>OZ005649.1:59537688-60137688 GCA_963930645.1 Salticus scenicus | reverse complement strand
AGTTTCAAATGTCTAGCTAGTAGGAAAGTTAGTTAAAATTCGATTGCAAAATTTGTACCGGACAAACAAACATACAAGAATAGAAGTTTATAAAAACATGGTAATAAACAAACAAACAAACAAAAATAATCCTTATAAACAAGAAAAGTAATGCATATGTAATAAACGATAAATAATTTGTACTATTTGCCTTTATACTATTCATTTAGCTTACGATTTTTCATTAACATTTTATGACTCATAAAATTCCCTCTATTTGTATTTTGATTTCGTATCTTGCTGGGTTTGCTGTTTCATTCCTTTTATCTTAATTAAAAACCTCCTTTTTATTACGTGCTCATTTTCCTTTGAATTTCTTTTAAAAATAACACATTCTTCATAGATGAAAATGACTGTTACAAATAATAACGATGATGATGATGATGAAATTTCAAAATTCATATTTAAATAAATTAATAGCTTCTTCTTAAAGAAATATTTCTATTTTTAGAACATTCTGATTATTCATGCTGATAATTTTTCCCTAGTGATATTCAAAAATGTCTTTTTTAACATTTTTCTAAATCAATTCGACCATTAAAGTATATAGATAATAGTTGAATTAATAAATTAAATCAGCTCAAAATTAAAAAGAAAAGTAATTTTAAAGGCTGAAGATTCGATAATAAAATTTCTTCTGTAATCAGCATGAAAATAGAAAAACAAATAATAGAACATTGAAATATTAAACTGTTTTAAAACCAGATGAAATGAAATGATCTTAGAAAACTTTAAAAGCTCTTAACATTTGAAAACAAGTAACGGAATAAAACGGTACATGCATAGTAAATTTTTAGTGTAGCATTTATTCAACTAAACAATTTACCATGATAAAGCAAGAAACAATAAATTAAAAACGTCAGGATGTAACATTTATAAAAAAAAATTTTCATTGAAGAAACATACACAAAACTTCAGTTATATTAAAAAACTGCCAGCTATGCCACTTTTGTCAGAGTTTTCCTTATAACTTTATGCATCATATACAACATAGCCCCTGATGAAATGTTGTTTATTGTTATGCTTTCACACTTTTTTAGATTTTGTCTATTTTTCTTTCTTATTGGTACTTTTACTTTTTTTTTTTTTTTAAGGCAATATACTATAGGATATATATATACACGGTAGTGAATGTGTGTGTGTATGCAATAATAAAAAATTAATTGTTGGAAAATGAAAAAACATATTCAGACATAAAAATTAAATAAAGCCCACAAATAGTATGTTAGATAATAAAGACTATTTTTAAAACATCAGATAGCTTTCATAATACGCATAGTAATTTCACACTGTATGAAAAAGGCAGCAAATATAAAGAAGATGGGTAAGATGGGAAAAGTACGAAGAAACTCGCAAAAAGCGAATGTATAATCCCCAGAGAGAATTTACATTGCAGAGTTATATAAATACGTATCTTGTTTCATATGTAATGAAGTATTTTACCAAACTATCATTACAGATTCCTTTCCAGAAAGTGTGCATTTTCGCAATTTCATTGAATAGAAAATGTTTATCTTTTTGCAAACTCGTCCGAAGAGTTTGTTTTTTAAAACACTGACGTAAAATTTATCACTTTAATTTTCAAAGATCTCTTTTTGAAGACCTACAACATCTAAATAATATTTAGTCTACGTCAGTGTATTAAACGTATGGTGCGCGCAATTCAGCTACATTTTACCAATATCTTTTGGAATATAGCGATCAAGCTTGAGACTTAATTTCTGAATATAACCAATTATAATTATTTTTTTCATGTTTTAACTCAGCTTTTACACTGTCAAATGTTCAGAAGGAGAAAACAAGTACATTTGCAAAGGGAATAAACCGTGAATTTACGGCGATGCATCACAAAAGCTCCCGCCACTCAAGTTTGAGTCGAAACTCATGAGTTAAGAAATCTTGTATTAAATATTAATATAAAGACAACAAATATTTTTCAGTTTTCAATACTTTTCAAAAAACTTAAAAGGTATATATGACTTCGGTGTATTCGTCTGTCCGGTGTCCGCACTATAGTTTCCGCAAATATTTTTGGAAGGACTTGAAACTGATATACAGGGTGGTCCTAAACTATATGTCAAAAACGTAAAGGCAAGTAAAGGGGACCCAAATAAGCAGATTTCGTATGGGATTGTGTGAGCGGTAATGCCGCCTTGAGCCGGTAGACAGCGCTGATGACTGCGACGTATAAAAGCGCTTCGCTGGCTGAAATCATCATTTCCCGCATGGATTTCGAGCATCATGCATCGTTTCACCAATGCGGAGGGGCGACATGCATTTCATGTATGGGGCTGCACAAGGGGATGGATCAACTGCTCAAAGGATGTACAGGGAGCAATTCCCGGATAGGAATCAACAACAAGGTAGCACTTTAATGTGTCATTACAGCACACACCTTCCTATACGAAATCTGCTTATTTAGGTCCCCTCTACCTGCCTTTACATTTTTGACACATAGTTTAGGACCACCCTGTATACTATTTAAATTTACTATAGCATGTTTTTCTTTGAAAATGGTATAAATAACACTACTCATTTATATACATGAGTTCCCAAAAGTATTCCACTGAATTATGGTCTATGACAGGTTTTTCTTGAAAGCTAATTTTACTGTCTTTAGACTGCATAAAACATAACAAAAGTAAGATACATTATATAGATGTATGTACATAAGGTTGTTTCCTATAGACTTGGATATGATTAGTATAAATGATCGTTTTTCAGAGCCACACAAAACATTCAGATGCATTGTTTAGATATAAATGAAAATGACTCAAAAGGATGTTTTGAAATTTTCCAACTAAGTTCAAAAGTGCTTATGATTTTAGTTTGTCGGTCTGCACTGTTAAAAATTTCAGTTCAAACTTGAACCACTATATGGAGTAAAGTTATTAGCTATACCATAATATGGTTCAACCTCACTTTTCAGTTTCCTACTTCTAGCGATTGAATTTAAACTGCACCAAAACTTGGAGCTACCATACTCACAAGGGAAGAGTTTCGGTGTACCTGCAGTTGTAATTCCCTTTGTATTCAGGAGATGGCGCCATTAGCACGCTGAAAAGAAAGTATGCGTTTTCACGAAAATAAAATCTGTGAAGTGAAATCGAGTGTAATTATGTCATTCAAAACCGATATTTATTTCAAGAAAAAAAGATTTCTTTATTCAGTTGATCACTAACCAGATGTTACAAGTTTATTGAAGAATATCTTTTTAAGAAGTGAAAAAATCTATCATACAGTCCAGGAAGTATGAATCCGTAAAATTCTTTTTGAAACCAAACCAAGTTTCAATTAAAGAGCGTGGTCGAAAACATAGAGTAAAGTGCATATTTTGTGCGACAACTCAACCAGGGAACCTGGAAAGAACCGGGAAAATTTAGCCCTTTTATCAAAATCAACGAAACAGAGTTAGCAGGTAAGAAAGCTAAACACAGTGCCAGTGTATTAGACTGGAGGCAAGAAGGTCTTCAGTTCAATTCCCGTCTCGGTGGAATTTTGATTTTTTTTTTTAACATAATACCAATATTTGGTTCAACATAAAATAACCAAATCATGGTAAAAGGTTAAACCATCGGGTGGTTGCATCTACTTCAGTATCAAATTTTGATTCAAACTAACACCAGATTTTTAATAGTGTGTTTATTTATCCACGATCTAATTTCCGTAAGTATTCATCGAATGCCTTGAAACTGATATATGTTATTCACGCTCACTGAGAATAACATATATATCTCTATTAAAAATTACATAGATAAAATGACTAATTTGTGTACAGGAATCCCCAATATTATTCCGATGCATTCTACTCTGTGAGAGGTAAAGCATATTTTAATATATTTGAACTGCATAAAATATAATCATATAAAATTACTCATATGCACAAATCATTTAGTGCATTCAGCGTTAACGGTTAGTTTGCATAAAAATACAAAGATATTCAGGTACGTTAGAGAATATAACTGAAAATTGCTGGAAATGAATTCTAAGTTGTGTTAAGCTTTTTTAATACTTTTCCACAAATTTAAAATGTGATTGTGACTTCAATTCGTTTCTCTGTTTGTCTGTCTGACTATCCGTCTACCCGCTCTCTAATTTCCGTAAATACTTTCAAAATGGCTTGAAACTGTTATATGTTATTAAAGTTTATTATGGCATGCTCTCTACTGAAAATGGTGCAAATAGTGCAACTAGTTTGTGCCCAGAGACTCATATAAAGTTTCTGATACATTGTGATCAATGAGAAGTATTACTTTAAAGTATGTTTTAATATCTTTATCCTGCACGCAACGTAACAAAATTAATGTACATTATTTATTGGTATGCAAAGAACCATTTTTCCTGTAGAACAAAGTCCTGTAGAAATAATCCCCTACTAAAATTCAGTGAATTTTATTCCAAGGTAAAGAAAAACAAAATGGAATATAGCAAAGTAAGAAATACGCCGTCTAAATTTATTTTTGAAAAAAAAAATTAACAATAGAATAAAATAACGTGAATAACATATAAAATCGTATGTAAGTATCTAACCAGAGAGGTTATTAAATCGCTGTTCAACGCTGTGGTTTCTCTGAGTAACTAAAATTGGATTTTGGCGGAACATTGCATTCGGATAAGCCTCTTATGTATTTTAGGACCGTGATTTGTATGAGGAATTTATAAATATTTTACATATTCAGAGAGAAGTATTCTCATGAAATTTGCTCTTATTGATTCTTTTTATTTCCTTGTTATTGCATGAATTTATCTTATGAGTTTATAAATGATTTTTTCTGTTCTGAGGGAGGTACTCTGTTCAAATTTATTAAAGTTTTTTTTTTTTTTTTTTTTTTTAAGTCAATAATTTATAACAATATACACTCATTTTCAAAATTTAAGCAACAACCTGTTTTCTCGTTTTCTTCTTTTGCGCAAAATTTTTAACTAAATAAATATATGAACATAAAATTTGGATGGCATATTTGTTGCCATATCATTAACCGAATTTTATATAACTTTAACATAAGTAATAATTTTTAAGCTAATAAACATTCATTTTTTCTCAAAAATAAGCTTTAGAAAAGATGAAAAATTTCAGTAATTTTAGAAAATAAAACTTAATGAAAAATGGTCATAAGGGTGTGTTACAGATAGGTGTAGATGCACATACATCCATGTGTTAGATTAAAACCAGATCTTTTTACCTGTATTCTCTTTTCTGTTTCTTCCTTTTTCTTCTTTTTTTCGCATGTGAATAACTTTTTAAAAAATATACATACATACATGAAAATTGGATAAGATGTTCATTATAAAACTATTTATCGATATTTTTATTATTCTGGTGATCCTCATAGTTTATAAACTATTAATTATATATATATATATATTAAAAAGTCTGTTATAAAAGTAAAAGAAAAGTTAATACAGAAAAAAATTGAGATTTAGAGTAACAGTTCCAGGCATGTGCGTCTTTATCTATCTTTAATGCATCTTTAACACCCCTTTTCATTAAGTTTTCTTTTCTAAAATTGTTGAAATTTTTCCTTTTTCCCAAAGCATACTTAAAAAAAAAAAAAAAAAAAAAAAAAAGAATAATTATTAATTTAAAAATTATTACTCATGCTAAAATTATATAAAATTCGATTAATGGTATTATAAGGAACGTGCCATCGAAATTTTATGTTTATTTGTTTAAAAATTATTCGCAAAAAAAGAAAACGAGAAAACAGGTCGTTGCTTAAATTTTGAACACTAGTATATGTTATTTAAAATTATATTTTAAAATCTAGAAATTTCTTTTATATGTGTTTTAGTGTTTTACAGTATTATCAGGAATTGAATTTTATGGTATTATGTTGAAGCATATAAAATTAATTTTGCTATCATAAATGTTAGATGTCATCTTAATTTTTATATTTTCCACAATTAATTTCTTTTTTTACTTGAAGTTTAATTTAATGGGTATATATTGCTTTTCAGTTTTCCTCGAATTCCTTTTAAATTTATTAAATAATCAAAATCTAGATTAAATAACTTAGTTCTCCGTTTAATATAATTTTACCTACTACAGCAAAGCTTAATATAAATTTTGCTTGATTATCATATTTTTACGATTCAACATTATTTTTCTTTTCAGATTTTTAATATAATTAAATATGTTTTACTGTACCAGCTATCATAAATCTAAAGAATATATATATATATATCTATATATATAAAAATGAATTGCTGTTCGTTAGTCTCACTAAAACTCGAGAACGGCTGAACGGATTTATCTTATCTTAGTCTTGAAATGTTCGTGGAGGTCTAGGGAAGGTTTAAAAGGCGAGAAAAAATCGAATAATTTCCGGGAAAACCCTAAAAACAGCCCTTTTCTATTTCCCATACAAACGTTTTCTAGAGTCAATTTGAACTTTATTGCTATTCAATAAAGTTTAGGTGTGTTCCTAACGGCTGATGGCTGAGCTACAAAAATTTGCATGTTGATTCGTAATGACCTCCCCTGATGCACCTCGAAGCCGGATTTTCGAATTTTGTTTTAGTTTTCCTTTTAATTAATTAAAATGCTAAAATAAAAACCTTCTAATAACTGATAAATTGGCCATTTAATTTTAATCCTTAATTTAATTGTTGCCAAAAAAAATTATTCTTTTTTTGGACAGAAAAAAAGAAAAAAAAACGTGAACAATAAAAATTACATTTATTTAAAATATTTAATTTTATTCCTTAATTTAATTGTTGCCAAAAAAATCATCATTATTTTTTCGACGGAAAAAAAAAAAAAAAAAAAAAAAAAAAACGTGAACAATAAAAATTACATGTATTTAAAATGAGGAAAGTAAATTAAAAAAATTAGAAATATCAGTCGTATCGTTACAAATAAGATACCAAATGAAAGATGCAATTTTTGTGAATCCAACGGATTAAACAGCTTATCGATCGGACAATTAGATTTTTTAAAATTAACTAATGTATGTATTTTATAAATTTTCTTTCACAAACACAAACGTGTAGTATACAGCCTGTACAACACTAGACCAAATTGAAGTTCAAATTTCATCAATATTTAAATAAATAAATGAAAATAAAAATATGCTTAATGGGAAATATATATAACCTTTAAAAGTTTAGTTGTCTAAAATATGTCAGAAATAGCGCTCATAGCATATTGTTACAAGGTATTAAGTCTTATTTTTACAAGGGATAAAATCTAAAATGGTGACAAAAATTCAAAAGTCGCCAAAGAGAGCTATATTAAGGTGGTACTATGATCATGCTTACAAACCATGAATACTAATAACCACAAAAAATTAATTGTCTCATGCAACAGACGTAGCCGGTCATAGCATATTATAATATTTAGCGTGAAATTGTTATCATTTTTATGGTTGATCGGGGATAAACAAAATAAACATAGGAAATAACGTAAAAGCAAATATTATGTGCACCACGTATAGTGTTGTTCACATGTAACTGGGATTCAAATATAAAGGGGATACTTCATTTTTTTTTTCGATACTATCTATTTCGAAACTGTTATCTAATAAGGACTTAATGCAAGCCTATTGGTAAACCATTGTCTCAGGTAATAGGGACAAGCGCCCGAGTTTTAGCGGATGACCAAATCGCTACCGAAGGCAGCAGGGATCCGAAGCGAGCTTTTGAGCAATTTTAGTATTTTATTTTATTTTTATAAAGCTATATAGAAAAGAGTTTCCTTTAAATTTAGTGACCAGCGAAGCGGGCAAAGCCTGCTAGTATATATATATATATATATATATATATATATGCTTTTTTTTTTTTTTTTTTTTTTTTTTTATGAATTGTAATAAATCTAAAAGTAAATAGACAACAATTAAGGTAAAACTTTTAAGAATCTTTATGAATAATGTAAAAAAAAAAAGTACACTTAATACAGTTTTATTAAATAAATCCTTATCGAATCTTGTTCTTAGTCAATCTAAGAATATGATTCGATAAGGATTTATTTAAGAAAACAGTATTAAATGTACATTTTTTAAAAATAGGAATTTTTGCTAGTGCTCGGATACTTTTGCTGCCGACTGTAGATAATACTTTGTTTTAGGGTGCTTTCACTGTGAAACACTTTTGAATAACATAAATTTGAAAATAAAGCACTGTGTTTTTGGATGTAGCATGGATTCAAAAGATTTACTATAAATCTACTTTTGTTTGGCACGCAGTATATGCATACATCTTTTTGTTTTATAAAAGAAAAGTAAGGTTTGTTTTCCATTGCTTTAAGTTTTTTTTTTTTTTTTTTTTCTTTCCTCTTTCTGCTTTCATGGAGTATGGAATCACGTGATTGAAATACCTTAATTTAATTTTGTCGATAGCAAGGCTTCATCTATTTTCCTTGGGATGCAGGAAAACACTTTACTGATCGTTCGATGGTTCGAAAAGGGTTGGATTAACCGATGGTTCTAATAATGGATTGCACTGTGTAGTGCTATAAAATAAATGGAATATTTATTGGCAAATAGATAGTAGCCCAGATGTATAAGAAAGCAAAAAACGTAAGAAGATTTTAAAAGAAAGTAAAAGACTTTTTTTTAGGCAAATAGTATAGCGTCAGATTAGTAAGCTGCCTTTTGCTGATATTCTAATAATATAATTTCCAAATAACAGAGGAAAAAAGATATTACTAATGAAAAAACAATGAATTAATGATAAATTGCAATTGTTTTTTAAACAAAATGGTATTTTAAATCAACAGATTTATTTAGAAAAGTTTCAAAAAGAAATAATATAAAACAATAATATTATTCTGAACATTTTTTAAATTCTTATCAAAATAAAAACGTTTCTTTGCTTTTAAAAAACTTTTAAATGAAATAATGACAAAATATTTTTTTTTTTAATATCGCGTGTTAATATTTATTACCAATAGTTTTTTATATATTCATGTTATACTAATATTATATGTAAGTAATTTATAACATTAAAACATTTCACATTGCTTTTTTTTTTTTTTTTTTTTCAGAAAATACTTTTTATATTATTATAATAACTTTCCGGGGATTTTATATAATAAATGTTTTTTTTTTTTAATATTTAATAATCATGGGGAACAATTACACTCAATACTAAAGAAAATTAAATATAAGGAATATTTTTCTCTAGCATCGTAATTTTACATCTCTAACCATATGGAAAATGTTATAAGAAGAACTACAAATTAAAATCAAGATAAATTAATCAGAATATATAGCATTTAATCAAATTAATTTCAAATTAATCAGACTATATAGCATGATCTAGTGTTTCAAGAGAAAAATGAACACAAAACTTCGTTATAAGAACTAGGACGGACGAAAACTTTTTATTATTGAGTAAGTTTTAACTGAAATAGACTACTTAGAAGACCAAGATCTTAATTTTAACATTCACAAAGAATTATTTTTATTCATTGAAACAGTAAAAAGCATAAAATATCGAGATCAGTGCATATAATTTTTCACATAGCATATATCACATATTTGTTCACATGATTGAAGCTATAAACATTTCATTCGTAGTGGAAATATATCTCCTTTAAAGAATATGTTAAAATAGAGGAACTAACTCTCGTAAAATAAACGAGTTAATTCACCAAGTCAAGTAGGAGTCATTTCTTTTTAAATCGACTTGAGTTTAAAATGCAATTCTTTGAGTTAATCGGTAGCTTTTTATTTAAGCGAGCTTTTTTCAGTAGCTTTTTATTTAGGCGAACTTGAATTATCGATATTTATCGGATACTCGAGTCATTTCTGCTCATTCAGCCACTTGTAAGTTTTCAACATCACTCTCGCTGCAATGCATTTCTTCAGTAGCATGCAAGTGCAACGGGCAATGCCATTGTAAAAGGATCCAGTTTATTAAAATCATTTGTATTAAAATCATTAATAAAATAAATAAATTACTCAAATGTAATAAATAACTCAAATTTGAGCGCATGATGTCAATTCATTCAATTTACTAATTTTAACTCAAGATGAGAGGGCACGTTTCTTCCAGGCAAATGAGTGAAAATTCACCTAAGTTGAGTTATTTTCATTCTTTCATATTAAGAAAGAAAACTTGCTAGATATTTGTGGCTCTTCACACTGTATTATGCTCTAGGTATGTATTCTTTCTTGTGGCTCTTTACACTGTACAAACCTGTACATTACACTGTACATTTCCAACTGGAAAAATTCACAGTATTTTAGAAATTTATTATTAAATATTTTGACCCGAATGATTGAGAGAGCTAGAAGCATAACAAACGCTCCAGTACCGAATGAAACGTAAAGAATATGCACTGTATAACTGAAAATAAAAACATTGCTTACATTATCATAGAAGCAGACAGTAAATACAAAGAATAACATTAACATCAACAAAACCAAAATTGACAGAATACATGCATACTAAATTATAAAAAAGCACCACAGAATTGGCGTTTAAAAGTAATTAGAGCAAAATTTTAAATAAACATAAAAAAATTCTGGAACTCGCAATAATTGTTTCGAGTCCAAAGAAATCACGACCCTTCTTCAGGTGAACAAAGTAGGCACGACTGCTGCAAATGAAGCAGCCGTACGTTGCCACTTTATTACGGAATATTAATCATTATATTTTTAATCACTTTATAAATAAAAACTAAAAACGATTTCATTGAAATCGCTTAAAACCACGAGTCGAATCCTCGGCGCCCCCGGCAGCGTCTTCCACACCTGTACTACATTGGTTCAGGGTCTACACTGCTTGCATTTTTGCCTTATCTGGACATTTCAATATAGGTGCCAACCGTACGATAGATGGCGCTCTTATTATTCAAGAGTTACATTTTTCGGACAGATTATTATCTCCACTCCATGATGATAAGTGGCAGCAGCAGACATTTTCTTTCCAGCTAAAAAAAAAAAAAAAAAAAAAAAAAAAAAAATGAAAATTGGGCTTCGAATTGCATTAGGAGAATTAATTGGCATCTTTCTATTAATTATCTGCAAAAAGCAACACCACGGCTATTGAGGATCGAACGCCTAACCTTTGAGTTATTAGCCTGACACGTTAACCAACTGAGATAAAGGATCACGGCAAACCGCTTTACTTTTTATGTTTCTATCTCTATAGTTGATGATTTCAGAAATTTACAGATCTCGGCAAATTTAAAATAATAATAATAATCAAAATTTGGAAATCGGACTTCGAGGTGCATCATGAGACTACAATATGGACCTCCACGCAAATTTCTGTAGATTTGCAATTAGCCATTTGACTACAAAGTGACGGACACAATTTTCTTTTATTATATGTAGAAGTAAAAAATACTTGTCACATTTACTCTTTGACTTTGTGAAATACTCCAGACATACCAAAATTTTGATATATTCCGAAGCATTATAAGCACCCTTATTTTTTTTTTTTTTTTTTTACACCGCTAATCTTGAAGGGTATTTTTATTCTTATTTAATCGTAGTTACATATTGAAGAAAAATTCGCTATAAATAAAGTGGTGTAAAAAAAGGGCGGAGACTAACAGTGCTCCTGAATAAATTAAAATATTCGCATGTTTGATACCCTATGATAGTTCTTTTTCACGGTATCAATAAAAAATCTTACAGCAAGCTTAACAATCTTACGATTATTGATGTATAACATTTTTTGTGGAATAAAATTGCAACTCATATGCCACAAAAAACTTAAGTATTAAATGATAAAAAACAATATATGCCTTATCCTTGAATTTTCTGTCAGGGTTTGTACAGTCCTTATTTTTCGGCACCGGTAAAACTTTTTAGCAAGTTTTATCATAAAACAAGCTTATAGTTTTAAGTAAAATTTCATTTTATAAAAATTGTGGTGGAGGAACCCTTATAAAACTGGAGTCTGTACAAACCCTGTCTGTTGCAAGGAAGAGAAACAGAGCAAAAAACCCTAAATGCATTATGTTTATAACATTTACTTCATGAAATGCTTTAAATATTTTTAAGTAAATTTTTAAAAATGCTAAATTCTCTGAGTTTTTTCCACATTGACCGAAACATTTGGATTACAGGTTTGCACTCAACTTTTTTCTAAGAATTATTTTCTTGATTTGAAATCCAAAATATTTCACAGGTAGAATTGACATATAATTGAAGTTAGAGAGAAAGAAAAAAAAAAAGAAGTTTGGATTGATTTTACTTTCATTTCCGAATTCTATTGGATGACTTGTTGACATACAATTTTAGATTTTATTCATGAAGTTTTGCCCTCCGATTTCATATCAAAGGAATAAAATTTCTTTGTTTATTTCATCGATTGAATTTAAGCAGCCATTATTGAATTTCTGTCCCCAGATAAAGACTTATTTGTTAAAAAATAAATTTTCAAATGAAATATTGTCGAATGTATTGAAAAATATATTTATAAAATATCATAAAATCATTTTAAGATTGTACACATTTTTAACAGGCTTATTACACCATATTATCTCAGAATCAAAATTATTATTAACAAATTGTTAGGGAAGAATTTCTTTTGTTGTTGTAGTTGTATAACGTAACAAAAAAAAAACATTTAACATATTTTATACTAATATTAGATTTTAGTTTATTCTACAGTCACATCAGCATATAAAAACGGATTATCATAACGAAAATATGTAGCTCTAATAGTAAAACGTCAGGTTTTATATGGTTTCGAATGAACCAAAAACAGGCTATAGTTCCAAAAATGTATTCTGTTATATTTTATATTAAGATATATTAAGATTATATTAAGATTTTATGTGATATATGAGGAATCCCAAAATCCCAAAATTAATGTAGTGTAATCTGTAAGTTAGTCAGTTTGTTAGTTAGGTTTTAATTTGTTAGTGTAGAAATTATATTAAGAATGAACGATTGTAAAGAAGTCGGACCAGTTTTAAAATATCATTTATGATCCTGTTAAGTGCCCTATTGAATTTCAAATTATACAATAAAAAATATTAGAAATTTTGGATTTTTTTATAACACAGCAGAACAGGGCAAAATTTCGCATAATGCTCCATTATGTGTATTATTTTCATCGCAAAACAGTCGGACCTCTTTTTAAATATCATTTATAGTACTTCTCAGAGAACCCTGTTGAATTTTCAACATCCCATTTTGAAAATTTCGTAAGCTGTTAGAAAAGTAGGATTTTCTTAACATGGCAAAACAAGGCAATATTTAACATAAACGTGGCATTGTATTGTTTAATTTTATCCGGAAAAAAATCCTGACTTGTTTTAAGATACCATTTATGACAGTGGTATGAAAAATATTAAAAATGAACATTCCACGTTAAAAACTTAGAAAATTATACAAAATTTAAGATTTTCTTAGCATGGCATAATAGAGCAATACTTCACATAAACTTACATTATGTATGTTTTTGTATGGAATAAAATAACATGTAACTACAATAAAATTAAAATATGGAACTAATAACAATAATACTGGGATAGCATAAATGTATGGAAACACTGTATTAACAATATTAGTAAGAAAACTACATTTTTCTTTTTGATTGTTTCAATATTTTATGAATATTTAAAGATTTGAAGATTCCCTCTCCTATCTCATTTAAAAATTGTTTAATATTTTAATACTTTATGGTCATTTTTTCAAATTTTTCAAGAATAAAAGAAAAATTTCATTACAGCGTCTCCTGCATTTAAAATTACTTTTCTATCTAATTTTGAGGATGCTTTAAATTTATTAGCCGAGCTCTTATCTATACGTTAATGGTCGAGTTGGTATCGTAAAATATTTTTTTTCTTTTAAATAACATATTAGAATATCACGGTGGAAAATTATCAACATGGATAATTAGTTTGTTTTAAAAATGCATTATAAGAAATATTTCCTTAAGACGAAGAGCTATTATGTTCATTTAACTGTAAATTTTGCAAAATTCATTATTATTATGAATTAAGACCGTTTTCCTCCTAAATGACATTTTCCAATGTTATTTTTAAATAAATGGTTGACAAAATGATTTCGTGATAAAAATGGTATTTTGAACTAAAATAAAGTTGATGAAATGTTTCATACAATATAACGCAAAATAGATAGATAGTACAGAGGATTTTTAAAATTGATATTAATGAGAAATCAAAGATGAATGTGTATGATAACACACACTGTTAAAAAAATTTTTGTGAATTTACAGAGAATCTATTGGTAATAAATTATATTAAGTCTTATGTAAATTTACGGAGGATTAAAAACAGAGATTCTGTCAAAATATAGAGAAACTACACTGTAAATTAATCATAGTCTCTGTAAATTTACATAGATCAAAATATTCAAGTCTCTGTAAATTGAAATCTGTGAAACATCATAGTCTCTGTAAATTTACCATTGTAAAAATAACCACGTCTCTGTAAAATTACATATGGAAAAACATCCAAGTCTCTGTAAAATTACATACGTAAGAACATCCAAGTCTCCGTAAATTTCGTATATAATATTATGAAAATCTCAGTAAATTTATCCATGTAAAAATACCTAATACCTGAATGCCCCACCATTGGCTGAGAAGCTCTGCTCTCAACGTTTGAAGGCGGAAGGCGCATGGTTCGATCCCAGGTTGCGATTTTCGACCTACCCATTCGGAATTTTCCGCGGATTTCTCCAAAACTTGTATAAATAAGGGATAAGACATTTTAGAAAGACCTACACTTACGACAATCCCCACAGGTCTAGAAACCTAGCACATCCAATCGGCTTTAACTAACGCCGATTAAATATTAGTATGTTTACAAGCGTATCGAAGACACTCTAAATTGGCATATTACTTAAAATAAATTTCATTATTATCAATTTATAAGTAGTACAAAAATATCCAACAGTAAGTTTATATTCATGAATATAGGTAAGAATCTGGTAAATACGTTACATAAGTACAGATTCTTATACAACTTAAGGAAAAGAAACTTAAAGTTGGATGTTTTTGCACTTGTAGATTCATAGCCTTGGGATTTATTTTAAATGCGCGTCAGTTTAGAGTGTTTTGAATATAGGCTTCTAAATATACTAATATTATTGTGGTGCTAAAATCACATTGGTTACTCCAGAGTTCTAGGCCTGTATACAATGCCTTATGTGTAGGTCATTCTAAGGTGTTCTATCCCTTATTTACAAAAGTTTTTTAAGAAAACCTTGGAAAATTTCGAATGGGTAGACTGAAAATCTCAACCTGAGATCGAACTTCGCACCTCCCACCTTTAAACTTTGAGATCAGAACTCCTCGGAAATTGATGGGACAAGAAGACCGGACTTTAGTATATATATAGACATACTATATATTTTTTATCAAAACTACATTAAAATTCAGAGGTATAGAATTGGTTAAGCTTGTATTACCTTTGGTAGGATTTTTATTGATGCGCTTTAACAGGTCTTTAACTACAATTTTTATTAATGTTGTGGTACATTTTGCATCCATTAAACTTTTAATAAAAAATTTAAAAAAGAAGCTAATTTATATTATGGTACTTCTAATAAAATGATCAGAAATAATTGCAAAATATATCATATGTTTGCTTAATATTGCTCGATTATATTTAGTCCATACCAAAAACAAAACTTAATTCCCTCATTTAATATGACTCAATAGTGAAATATCTCACAGGTCTAAATCTAAAATTTTGATTTGATAATTATGACATATTGATGGTTTTTGCTCGGCTGAAACCAAAACTAGATTTTACTCTATCACATACATATATTTATCAATACAAGGTGCGCTATTTTTTTCATGACTCTTCTACCCATATAATTATACGGTTACTTTTATAGTATGATTCCATGATTAATTACAATTAATCATGGAATCATACTAGAAACTACCGAAAGAGAAGGTATTGTGTCAGTAGACACCCTGTATTTGCAAAAGCTACGTGTAACAGAGGAAAATTGGCTTCATTTTCGGCTTCAGCACATTAGAAATATAGATATCAACTAAAATAAATAAATTAAATTTTGCCAACATTATATTTGTAGATCTGTGTTAACAACCTCAGTTTCTTTCATTCAAAAAATACATCCACTTTTTAAATACACTTTAAAAATAAATATATTAACTAATATACATATGTATATTGCATTTTGATTAGATATTAACTTAAAACAATTAAGAAAGTAATTAAAACACTAATCGTTTAAAATTCATTATGCTCTTAAAAAGGTGTAAACTTTCTAAATTGGGGGAAAAAAAAGAAAGGAAGAAGTACTAAAAATTTGTTAGGTACACTACCTTTCCATAATGACCGCACACTTTCGATTTCAGACACTTTTTAAAGTATTTCAAAAAATGTTAAACAAATCATTTTGAAACTTCAGGGATGTGAAAGGAGGACCAGTAAAAATAATTAAAGTAAAATGAAAGTATTTGGCTTAACCCTGTAATAATTAATGCTTGAAATACGATATGGCAGTAGCATGTGATTATAGGACTCTTTCTCATTAACTTATTAAGTTTATGTCTCTAACGCATATAATCAGGAAGATAAAGGTTTCTTTAAAAAATTGCAAAAAAATATTTTTTTTTTTTTTTTTTTAGCAATAACACGCAAAATATGAAAAGACTGTGCAAAGTTATTTTCAGGAAACTGGACATACAATAATAAACACTGTATACTGCAATCAGAATGAAAAAAATATTAAATATCTAATGAAATATGAGTATTTTTACTAAATTTCTAACTGCGCATGCGTAAATATTCAGTGAAATTTCATTTTCAAAATTTAACAGTAAAATTTTTTGAGCTACTAAAAACCCCAAACAAAGATCGTGTAAACTGAAAAAGTTCTATGTCATACAGAGCTGCCAACCAAATCCGGCAAATTGTTAGTACCCCCCCCCCCCCCCTTCCCCTTTTCCTACACCACTTAATTTTTAGAGTAATTCTCTTCAAATATATTTACGATGAATGAAGAAAACAAATTCTCTAAAAATTAAGTGGTGTAGAAAAAGAGGCGGTAGTAACAATTTGCCGGATTAGGTTGGCAGCTCTGGTCATAGAATAAACTAAATTTCAGCTGTTCCCCAACAAAGAAATTGTTAAGAGGGTTTTCCCAATATTTATTTACAATCACAGAAAATTTCATTACCGTTCATCGAATTAAAATAAATATGTGAGCAAAACTCCTTATACTTTAGCGTTTCTTCGAGAGAAACTGAAGACCGGTTCATTCTTTGGCGAAGAACTTTTTGAGTTTACACAATACTTGTTTGGGTTTTTATATAAGTAGTTTAATGCATTTGGCTACTAAATTATACAAATGAAATTTAGCTAAAACTTAGTCATGCGCAGTTAAAAATTATTTAGTAAAAATGCTCACATTTCATTAGATATTTAATATTTTTTTCATTCTGATTGCAGTATGTTGTATCTAGGGTTTCCCGAATATAGCTTTGTACTGGATTTAATACCTTGCATGTTATAGCAAAAAAAAAAAAAAAAAATGTTCGGCAATTTTTTAAAGAAATCTTTATATCTCCCTGATTACATGCGGTTGAGACTTAAAAAATTATACATAAAATGAGAATGAGCCCCATAATCATATGCTACAGCCAGAATGTATTTCGAGCATTATTTTATACTGGGTGATGCCAAATGCTCTCATTTTTCTTTAATTTTTTACTGGTCCCATTTTCACTTTTGGCACAAACAAATAACTGAACTACATGAGGTATAACATGTTTTTTACACTCCTGAAGTTTCAAGATGATTTGTTAAGTACTTTTTAAGTTATTTTAAAACGCATCTGAAATCGAAAGTGTCCAGTCATTTATGGAAAGGTAGTGTATTAAATGAATTTGAATTTTTAAATACTCACATTGATTTTTATATTAGCTAAAGAAAAGAAATTACTAATTCATTTCCATATAAAGGTCTCTCTTAAAAACTAGGCATACAGTTTTGGTAGTTTATTTAAAAAGTAAATTTGTGCAACGTATTAATGAAATGCGTAACTTGTCACTTAAACCAAGACTAACAAATTTGATGCAAATTTTATTTCAAACTGTAACAAATTTTGAACATTTTTCAATATTCTGTTTTTAATAAAATTGGTTTTTAAAAGTTATTTTATTTGAAAATAAAAATTCTCATTTCAGATCAGATTTCTAATACGTTATCGTAGAACTATAGGAACGTATTAAAAGTTTGATACCTAAATAGTTTTAATTTTTTAATTAATTCAGTACAATGTGTAGAATAATTTCCTTAGTTATTGTAGTTTCTGGGATATAAATATTTTTAAATAGACGGCAAGTGGAGAGAAAATGTTCGCATGTATTAAATAGTATGAAAAGAAATATAGAGCTTTTAATATTTTTAAATATTAATTTAGGGTTCAGTGCAGATGAAACTCGGGTACTCTTTTGGTTTTCGTCACTAGTTCCATAAATTCAAATCTTTAAAATATATAACTTTTCGTTAAAAGAAACCATTAAATTATTTTGAATTAAAAAAATTTGGACTTTTTTTTTTTTTTTTTTTTTTTTTTTTACAAAAACAAATTTTAAAACATTTTTTTTTTCTACAAAATAGGATCTAAAGAAGAAACAAATTCTACGTTTTTATACATGAAATCAGCATCCCGGTAATTTACTAGAATCATTGCAAAAAGCTCACTAAGAAGAAAAACATCTTTGCTGCAAAGAAAACATACAATTAAAAATAATTAAAAAATAAAACATACTGAATTAGATTAAAATTAAACTTTATTTTACTAACATAACACTGACCGTATCTTTTTTTTTTCTAAATGACATTAACAAAAGATAAATGGTGAAAAACTCTTTAACAGGATAAATATTTGTTATTTGTAAATGTCTTTAATGAGGGTATTTTACGGCATTTTCTATTTTCATATTTCTTAGACAACTTGTTTCATTTCTTATATCAGGATCAATTTCCATTATAACTAGAAAAAAGAAAAATTATGAAAAATTACTATTGTAGGAAAACACTTCAACTATAAATTTTTAAAACAAAATCTACATCCTATGACATTTTAAGCAAATAATGAAAAGAAAGGATTGTAATTACATGGCACTAAAAAGAAAATTAAGTATACATAAGCGAATTTTAAAGTGTATCTTAAATATTATTACTTACAAACTTTGAATAAACACCATAAAATGCAATAAACTCGCAACAATTGTTTCGGGTCGAAAAAACACACGACCCTTCATCAGACGAACAAAGTAAGCACGAGTGCTGCAGTTAAAGCGGCAAAGGTGCGTTGCCGCTTTGACTGCAGCACTCGTGCTTACTTTGTTCGCCTGATGAAGGGTCGTGTGTTTCTTCGACCCGAAACAATTGTTGCGAGTTTATTGCATTTTATGGTGTTTATTCAAAGTTTGTAAGTAATGTGTTTTACAACGCCAGTTTTGTGGTGCTTTTTTATTAAATGTATCTTAAATACTCCATCTAAATAGAATCTAATGAAAAATCATCTAAAGAAAATAAAAAGAGATAAACATGGTATTTTAAATCATTAATACAGGAAAAAATCACTTATATAATGAAATCATAAGATATTTAAGCACCATTTTATGAACGCCATTGTAACAGGTATATTTTTGAAGTATTTTATATTAAAAACAAGTATGAGTTGGATTGTATTTGGAAATAAGGCCGATTGACTGCTGTAGGTTCTAGGCCTACTTTGTCTTTATCCCCAAGAAAAGATCCCCCCCCCGCCCTTCCTATATGAAATTTTAAAGTTTGCCCCTGAGTTCACCCCCCCCCCCTTTTTTTTTTTTCTTTTATCAAATGCCTTAAAGTTTTCAGAAATTCCGAGACATTCCCAAAGTACAAGGAGTAGAGTGGGACTTTGATAACTATATATAACGACATTTTCAAAAAATATTGAAAATAATTTAGACATTTTTAAGTAAGCCTCAATTTATTACCGAAAACCCCAACGTGGGTTGACTTTTAAGGGGTATTAGCCCATATTTACAGGAATTTCAGAGAAAACCTTGGAAAACACCGAACGACTAGGACAGCATGCGCGACTACGTATCGAATTCATCACTTCCCGTCTAGCAGCTTCAAGAACAGATACTCCTGTCCCCAAGACCCACTTTTGTCTATTGGATCATTATAGTAATATGAAGTAATACATAGTTCTGCAGCAAATTCTTTTTTACACAATTCGATTAGGAAATATTTCCAGTTTATTAAATATATTTAAAAATTATTTTCTAAGTATTATTTGGTCTTTAATAATTACATAAACTAATATAAATGCAAATTACAGTAATTTTTTGTGGTCTTAAGCTACAGGTAAATTCTTTTAATTAATATCCTTCTTTATTTCCATTATTAATATTATGATAATTACTTAAATATTCTATCTCCAAAAATTTAAATATTTAATGAAAACACTTTCCGCTGGTGAAGCATTAACTCCACCCTCTCCTCAAACCCCTCAAAAGAAAGAAAAGGGAATTAAAAGTTATAAATTAAATAAATAAATAAATAAAAATTGAATCACTTGATAAATAAGAATTCTCTAAAGATAAAATCTTTATTTTGTTTTTTAATTTATAAAATTTTCAATATGTAAACTATTTTTTATACAAGATGTAGGCGATTTATTTCAATTCTACTCAAATTCTTGCTTTTTGATTTCGAAAATTCAGATAATGTTTCAGTCTTCACGTAGAAGATATAACGGTAAACATTTTTAATGGCATAGAGAGTTGTATAAAGAACATGAAAAAACTTGAAGAATATTAAAATAAAAATTGAAAACAACCGGTAGCAGATTATAAAAGAATATCAGAGGTGAAAGTTTTCAGGGGCTATCTTTATTTCCAAATCCCCCCCCCCCCCACTTCTAAATTTTTCCTTACAGTGCCTTCATAATTCTACAAATATCATTTATTATGGGAATAAATAAACATTTTAAATAATAGCCACGTAATAATAACCTTAATCTATTCTTCCACGATTAATTCTGTACTGATAAGTATAAAGGATTTAAGTCCATATTCTTGATTTTTCAGGAGACGAAAAATAAAGTTAAACTAACTAAAAAAAAAATCAGAAGAATCGATTAGGAAAAAGGGATTTCGTTGACTTATACTTTTTATACCATTCAATGATTGTCAACCTTCATTTAATAACGGGAAAAAATTGAATTAAATATTTTATACCATACATGAATGGTAAATTTCTGACTTGAACCTTTTTTTACCAATGGATTTTCTCAAAGACTAAATGACATAGACTTAAATCCTTTATACCAATCGATTGAGAATTTTTTTTCTGAGTCTGACTATGTACTTAACTCAAAATCGACATTTTTGGACTTAAATCCTTTATACTTATCAGTACAGAATTTTGAATACAAATAGCAGTTTTTAGGGTTTTGTTATGTTAGGTTGTTTTTCACCCTTTGAATATGGAAATCAATTTATTGTCTCCTGAGAGAGTGAACTGCTCCTGAATCATCTTTAACCCGATCAAGTTATCGTGGGTCGTTGGAGACCCGAGTCATTTTTCTTTTGTCTCAAACCTAAGAATCCATATATAGAAGAAATACCTATCCATCGTGTCCATGATTTTTTCCGTACAAATACCATTTTTAAATTTTATTATGCAATCTGAATTTTTCAAATATCTCAATTTGTTCAAAAGTTATGAATAGAAGACCCATGATAAACTAACAAGGTGCCGAAAAAAGCGATAACCTGATCGGGTTAAACTGTACGACTCCATGAGTGGCCGTGCCATTCTGCGCTCAGAGCTGATAAACGGGAAGTGCTGAGTTCAATCCCAGGTCTAGCTCGTCGACCTAGCTGTTCGAAGTTTTCAGTAGTTTTCTCCGAGACTCATAAAATCTGGGCTGGGCCCCCTTAAAAAAACATCCCCCCCTCAGACAGCACACTACCCCAGACCTAGGACCCTCGAGTCCTAGGCCTGGGGACTCGGCCATAGTTCCAAGCACTCTCTTAACTTTATAATACTCCGAATTAAAAACTGTCCAGTTATTAAAATCTTCCCCTTACAAAGAAGGAAAAAAAAAACATGTTTAACAAAAATTATTTCTGTCAATGCAAAAACTTGTCTGAAAGTTTTTTGACAATGCGTTATTAAGCAGAATCTATTAGCTATATTTCAGTGAAACTGTATTTTTAAATTGCAGTTGCTCCACAATCGTCTGCGTCCGCCTTCCTTCATAAACATGTAACCGCAGTCTTGGCATGCTTATGATTATGGTATATTCATCCAGGATAATTCAAAAATACAGTTGGATTTTGTACTTAAAAGTAACGTTTTATGTGGATCGGTTATTTTGAGATATAAATTAGTCCGCAACATATAACAGCCTGGATAAAATTTCGTATTAATTTAAACATTTCCTCACTCAATTTGATATACATTCTGTACTTTGAATCCTTAAATATCAAACTGTATTCTGAAAAATATTAACTTGTCAGAAAATTTAATTTGTCCCCCAACCCACCCCTCTATTACCATTGCTCGGCAACAGCAACAATAATTTTCTTTTTCTTACATTGTGGTTTTTTAACTTATGTATATATATATAGGCATACATATATACGCGCAAGCAGATTTTCAAAACTTTCAGAAAGCAAAATTAATAACATTGGACGGTTTAGAATACAAACCGTCCTCCCCTCCCTTAAAAAAAAAAAAAAAAAAAAAAAACATTAATTAAAAAAATTGTTGGATAAAACTCCCATCTACAAAATCTTTATTTTGTATTTCGATTTTTAAATTTACTTATTTTTTTATTATTTAAACAATTAATTATATAATGTGGAAATGACTTACTTTATCCTCAATTCCTACTATTTTGATTTAAGGTAATCTAGATTATTTTTCAGTCTATGCCAGCAAATGCCAGCAAACACTTTTAATGACAGGAAGAGGCTGTAAAACGAATATATAAGAAAACATATAGAAATTTCAGACGATATTAAACTGAAAACTAGTATGATGTGGCCACCACATGACTTTCTTCTATATAATTTTACACAAAACTTATTCAATAAAAATTACTTATTAAATTACCAAATTCTTTTCAATTATAAATGCAGAAGATTTTTATCTCATAGAAATTAGTATTTCATACTAAATGCCGAAAGATGTTTGTTTTTTTCCAAATCAAAAGAAATGACTTTTTTCCAAGTTTTTTTTCGTAAAAAGTAAAAAAAAAAAAAAAAAGGAAAAAATGGATAACTTTGTTTTAAATTAGCACAAATCTATAGTTCAACCATTAGTTTTAAAGGTATTGACGAGATCTTTCGAAAGATACCCATATTGAAAATATACTTCACCTGGGGGGTACTTAACCCCCAGGGGAGAGCGATGCCCCCACATGCAAAATTTTCCCCCCTAGTTAACTACTACTATTATCAATAATTCATATTAATTTTAAAATAACTCTCATTATGTACATTTATACGAAAATTTTCGCAAGTAAAAATAACCGCTAATATAACTAACATAAACAGTCATTGTTTTTGTTGATTATTAAAATAGGATAAAAGATTATATAAAATTTAACTTACCTAATTATGAATTCCAAATGAAAACACAAATTGCTTTAAGTTCTTCAATACAGTCAACAACAACAAACTCTTAATGAGTAGATACGAAGATAAACATCCCGCAGAAACAATCTAATTTTCCCTAACGTTCCCTTTTTTCTCCCTTTTTACGTAATAGTACACTGCAATGAAACAAACTATTCAGTATATTTCTGCCTTCAAAACTTCTAGTTAAATAAATCTATGTGTATAAATAGGTATTTATTTTAATATAAAAATAATTTTAAGGTTATGTATATATATATATAGTTTTTTTATTTAATGTGCCTATCAAAATCCCTACAGGGAAAACGTTGTTTAGAAAAGGGAAATATCTGTAAATTAAGAACTGAGTTTCTTGATTCAATGCTTTTAACAGAGAACTCATGTAAATTTACGGAGAGTCTCAATACTTTTTCTGTACTTTTACAGAAATTTTTAACAGCAAACTGAGTTTCTTGATTCACTGCTCTTAACAGTGAACTCATGTACATTTACGGAGAGTCTCAATACTTTTTCTGTACTTTTACAGAAATTTTTAACAGTGCAGGTCGACGATAATTTTTTTTTCCTCAAGGTGATGTGTTTTTCTGGGATATTTTTGGACGCTGATTAAAGAAAAGCTTTTCAAAAATTTCCATCACATACTGTTTTCACAAAAAACGGGGTTGTTTGAGCTTACAGTTCCACTTTTCCAACGCCCATTTAAGTTATTTCCCGGGAAATCTGGTTGATAAAGTGAAGAATAAGGAAACTTATTTCATCAAGACACCAAAGAAATGTAGTGGAGGTATTAGGGACGATATAGTGTTAACATGTTAGCCCATTATAGTTAGAATAGTTGGATGCTGCATTGAGAACCCTCCCCCCCCCCCCCACTCCACACACCTACAAGGCTTCAAGCCGAGCACAAGGTAAACAGCTCTAAAAGGAGCTTCGATGTAAAGAAACTCATTTAAAAGATAATGTGTAAACAATAGCCGATTTTAATGTATTTTATACATTAATTGTTTCGAATTTGTTATAGCCTCTGGGGGAAGTCTTCTGATTTTCCTCCTTACTTTGTGAAAAATCCTTATGTGGTAGGAAGAAAAGACAATCATTTCTGAATTCAGCGTCTCAAAATACTTTAAAGATACCAAACGCAGTGCAGAAAAAATTTTAAAAGTACGATTTCGCAGACCTGTATAACAGGCAGGCATAAAATATGTTTATTGTTTATTATAATAATGGTTTTATGTATATATGTATATATATATACATAGTCAGACGAATAAAGTAGGCACGAATGCTACATATAAAGCGGCAACGTAGCACTCGTGCCAATTTTGTTCGCCTGAAGAAGGACTGTATCTTCTTTTGACCTGAAACAATTGTGAGTTCTTGCACTTTATGGGGTTTATTTAAAGTTTCGTACTTATTACTTTTAAATGCCAGTTCTGTGGTACTTTTTTATAAGGGATATTTCATAGGAATAAGATGCTGAGCTATGGAATATATCACGTTACTCAGCATCTTATTCCTATGAATTCAACTGAATATAAGACATACGACACCACCTTGTTGACTTTGCAAAATTCCACCCTTTATATTACCATAGTTCCTGTTATAAGTCTCCACTCTTCAAGTAATCTACTCCATAGCTTAGCATCTCCACCTTGTTTACCTTATAAAATTCTACTCTTGTGTTTCCCATAGCTCCTACTATAAGTTTATTCAAATTTTTATTCCGGTCAATGGACAGCTTACCTACAGGGTGTGGTAGATAAGTAATGAGACTCAGTCTAGAAAAACAAATTTATTGATCCGATTTGTACAAAACGTTAATATTCTTCAAAGTACTCGCCTTGGGCGTCGACACAACGTTGCCAGCGCGTTTTCCAAGCTTCATAGGCCCCACTGTAGTCCGTTGGAGTTATCCCAGTTAGTGCCTTCGTGACAGCACGTTGGATGTTCGGAATATCGTCGAAACGATGACCCTTCAGGCATCTTTTGACCTTCGGAAATAGGAAGAAATCAGGAGGACTCAAGTCAGGGCTGTATGGTGGCTGTGGCAGAACTTCAACTCCAATTCGGGTCAAGTAGGAGGTCACGAGGAACGCTGTGTGCGCCGGAGCGTTGTCGTGGTAGAGACGCAAGCGTTGAGCAAGGTCCTGTCGCTTCCGTTTGACGGCTCTGTGCAATCGCTGAAGGACTTCTTTGTAGAATTCGGCATTCACAGTTTTCCCCTGAGGGACAAAACTCTTTGTGAATTAACCCCCGCTTGTCGAAAAACACAATCAGCATTGTCTTGACGCGGGACTTTGACATTCTTGCTTTCTTCGGCCGCGGGGATGCCGGTGTGTGCCACTCCAAGCTCCGGGCTTTCGTCTCCGGGTCGTATTGGAATGTCCAAAAGTTTCCGAAGCAGTTTTTCCCAAGCGAAAGCAAAATTTGATTGCATACCGCTGTTCTATCGAGCGATCCATTTTCACAAGTGTCACGTGCACACAAACAACTAATACGCGAAGCTCGACCCTCACTGCGCCACAGCTCCGACGCGACTGCGAACTGGTTCTATTGTTAGCTCAGATCCCCCACCACGTGACCTGCAGGTGCAGACCGCACTGCGAGCGACTGGGTCGCCACGCGGCGGCCAGTCTCATTACTTATCTACCACACCCTGTACATCACGTAACCTACAGTTTATTGGTTTGCTTTTTAACTTTAACTGTAAATTTTTATTTAAGTATAGTTAAACTGAAAGAAAGAAACATCTTTGTGATTTCTGAAGATGCTTTAAAAAATTAAAGCGAAAAGCTTTGAATGAATGTACATATGTTTAAAAAAAAAATTAATATATATTTTTTTAATACGTATTTGTAATGTCTTTCATTAATGCAAATTACATAATACACGTGTTATTTTAAACACTATCTCTTTTACAAGATATACGAATATAAGTAGTATAAAAATTTTCGCAAAACAGGAAGGCAAGACTCAACATCCCCCCATGGGGAAGATTACCCATCAACTGAGTAGAAGCAGAAGGATATTCTTTAAAGCAAGTGACGCATTCAGGACAAATCCTCCTACAAATTTTTCTCCCGTTAATAGGCCAACATCATTCTCTTACATGATACAGCAAGGTTTGAGGGCTTATCTTGTGAAAATACATTGCAATAAGATTACCTAAACAATTATTATGAGGGAGTAACACTGGATGTTTCTTCCCAAATTTAACATTAGAATTTTAGAGATGACACCCTATTCTAATTATACCTTTCACATCAAGAAAGGGAGCTAAACATTTCAACTTACTCTTTGAAAAGACCATTTCATCTTTATATAAACATCTTAGTTCTGAACCAAATTCTTTTGACTGTATTTGTTGTACCAAATATATCGCTGCTTCACTGGAGTCAGGTGTCCTATCCTTTTGTTATCAGGATATTTTACATTACGAATGAACCTGAAAAGAAAACTAATAACTCGTAAAACATGAATAAAATTACCACTCATATTAAGAAGGTAAGTTACAAAGTCAGAATTTGTTGAAATGTTTAAAGTTACTGAAACGTCCTCATTTTCACAATAAATATTTTTTCTCAGTTCACTGGAGTACTCATTCTTATCGACTGTCAGTTCTGTAGGCTCAGAAACAATTTTCTTTAGGAAGGCAGGACCTGTCCACCACACATGATTATTCATAAAAGTTAACATTTGCACCATGGGTAAGTATATCAGCTGGATTGTCTTAACCTCGACAGTTATGTCATGTACACTCAATTATCAAAGATTGAATCGCTTTCACGCGATTGATGACAAATATCTTCTACCTTTTGCATATGCTCTGGCTCTGGATCCAACATGAAGTAATCATAGGGAATCAGTCCATAAAAAACATGTAGAGTGTCGTTTTCTATCGATGACTTCCCGTCACATCTTTTGCTAATCTCGCAGCAAGCAAAGCACCCATAAGCTCAAGTCATGGAAGTGAAAGTTTCTTTAAAGGAGCTGCTCTGGATTTTGAAGCTATAAGATTAATCAAGACATTGTCTGCCAGTTTCAACTTAATGTACACAGCTGCTCCATACGCTTTAGCACTTGCATCTAAAAAGGTATGTATTTCTAATTCTCCGCGCTCATTTGTGAATGTATCTAAAACATATAAGGAAACTCAAAATTTTATAGTTGTGGGGTTTCTCTACACCATTGCATTCATTTCTCCCTAATATCTGGAGGTAACACTTCATCCTACAGGAATTTTCTTTGCCAGATCTCTTGAAATAAACTTTTGAAACGAATTGTAAAAGGTGTCACAAGATCAAGTGGATCGAAGATTCTTCCAACAGCCATTAGTAACAGTTTAGTATTTCTTTCACATTGGAGAAATTCTAGCAGACTGTTTACTTCTAAGATCAAATAATCTTCACATGGACTCCACAACAACCCAAGAACATTATGTAATCTTCTTTTAAAATATTCTGAACGCAACTGTTTAAAATCTACTGTTTCCCATTCTTTCATCAACTTTTCAGAATTTGATATCCATTTTCTTAAGGACATTCCAACATCTTTCATTATATTTTCAGCAGTTGTCGAAATTTCAAAGACAGGTGGAATGTCATCACTACCAACTATAAGATCGTCTACATAAAAGCATTCATCAAGTACTAGCACTGTCGTAGGAAAGTACTTCTGGTATCTTTCTATATGTTTTTTGATAATCTCTGCCAATAAAATGGGACTTGTGTTGACACCAAAAATTATTCTTTTGAATCTATACATACGATTCATCTCATCAATAAAGTAAAATCAAACAGCATCTCTGTCTCTTTTACATAAAGAAATCTGCAAGAAAGCCTTCTCAATGTCTGCCAGAAAGGCAATTTTGTTCAACCGAAAACAAATCAACAAATTAAATGTATTTGGATTAAATTAACACATTGGTATAAACAATCTTTTAATGATAACTGCCCTGGTTCATCTGAGCTTGAATCGAAGACAATCCTCATTTTTGTCGTAATAGTCTCTTTTCTTACAACGATTTGATGAAGTAAGTAATACGAGGATTTTCATTTTGACTCAGCTAAATGTAATACTTTCTCAATTATTCCTTCACTTAAATAACTCTTTAAGATTTCACAACATTCTGTATATAAAGAATTGTCTCGATTCATTCGCCTTATAAGGTTCTCAGATCGTTTCTTTGCAGTGTTATAATTATTTCCCAATTCCTTCTAATCTCTCTTCCAATGTAACCCAACTTCATATCGACCATTTTTGAATGATACTGTTTGATTAAAAATTTCTCTCTCTCTCTCTTCTTCATTATTTAATTCCGCATCTTTACTACCCATAGATTCCAATTCCCAAAATTTTGTTAGTTCATTATATACATTATATAAATTGTTAACTAAACTATAATGATAACTTTCTTGTTCAATTAAATATATAGAACCAGTCACTAACCAATCCAAACATGTTTCTTGTAACATATTCTCTCCATCCTTTAAATTTATCCTATTTTGTTTAATTAAAAATGTTTGCACCCAGGAGGTCATAAATTTTACTATGTTTGTAAAACCGAGGATCAGCATAAGAAATATTTCCTGGTAAACACACTAGTATAACATCCATTGGTTTTGGCAATGTAAGATCTGTTATATTCACTACAATTAAAAATTCGACATTTTCTCTTAAATTCACCGTTAGAAATTTAAACTAACGTAGTTAATTTACGTTTAACACTAAGAAGAGAATCATTTAGTCCAGATATAGGAACATTTACTGTTTTCTGTTTTATTCCTAACATATCTGGAATTTCTTTCCTAAGGAAACTACACTGTAAAAAAAACTGTTAAAAGTACAGGAAAAATCTCCCTAATATCAGGAGGTAACGCTTCATTCCACGGGAATTTTTTCTGCCAGATCTCTTGAAATAAACTTTTGAAACGAATTGTAAAAGGTGTCACAAGACCAAGTGGATCAAATATTCTTCCAGCAGTCATTAGAAACAGTTTAGTATTTCTTTCACACTGCAGAAATTCTAGCAGTCTGTTAAATTCTCAGGTCAAATAATCTTCCTAAGGAAACTACACTGTAAGAAAAAAAACTGTTAAAAGTACAGGGAAAATCTCCCTAATATCAGGAGGTAACACTTCATCCCACGGGAATTTTCTGGAATTTCTTTCCTAAGGAAACTAACTGGAGAACTAACATCAAGAATAGTTTTTATTTTTAATTTTTCCCCATTTTGCATTCGAATATTACCGCTGTTGACAAAAATGTATAATTTTTACTAACTTGAGGGGGGAAAGTTTTTCTCTCTAGGTGTTAAGAATGATTTATAATTTGCTCCGACAAATGTGTGACTTTCAGATATTTTATCAACACTATTAGTTTCAAAACTCATATCATTTGGATTTAATTCACTTGAAACGTTTGTTTCATCAGCTCTATTAGAAGAAAAACGAGTTTGCTGTGGATAAAAACCATTGTAGGAAAATTTTGTTAATTTTCTCAAAATAAATTAAGCTATTATATTTTTTACCACATTTACACAATTAAATTTAGATGGACAATATTTTATACTATGATTAGAAAGCAATTAAAACACAACTTTTACCTTTTAACAAAATCAGTTCTTTCATCCACAAAAATAGCTAGAAATTTAGGACACTTATACATACATGGTTATTATCATAGTAAAAATCGTACTTAGATAATTTCACATTTGTCAATAACACACCATTTTTTTAATAGGACTTTAAATTACCATTCTTACAGATTTTAGAAGCTTCCAAAGCTCTAATATAATTTTTCAAAAATTCAATTAACTCGTTTAATTTTGAAATCTCTTTTTTTTTTTTTTTTTTTTTTTTTTTTTTCAAATTCACGTTTAAGCCATAACTAAGTTGAGGAATCCAGTTTTTGTAATAAAATATAAACAAATAAAAAGTCAGAAAATACTTCAATTTCATGTTTCACCTCCTCTAGAGATTTTACACACTCAAAAGTAGTTTGTACTAAACTCAAGAGAGCGTTTTTAGATTCATTTTGAATACAGAGTACTGACATAATTTTTTTAATATGAGCAAAAACCTGCTCTCTTTAATTAGAATATCTCTCTTCTAAAAGAGATCAAGCAACTGTATAATTCTGATCCGAGATAGGCACAGATTTTATAACTCTAAGAGCATCACTACTTTAAATATTCTAGCCTTTGTGCATCAGACAAATTTCCATTACCATATACGGAAGCCTTAAACAAACCTTTGAATGCTATCTACTCATATCAATTACCAGAAAAAAAGGGTAGACTTAATTTATTTAATTTAACAGCTTATGAAACCCTATAGAAAGATTCTACATTAACATTATGAATTTCAACACCTTTTGCACAATTTTGTAAATTCAATTTATTCAGAAAATTTTCAATCATACCTCAATTTTCTCAATACAAATATCCATTTCCTCTAAATCCTTTTCCTCTTCAGAAATATTCACTTCCTCTGGCATACTATGATAATGCAACAATCGCATTCAACAACTCAATTTTTACATCAAATTCTGGTAAAATATAATCTTTAGAAAGTTCCACAACTACTAAACAATAAGTTTTTAAGCGAGTAATTTTTTGCCGTTACCGTAGCTTTTTCTCGTTTCAACAAAGTCAATTTTGCCTTCATCTTAAACACTCGATAAATTTCACAATATATAACTGATTCACTTTTGTTTATTTATTTTTTACTTCGGCTATATGGGCCATAGAATGTTAAGTTTTCATTAAATGCACTTTAACACTAATTAAACTTCAGCAGACTGTTTTAAAAAGTTTATTTTTACATGTAAAAGTTCCTCCACATCACTTTTGTAAAAACACAAATTCAAATTGTACACACTCCTGTTCAGGCGGCGAGAAATTTAAAAAAAAAAAACATCTTATTTTCTCTCTTGTGAGATTAATGCAAAAACCATGATGATAAGACTTAATGTAAGTAATTTAATAATTTTCGCAAACCTGGGAGGCAAGACTCAATAGATTAAAAGCAACGAGATATATAAATTAGAGTGCTGATTCAATTAGATGAAAGATTAGCTTTCCGTGGTTCAAGATGAATCACGTGACATGCTCCAATAGGTTGCTGTGTTTGGCCCTTTATCACTATTTTGGCATTTAAAATATCAGTTCGACAAATTATCATTATTATTAGGTAACATGACAGTCCTATGACCGAAATAAATTGTTTTTAAAATAATTTTACACATATTTCACATTTTAATAAATAATAAAATGCCTTTTTTTTCATCGTTTCCCAACAAAGTTTAAAAGTGTTTATAAATGAAAATTTAAACTTTTAAAGAGCTAAATTTAACAACAAATAATGATTTTTCAACTGTTTTTAAGCATTTTGTCGGTTAAAGTTCAACTACACGAAATAAAAAAGAAGTAAAATCAAAATCAAAATTATTTAGAACAAAAGAATATTAAACTACGTAAGTAAACAAAAACATTGGCGGTTATGACTTATGCGAAGAACAATCTCCAAACCGTTGCCATAGAAATTTACTGAAAATAAGCTGTTACCAAGGGAACCACCGAATACGCAGGTGCAAGGAGAGCATGTCACATGACTCATCTTGGACCTTCTCAAGGGTTACCATTTATCCCTCTACTTTATATATCTTGTTGATTACAAGTGCTGAGGTCGAGCTCAGGTCGTACCCGTTGCCTAGATATCCATAATTTTCGGGGATTTTACTTGAAACTCATGTGACTACAGATTATGACCACACTAAAAAGAGATCCCGAAGGATGGAGCCCCTAAATAAAATAATAGGCCGGCGCATCACCGCCATTTTTTTGCCTCCGAAGAGGACGGCATTCCCGCTTAGCGTCCTTATCGCTTCTCTAATGATTTTAAGAAATCTTGATCTGAAGCTAATCCGGTCAAGATAAGAGGAATAAGCAACAATAATAATCCTAAAAACATATTTTTTTCACAGTACATTCTCAGGATTTCTGAGGATATCCTACGGCTGTACGATGTGTTGTTAGGGCGGTTTCTGTTTCTTTTACAAAATGTCGCCAAAACTCAAATACACATTAACAGAAGGTCTGTGAACACTTTATATTCACTTCTTGAATGATTATAGCAGTTTATCGCTAAACAAACTTCCATATCATAGTTTACTTCGCTAAAATTATGAAATATAATAAAACAAGTTACTCTAAACTAACGTAAGACGATAAAAAAAAAATGTTTATCGTTTGTTTATCAGAAAAACGCGCTGGGTACATGTGGCAACCCTAAGGCAACAAAATGCCTGATGCGCCAGCTCGTATATATAGGAGCCTTACCGAAGGAGGGCATTCTATCCAGGCCTACGTCCCAAGAGTAGGAAGTCAGCCTTAAATCCAACAAGAACAACAACGTACGCCCTTTTATACAGAATTTATACGATATTTTTAATATTTCGCTACTAAATAACCATAAAACACGTAATCTGACAATAAAGCACTTTCAAAGAAAGCATCAGTCTTTTCTTTTTTTTTTTTTTTTTTTTTTTTTTATATATATAAAATTAATCAAACTGTTATTAAAATCACATTAAATTAAAAAAGTTTTGCGCTTTATTATAATGAAACTTAATATTTAATTTGATAATATCTTTTCCAAACTGTTTTCAATGTCAAAATTCTTGAATCTCCATTTTCTTTTATATGTAATAAAAATGTTTTGGATTCAAAGAACTTTAAAAGTTCGGATGGGAACAGTCGTATTATTTGCATACTTTAGAATCTTCTTTTAAAAATAATGTTTTTGGAGTTTAATGCCAGTTCGTATACTACATCTTTTTCTAGAAAAACCTTATTGTACTTGAAAAAAAAAATTTTTTTTTTTTTTTTTTTTTAAAGAATGTATTTCTATTGTCTAGTTTCGTCGGGATTTGATTCTGCAAGTAATCTGTTGAAAATCGCCGAAGCAAATACAAATCAGTTCGAAACGCTGTGTTGTTTTGTTCTAAAAATATCTTTCCATTGATCTAAACACATAGAGTAAGTATAGTTTATTGACAATGCATTACCTTAAATAATAGATAACTTTCTTTTCTTTTGCTTAAGTTATTCAAAGTTTTTAAAACCATGTAAAATAAGCATTATAATATAGACAAAGAAAAAAAAATTAATAAATATTCGAATTTATTTGAAAAATTAATGTTTGCAGACTCTAAAATTTGGAATTTAAAAAAAAAAAAAAAAAAAAAAAAAAATCGAATTTAAAATTTTATAAAAGAAATTCTTATTAAAATTTATGTTTTTATCAAAATTACAGCAAAAAAATTAATATTAATTATACGTTCAAGTTCACATATGCTTTTTTAATTTTTTATTTCTTACGGGAACAAGAAACAAAAAATTATATTAAGTCATTTCTAGTTAACAGAAAATAGTTCTATTTATATCAAATCAACCAGAAAATTCTATACTTACAAGGAAACATTCAAAAGGTGTCATCTTCAAAAAATATTGAAAAAAATATATGTGATTCTCCTGTTCATAAAACACCAGAAAGTAAAAAAATTATCGGCTGAAATAAATTACAGCGATCACAAAAAATTATCAAAATTAAGTATATTTGGCGATTTCACACTGTCAGGCGATTGGTTTTGCGTACTTGGCGAAGAAGCAAAACACGGTTCTGTTCGTACACGGTAATCTCGAACTTATTGCCTAACAGCACGAAATCGCCAAAAATGCTTAATTTTGATGATTTTTTGTGGTCGCTGTAATTCATTTCAGCCGATAATTTTTTCACTTTCTGGTGTTTTATGAACAGTAGAATAACATATATTTTTTTCAATACTTTTTTAAGACGACACCTTTTGAATGTTTCCTTGTTAGTCACTTCCGAAAATTTTCAAATAAATCATTTTTGTAAATATACTTTAACATAAACTCAAAAGTAGAATGGAATTTTAATCGAAATACTCAAAACTACGTAAAAATTACTGATGTTAAAAATACAAATAAATATTTCTGGGATTTTTAAAAATATATACAACTTTATGAAAAAACCATTTTCATTAATATTAATTAACTAAAAATTATAATGATGCATTGTTAAGAAAATTGATAAAATTATGCCTTGCATGCATTATTATTATTATTATTTTATTTATTTTATTTATATAAACTTATAGATTTTCAAATTATTATTCAAAACTATATTTTTAATATATCTGGACGTTAACACTTAAAAAAGTAAATAACTGGAGATACATTTTTCTGTATGAAAAGTTTTCAAATTCTTTTAAGTTAAGAAATTTGAATGTATCCATATTTATATAATCTAAAAGGAGTAAATTAAAAAATGGTGCTTAAACTAATAACTTATAAATATCCACTTTTACTTTTCTGAATTGATAATTAACATTGTCATTACGATAAAAGTTTTTTTTACAATAATAATTTAAAAATATATAAATATATTTCCTTATAACATGCTTTTACTATATCACTGGTAAAATAAAAAGTTAAATTAGTGATTGTTCGGGAACTTTTAAACTTGAAAGAATCCTAACTATTTTAATTGGTTTTCACAGAAACCAAACAAATAATGCAGTTTAAAGAAGTCGAAATTGTTGAGAAGTATTTTGTTTATTTTGTTAATGTTATTATCATCGGCGAATTTAATTTAACTTATAAAAACAATAGAATGTCTTAAATACTCTAATTTCGTAAATTTTTCTTAGAAATTATTGCATACGTGATTTGACACTAAATTGATTGAAAATGTATTATCTCATCTCTAGATTCACATATAATGTATTACATTTTGATGTCGTATAGCAACTTTAAATAATTACCATAAAAAATATTTCTACATTTTGCAGGGCATATTAACAATAAAAACTATTATAGCAGTAGTTAAATAATAATTACCGAAACGTCAATGGAGGCCTCATGTGGACACTCAAAAAGATTTTGGTTTCTGTCTGTTTGTGTGTCTGTCTGCCTGTTTGTCTGGCTGGCTGACACGCGATAGCAGCCGCAAAATTCATCCTTATGACTTGTAACTTGGTACACATATTTGTGAGCCATATGAAATTAACTGTATAGTTTTTTATGTGTATTCTATATGTAGTTCGTGGACAGTCACATACCAAAGTTTGTGTTATCTTTACGGCCTATGGACAGAAATTGTATAAACCGTGAAGCGGCCGCAAAAATCATCCTATTCACTTGTAACTTGGTACACATATTCATGAGCCACACGGAATTAGTTTTATAGTTTCGGGTGTGCATTGTATTTGTAGTTCGTGTACATGGACACACCAAAGTTTCTGTTAGCATTATGGCCTATATGGACAGAAATCGTATAAACCTCAATAGCAGCCGCAAATATCCTCCGATTGACTTGCAGATTGGTACACAAGTTCAGTCTCAGTATAAAAAATAGCTTTATAATTTTTTTATGTCTAGATTATTTATAGATCGTGTACAGGGACGGAGGGACGCACCAAAATTTTTTTTTATCATTTCGGCCTATTGGGGGAATTTCGTTTAAACGCATTTTAACCCTTTATCCTTAAAGCTGCCTTCAAACTTTGGCAATTTGCAAAGCGGCAAGTGCGGCTCTATTGATATTTCTTTGATGTGGTATTTGAATCGTTGCTTGCTGGAGGCGTCGCTCACAAACCTCCTAGTGCGATAATTGCATCTGGACTAGGGTCGCATTTGTAAAAGAGCAATGAAAAGTAATGTCCTTCATTGTAAACATCTGCAAAATTTCAAGGGTCACTTTCGGACAATGGATAATTTATGACTTTTGAAGCTCTGCATCGTTTCCAGAGTTTGAAGGCAGCTTTAAGGACCCTTCAGAGACTGGCAACTTAGAAAGCTGCAAGTCGCTCTATTCATATTTCTTTGATGTGATTTAGGAGATTGACGCTGGCTGCAATCGAAGATCACAAACCTCCTAGTGCGATAATTGCATGAGAAGGTATCTTTTGTAAGCGTATCTTTTGTAAAAGAGCAATAAAAAGTTATGTCCTTTATTTTAAATGTGTGCAAATTTTCAAGTGTCACTTTCGGACAATAGATAATTTATGAGTTTTGACGCTCTGCATGTTGCCAGTGTCTGAAGGGTCCTAAAGGCAGGTTTCGACTGCGATCTCTAGACCAAGGTTCAAAAAGTCATTAATCACGCTTCCGACACAAAGAGCCAAATGTCTTGTCATCAGTTGTAGCCCTTTTTTATCAGATTGCGCAGTTATTTCAAAGGAAAGCATGCAAAATTGACAAAGATAGCTGCCTCCGGCCCCTCAATTATCTCAGCTGGGGGTTAGGACCAGGGATTTCCAACCCCGTTCGAGTGTTTTGAGCTCGGGTGACCACATCAAAGGATTCTGAATAGAAGCCGCCGAAAGAGCTGTAGTGGAAACCGGACTTTAACTATCCCGGGCGTGTATATACGTTTTTCCAAAATACGATCTTTTGTATTGTGCTGCTCCCAGTGAACTATCGGCACGGCTTGACAATGCAATAAAATAACCTTGACAATGAGCTTTGCGGTGTTTTCGAAGAATTTACTCATTTCAGGGTTGAGAGAGAAAGTTGTCACTTAGAAGCGAATATGGGGTTAAAATCGTTATTCTGCATGCAATAAAATGAAATTGGCGTAAACTAATGAGATGCTTAAGCTCATGTTTTCTGCAGAAAATATGTATGCTTAGGCTTCATAATTAATGTACAGGGTTTTACAAAAGTGTACCGACAATGTCGACAAACGAATATTTTTAAAAATCAACCAACTTCAGCCGATATTTTTTAAATAAAATTATCCAAACTGTAATTAAGTTTTCATTATTTTTAAAGAGCTCGCGTTTTGTATTTTATAATAATGATACTTCGTCTGTATATTAAACTTCATTATATCTTATTCCGAAAATAGGCTTGAGTTCGTCCTGTTATCAACAAACAGGAATCTTGGATTCCTATTTTCCTTTACATGTGATAAAAATATTTTAGATTCAAAGAACTGCGAAAATTCAGAAGAAAATAGTCCTATTATTTGCATACTTTAGAATCTGCTTTACAAAATAAGCTTAGTGCTAGTTCGCATTCTATTCTTTTTTTCCAGAAAAATCTTATTTTACTAGGAAAAAAAAAAGATAGTATTTCCTTTGTCTAGTATCATCGTGATTTGACTCTGTAAGTAATCTATTGAAAATCACCGAAGCAAATACAAATCAGTCTAAAATGTTGTATTGTTTTGCATTAAAAGTATTTTGCCATTCATCTAAACACGTAGAGTAACTTCTGTTTGTTGACAAAGTATTGTCTTGAATAATAGATAGCTTTATTTTCGCTTGCTAAAGTTATCGAAACACCAGGCTGGTTAAAATCATGTAAAATTAGCACTTAATATACAAGACAAAAAAAAAAAAATCAATTAATTTTTTTTAACTTTTTTTCAATATTATATAATACAAATAATATTTTTATCAATACACACTCAAACACAAATTTAGATATCGAAACTAATTAAATTAAGACTTTGAATCTAGCCTTCATATGCAATATTATTTGGAAACACTATATTTTGGAATATTTTTAGAAAGATCAAAATAAAAGAAATATTTATTAAAATATATGTTTTCATTAATATCACTTCAAAAAAATGGCTATAGATGATGTCATGAAGTTCCCTAGAAAATTAATTTAAGATATGTATCTTAACATATGTAAAAGAAAATATAACTTTATTATTATTATTATTATTATTATTATTATTAAAAGGTTTGGGCTTATTTTAATATTAACTATTTGGACCCACTAGTATTCAGAATTGTATTTAAATAAAGTAATCTAACTAAAATTATCATAAAACAGACATTTATTAAAAGTCATGTCTTAATTAACATTTTTGCAATGAACGTATTCACAAAAGAGGCATACATGAATGATAGATTCTAAGTCTAAATGTCACATAATTTGATTAACATTTTTACTAAATTTTATCATTTATTTTAAATTCAAAATGTAAGTTCTTTTACTTAATAAACAGCGTCAAAAGGTCAAGATTATGACCTCTTTTTCTACCAATCGTCTACGAACGCTGGGGTACAAAGTTCGTTTCCCGGTGGCGGCGATGCTTCATGAGTGTCATTCTGCATAAATTGCACCCACCTAGTAGCCGAATGTTTAGCATTCTGACCTTCGGTTGCGAGATGCCGCGTTCGAATTCGGTCCAGGTAGTCTGTAGTAGGATGTCTGTAGTGGTTCGGAATTCACTTTAAGCCACAGGTCCCGGTCTAAGGATTCTTAATGTGCAAAAAAAATGACCGGAGAGCAACACATCAATGACAAATACTATATACTGATAAAAAGATGTTCCCGCAATAATTACACAGCAAATATTAATAGAGTAGTCTTGAGATACCGATTTTCGGTTCACTTCCGATTTTTAACAAAAATTATGCAAACTTTTCTGTACACTGGAGACTAGGTAATACATTTAAGGTTAACTTGGCACCTTCGACTTGGAAAAACTGTAGGTTTCATATGAAATTGAATCATATGAATTGGTATGGAAGCATTATAAATTTAACTACATTATGTTTGTTCAATAAAATATATATTCCGGTAACAATTCTCATGTTTTTTTTTTTTTTTTTTTTTTTTTTTTTTTCAGATTTGAAATTTTTAAATTGAATTTTCTCAGTTAGCATTTTTTCATGAATTCATGATCTTCAGAATACTAAAACTTCTACAGATATTTAAGAAAAGGTTTAATATTTTTTGTGGCTGTTTAATAGAACCTACTTAAAATAATTAGGGATGGATTTTACAATATCTTTAAAAGAAAAAAAAATATTAAAAATGTAACAAAAATTAAGTTTTTTCTTTTTCATTTCGATCTTTTTTTTTTCCCCCAATTTTCAGATAGACATGTACTTTTTAATTTTTTCATAAAAACTAAATAATAACTAACTAAACTTAAAACTGACTAAATTAATTAATTAAAATTAATTCGGCTAATTTTTAGAAGAAATGTTTGCCACGTATTTGTGTTTTTAATTAAAATGAGTTTTAAAATTTTTTTAGAGTATTTTAGTATTTCATTCTAAAAATTACTCTGATTTTAATACAGTAATGAGATGTATAAATAATGTTCAACTTTATTAAATTTCTTTTCTTTCTTTCTTTCTTTCTTTTTTTTTTTTTTTTTTTTTTTTTTTTCATTTGTTTTAATGAAAAGAGTAATTTAAAAAGCCTTTAAATTTATAACTTCTCTATATATTGTATATTGATTTTTAATTGTCAATCACAAAATAAATAATTAAATAAAAAGTCAATCAACGAAAAAATAAATAACTTATAATTTCACAGAATTTCTCTTTTTTAATTTGGCGTATTTAATTTTAAAAATATTAAAGGAGAATCACCGTAAATTATTGTTATACGGTGAATAGTAGCGGTACTTCAGTTAAGGGACAAGTGACTGATATTTTCGATCCGTTATTCAAATACTGGCATAACTTTGATATCTGTCGTCCTTTTGGATCCCTTCTGTCGCTTTTTGGATTTGGCGATCAAAAACACAATACAAAAATACGTATGCCAGTTGTATACTTTCGTAATATATATTGTTTCAGATTCTTGATAGCTCTCTTAATATGTCCCATTAAAATAACTATGATTTTTAAAAGGAATTAAATATGTTCGAGTGATAATTTGGCTTTTTTTTTTTTTTTTTTTTTTTTTTTTTTTTTTTTGACAAGGTCGATAGGTACCAAATCAACTCCCAAATATATTGTATTTTAATATCCTCTGCATTGCAGTCTTTATTAAAGGTCCTCATCAAACTAAACATCAAATAAAGCAGTTGAGAGTAAAGTAAACTTTATTACTTGAATTAGAAATTTGCTTGCAAGGCTTCGTATCATCTTCTGGAATGATTGGACGGAACAGAAAAGAAATATTTCATAGGAAATGAATACAAACTTAAGAAATCTTTTCGTTTGTATTTAGCTGTTTATCTTTACGTGAAAGAAATTGATTTTAGCAGACCAAAGATTTATTAATTGTTTCTGAAATGACTAGATATGGTATTAAGTAAATTGCGTTGCATAACTACAAATAAAAGGCAAATATTAAAAATGAAAAAGCAACTTTAAATTATTTTCATTTAAAAGAGACGAGATGTAGCAGAAATCTGATAGCTGCATTTAGGTTAATAAACATTGAGACATTAATCCGATTTTCAAAAGTTTATTGTTTAAAATTTTGTTTCAAATGTTGTTGTTTTGCTGCTTATACAAAACATTTGTCTAGAGAACGTTCTCCTAACAGGTCTGTGTAATCTAAAAGAAATATCTATAACTGTACTAATAAAATTTCAGTCATGATTATAATATCATAGTGTTATTAAGATTGTGAATAAACGAAGTGCTCTTATTCCATTTTTCACATATTTAATTACGGGCATAGAACATTTTACAACTAACACACAGCACGATTACACTTTTAAGACTGATTATACTTAAGGGTGAACACAGTATAGGGAATTTCACATATCATACATTGGTTGATACAGTTTACAGGTACCTGTTTTTTGTGTGACACCAATATGCAAACAGCTAATAGGCTTACACTCAGGTTAAACCAATACAGAAACACCCCACTTAATTTCTAGAACAATTATACCTGTTTAGAGCTTTTCTAGGCCTGGCGGATCTTCTCAAAACCTGTTGAGAAGAAGAAATATAAGTATAATATACTTTTTTTTAATTGAAAGCTTTAGATTTCATTTTCTGATCATATGAATTGGATTTTGATCACTAGAATTTGTCACGTCAACTTGACTAGGCTTTTCAGTCAAGGAAAATCTCATGTCATTTGATCCCGGATCAAGAGTAGTGGAAGGCCTTTTCACCAGATATATTTTCTCTTAAATCAACTGATTCCCAGATCTAGTGTCGAAGAAGGTTTTTCACTAAGGTGTAGTTCTTCCATTATGCTGTGAGTTCAGGTCGTCTGGAACCATGGGATTATTCGTGTCGCAGATTATCTTTTCATCGTTTTCCTTAGAACTTGTAGACTCTTCGAAATGTTCTTTAGAACCAACACTTTCATTTGGTTGACATGTCCCACTTGAATTTTATTATGTATTTTTTCTTTTCTTGAAATAATTGTATTGATCTTCCATTTCTCACCTGATGTATAGTTGCATATAGTAACTTTCTAATTCATTTCAAATTCTCTAAATTTTTTAGCGATGCGTCCTTTTTTTATGTTGCTTACTATCAGCGTATTTTTTTTATACTTTTATTAGTAAATCTAGTTTTGTTCTAATGTTTCTTTTCTGAAATAAGGATGCCGGACTGGAAAGAATAGCAATCTGTCGTATAATCAATAGTTGTATTCTGAATGATGAATACTTCCGGTAACTTATTATGAACGTCTGTTACAATCAGAAATATTTTCAACATGTTTGGGCCAGAATAATTAATATGTATTTTTTTGCCACGGCGTTGCTAGCCATTCCCAATTATGTGTTTAAACTTTGGGAGGATTATATTTCAAATTTATGCAAAAACAATTATTTGCTGAATTCTCAATATTTTTGTCAGTACCTTGTCACCATACAAAAGTACATGCTAGTGTTTTCACTTTTACTATGACTAAATGGCTAAAATGTAAATCTAGCAAAACGTTTTGCCTATGAACTGTCGGAATTAATGCTTGACAACTTTCCAAAATACAATTATTCTGTAATAAAAAGTCTTATTGTTTGTGACCAAATAGTAAATGATAAGAAATATTAGTACCCGAAAATAAATGCTGATTCATTTCTTTTAGTACTGGATCGCACAGAAACTTTAAAAAAAAAGGAGAGAGAAAGAGAGCAATAAATAAAAGAAAAAGAAATCTTTTGAAACCTGTAGAATCCGCATGGCAAAAAATTCCTAAGGTAAAACTTTTAAGCAATCTGGCCATTATTTTTGTTATTAAGAGCATATAGATAAACACAGACATTAATGACCAAAACTGAAAATTGAAATTCAAAATAATTTTTTTTATCAATTTAAGTTGTGACTTATGTCTAACTTTTTTGATTAACTGTCAGGAAACAACTGTTATGAATATCAGAATGAATAACATTACTCTCAAGAAAAATAAATGTTTATGATCCCATATTTATATCTATAAATATAAATACGTTTTCAAGTAGCTTTTAAAATACCGTTGTTCAATATTGACACAATTTTAAAACTCATTTGAATTCGTGTGAGAAGTGTATTCTTAGAAGTTAAAATATGTGTAAAATACATAAAGTCAAGCAAATCGAATGTAAATATAAAATACCGTTATTCTAATTGTGAGTTCCTGCAAAAGTAAACAACTAGACTATTTCCTAAAGTACCAAATATACATTCGAAATGTAATAGATCGACACTACTTATATATATGTGTAAACAGCTTTATCCGCAATACTACATTTAGAGGTAGAATTATACCCTTGCTTTCAGATACTTTTCTATTATAGAATATTTGTTGTACAAGGCAATGGATATATATATACTTTATTATTATTATTATTATTATTATTAAGTAACCAAGAAATGTTCAATGAAAAATTTTGATAATCCTTATTATATCCATCTTTTATCGATACTGTCGTTTAATTAATAGGCATCTTCATGAATCAAAACTAAATGCAGTAAACAAAAAGCTAGGTCCACAATAAATTAAAAATTAGTATGTAGTGGCTATCACAAAGCATTATTCATTGTAAAGACCTTAGATTAAGAGAGACTGGACATTGATGAAAATTTGGCCATTTGAGTTCAAAAACGGAACAATCATGGTAGAATTTAGTGCATTTTTATTCGAGATTAACAATTTACTATACAATGTAAATTCGTTGTAATTGTACTATATTTTCTGAAAAAAAAAAAAAAAAAAAAAAAAAAAAAGATTAAAAATGCAAAAACATATTTCTTTTTAATCTTGGAGAAAAAAAAAAAAAAAAATAACTTTTTTTTTTTTTTTTTTTTTTTTTTTGTACCTTCTACACTACGAGAAATGATTTGAATAAAACTATGAAATGTATTTTGCTGGGGTTATTTTATTATTTTAAACCTAATTTTCATTAGAAGCAAAAAATCAGTTTTATTACAATACAAGATATATTGTCGACAAATTTACAAGATTTCAACAAAATTGTTTTGTATTCGCTTACATTAACAAACTATTTTGTATAAATTTACGGTAATTTTTTTTTTATACTTGGTAAGTAAAAAGCAATTTTTTGTATGAGAAAAAAAAATATTTTTGTTTGAATTTCAACAGAAATTATTTTGTTAACCTAACCAAAATAATTTAACCAGAGACTTTTATATACAAGCACATATTTTTGTTTTCCCAATTTTTTTCTTTTGTTCAACAAATTTTTTTTATAGATGTATGAATTGAGGTTTCTGTTTCAACTACGATGAAGAAGCAGAAGAATTTTGGATGCAGGTTTCTACATTTTTTCTTTTTACATTATTAATTTTTTTTTTCACGTTTGAATTTTATGTTTTAACAAATGTATTTTACTTTTTGCTGTGTAATACATTTTTAACGTTTCTTAGCTTTGTAAATGTAAAACTTTAACGGTAAAAACGAAATGATTTTCATTTTATAAAAATATTTATAGAATTATTATAAATATGAACGATTGTATAATATATTGTAGAAAACTGAACAAGTGTATAACTTAAAAAGAAAACAGACCTAACGCCCTGAATATGTTGAAAAACAAAACTTAAAAAAATATGCAACCAAATAAATAGTTTTAACAATCTCATATAATTTGAAAACAAAAACGAAAGTACAAAATTCAATATAGCAGAGATTAAAATATTTAATACATATTACAGAATAATCAGGATTCTTTTAATCGTATATTAAATCATAGTACTCTAAATAGATACACAGGATATTTCACGAAATACCCCTAACTGAAAATAAATAACTCGGAAACCTTGATAGATACTCTTTAACTATACATTTCTTGCGACCATGGTAGCCTCTGCGCAAGTGCGGATTCAACGAGTCCACTAGTAAAATAGGGGAGACAAGCTTTTCGTTGAGAGAAAATAAGCGATAAGGGAATACCGAATGACTGGATGTTTACTAAATTCAAACCTGTTGGTCAACTTGGAAACCCTCCAAGATTTTCGACTCGTCTTCACTGCTAGGCGTAGGAAACGTGGTTACACTATAGAAGCATGAAGTCAGTGATGTTTTTTTTTTTTTTTTTTAAACAGTAAGAATTTGATATACACTAGAAATCTTAAATTTTAGTTACAAATTGCGTTGACAGATGGCTCTGAAGACTGCATAAGAGATTGGATATTGAACAAAAATGCGGACGGTTGTCCAAAAACTACTCGATCGCCGTGGAAAAAAGACTTTAAAATATCTTGATAAAATAAATTTCGTTATATGACTTTACTGTGATGTAAATTACCCTATGAAATAAATAATTTACCGAGACCTTATTAGTACAATACAATGTATGATTCAATTCCTTATTTAGTAACTGTCGTATTTTAGAAAGAGATAACTTTCATGAAATTGTAATCAAAGTTCAAATTATGAGAACTAAATTTAGAATTAATTTTCTTTTAATTACTTTTAAACAAAAGTTCAGATGTAGAAATGGTAATTTTCATATTCACTTACATTATTACACTCAATTTTAATTTTTTTAAATGTTTTCTAATTCAATTTATAATATATTAAAAGAAAATAATATCGTATGTCACTCACACGACTTTCTCTTAAATAAATGCCATACTTTTTAATTATAGTAAATATCTGGCCTGGCTTTTAGATATAATTTTTGTTTGACAACGAATTAAAATTTATGTTATATTTAAAATAATTGGAAATAAATAAATAAATTTATGCACTTTGTTTTTCATCAGATTTTTCTTTCATTTAATCTGACGTTATACAATGAATTGTGTGTAACATCATATTGGATTAATGATTTCAACGTCTTTGAAAAATGACTAAAGGTAAGTTTAAAAAATAATTCAATCTTTGCTAGCAAAAAGAGTAACTTACTTACTAATAGCGCTATTAAATTGTGCCCTATAGCGTTACTTAAATTAAACAAAGGAAATTCAATTACTTCAATTCCAAAAAAGTTTTTTTTTTTTTTTTTTTTTTTTTAAGGAACATTTTTCTTAAACGAATATCATAATATTCTGAAATTTTTTGTAAAGGCTTTGCACAAGTTTTAGAAAAGAGTATAGTTACTAAAAGCTTTTGAATACATGAAAAATACGCTTTTTTTTTTAATATTTCAGAATATTTCTCTACTACTTTCATAATCTCTTAATACAATGTGCTGTTTTCTTTAAATTTTTGTTAGAAATTTTCCAGCCAATTGACTTTTTTATTATTATTATTTATTAAAGAAAAAAAATAATTATCTAAAATAATTTAGGGTCAATAGCAATATTTGAAAACAGAAATTTAAAGGAAAAAGAAAAAAAAAGACGTTTTTCACAAGATCAAAATAATGACGCATGCATTATTTTCTGTTGAAGGTAAAGTATTTTTATTAGAAAATTTATAAATATTTAATATTAATTTTTTTATTTTATCTTATTAGCCAATATCATAAAACAACAGAAAATGCTTTTATTTATTTATTTTATTATTATTTTTTTTTTTATCTAAATACATATTTAACTTTTTTAATTCTACCGCATATCATGAAAACTTGATAATCAAATAATCAGAATATATATATCAGGAAAAACGGCAGTTTTTCGAGTGACGCAAGCGGAAGGACAAACTGAACGCTGCGAACTCATATATACGCCTAGTTTGACATCAAAGAGATTTCTAAAAGCCGACACTTAATATCTCAGCAAATATACCATATTTTGTTCTGATCTTTTCAAAATAGTCTTTTATCTTCGGTCTTAATCTATCCTGAAAATTTTACATTTCTACATGCAGTATGTTTTGAGATCTGAATCTCAATTTAAAGCCAAAAAGGGAAAATGTGTGGTGTAAGGATGTAATGGACTAAATTCATGAAAAAATATCTCTAAAACCGCACGAACGATTTTAATTTAATTAATATATGTTGTTAATGGGATCTTTCTGAATCTAGTAACGTTTTCGTTTTTTATCAGGAAAACTCTTGTTTTTTATAAAAGTTGCTTTAAAAATGGAACTATATTACTCCACCAATTGCATGCTTTCCTTCGGCGAAAACGTCGTGATTCGGTTCTTACTAGCAAGGCTTGAGTTGTTCCCGTTGGTTGGTTGACCAACGTGAATGCAGTCAATGAATTACTTAAATTTTCCCCTTTTTTTAACGCAAAAATACTTTATTACATTTTTTATATACTTATTGTATATATACTAAGTCAAATTGACTTAAATATATTTTCTCTTTTGCTATGAAAAAAATATTTTTGATTTCAAAATTTCATATTTAGTCAAAAAAGCATTTAGATAACATTTTAAATAAGGAAGTATTTTGTAATTTCAGATATTCCATTTTAGCATAATAATGATGAATTTACAATTTTTTAAAGCGAAAAATTTTTAATGATTCATAAACATCGATTTTATAGTAGCTCAATGATTTGCGATTCCTATTCATGTATCCTTCCGCACCGGGAATGAAAAAAAAAACAGCAAATGGAGTTTTGGCGCCATCTTTTGTTTTTAACTTAAGTTAAAACATACGCTTTAGAAAATATGTATATATATATATTTCTTTTTAAAAATTAAAAATCTCTTTTTAAAATACAGTTAGAGTGTATTCATATATTTACTTTTCAGACTTTAAAATGATACATATTTTAAATATTAACATAATCAAACTAATTTTTTTTATTATTATTTAAAGCAATAATGGCTAGGGGATGAAAGAGGGGATAAATACACTGAATATTAAAAAAAAAAAAAAAAAAAAAAAAAAAAAAAAAAAACATGAAAATAGAATTAAAATTTATGGAGAATGTGTCAAATAGCAATTATTGAAAAACACGTCAAAATAAATAAATAACATCTTTACTTTGAAACCCATAATAATTTATTTAAAATATATAATTATCTCTTTCTTTCTTTTTTAATTAATTAATTTCTGCATGAAAAATTCCAATTCATAAATATATTTACAACTACAATAAACAAAAACCCTCCTTTAATTTTAAATAATTATTTCTACATGTTTCTAAGCAATTAAAAGTGTTCTTTATTTTTATTTTTCTTTCAAGAAAAATAAATTAAATATAGGAATGTTTATGGTTTTAATCATGAAGGTAATAATTTGGCCATCTATTGGCGCCATCTCGTAGCTTATATTAAAACCATATACATTCCTATATTTAATTTGTTTTTCTTAAAAAAAAAAAAAAAAAAAAAAAACACGTTTAATTGCTTAGAAACATGTAGAAATAATTATTTAAAATTAAAGGGGTTTTTTTGCTTATTGTAGTTGTAAATATATTTATGAAATGGAATTTTTCATGCAGAAATTAATTAATTAAAAAAAAAAAAAAGAAAGAAAGAGAAATTATATTTTTTAAATAAATTATTATGGGTTTCAAAGTAAAGATGTTATTCATTTATTTTGACGTGTTTTTCAATAATTGCTATTTATCACATTTTTCATGAATTTTAATTCTATCTTCATGTTTTTTTTTTTTTTTTTTTTTTTTTTTTTTTAATATATAGTGTATTTATCCCCTCTTTCATCCCCTAGCTATTATTGCTTTAAATAATAATACAAAAAAAAAAAAAAAAAAAAAAAAAAAAAAAAAATTGATTATTTTAATATTTAAAATATGTATCATTTTAAAGTCTGAAAAGTAAGTATATTTGAATAAACTCTAACTGTATTTTAAAAAGAAATATATATATATATAACTTGTATTTTCCATAAAATTTAAGCTTAACTTGTATTTTATTTAACATGTATCAACTTTAGCTTAACTTATATTTTCCATAAAATTTTTCTCCAAATGATTTTATCTTATTTTTAAAATTATAGAAATGTAGAGCTTAATTTATATTTTGTCTATGTTTTCCCTCCAAATATTTTTATGGAATAGTTTTTACCTGCACTTTTAATGAAAATTTAAATTGTGAATATTGGAGCAGTATCTGTACTTAGCCTCAAAAAAGAAAAGAAAAGAAATAAATTTCCATTTTTAACATTAACTTTATTTTATTTTATTTATTTATTTATTTATTTATTTATTTATTTATTTGTTGTTGTTTAATTTGCATTTGCAATTCTCTAAAAAGAAACTTGCAAAATGTAAATTACGTAATTCTAACTTAAATTTGAAATTTACCACTTATTATTATTATTATTATTATTTTAAGAGTTTGAGAATCCCACTCAATATTTTTTCTAGTGCGAAACTTCTCCATTTTGTTTCCAAGTGGCAGGTTACTTGAAAATTTGTCAGCATGATAACGTTTGAAATACTGAATTAATTCAAACTAAATTTGTAGTATGGATTTATCTCAGAAATGTATTTGTTATGTTCATTTGCCAACTTAATCTACCCTCTTGTTTCCCTGTGCCAGCCCACTGAAAATTTCAAATTTACATTAGAAAGGTTTTATGAACCGATTTGCTTAAAACTCCATATATACAAGCCTTCATTAATAAATCCACTAAGTCCATTAATAAATTGCAGCTGCCATTTTGAAAAAAAAAAAAAAAAAAAAAAAAATGGTACCAACTTCATAATAAAAGATAAATCAGTTTACCCTTCCTAGGAGCCAGAAGGATTTATTTTAATTTTTTGATCAATAACCCCCAAAAAGTAATGATATCAGTACAAAAAACCCTTAACGGGTTAAGAGTTTGTGACGCCGCTACTTTATGGCTATAAGAATTTGAAATATGAGTCTTAAAAATAATGATATCAAATTTTAAGTGACGTTTTGCAATTAGTTAAAATATACATAGATTTTCTTATTTGATCATTTACTTTTTACTTTTTACTTTTGTTTATATTTATAATGCAAACGTAATATTTTTAGCTTCAAGATCAGACAGATATATAAAATACACTCACTGATGCTTTTTCATTCACATTTCAAATACAAAATAACAGTTTTAAAAGGAATGATATAAAAATTCCAGTGGCGCCTCGGTATTATTTTAAAAGATTTGTTTTTAGATTCCATTAAAATTAGTTTTGTTTTGTCTAATAAAGTATATTTACATAGTGAAACAGTGCTTTTAATTTTCAAATATACTGTCAAATAATTATACTTTCACTGAGTTATAAATTAAAATTATTTATTTCAATAAATTGATTTATCTTTTGCGTCATGCTATCCAAAACTGCAAGTAAAATTTATGTAAATGTTTTCTTTACGTCACACTACCTCTTTGCGCAAATTTTCACTCAGTTGGATACTATGTTTTGGATAGCGTGACGCAAAAGATAAATCAATTTATTGAAATAAATAATTTTAATTTATAATGCAAACTCAGTGAAAGTATAATTATTTGACAGTATATTTGAAAATTAAAAGCACTGTTTAAATGTGTAAATATACTTTATTAGACAAAACAAAAGTAATTTTAATGGAATTTAAAAACATATCTTTTAAAATAACACCGAGGCGCCACTGGAATTTTTATATCATTCCTTTTAAAACTGCTATTTTGTATTTGAAATGTGAATGAAAAAGCATCAGTGAGTGTATTTTATATATCTGTCTGATCTTGAAGCTAAAAATATTACGTTTGCATTATAAATATAAACAAAAGTAAAAAGTAAATGATCAAATAAGAAAATCTATGTATATTTTAACTAATTGCAAAACGTCACTTAAAATTTGATATCATTATTTTTAAGACTCATATTTCAAATTCTTATAGGCATAAAGTAGCGGCGTCACAAACTTTTAACCCGTTAAGTGTTTTTTGTACTGATATATATATATATACATGTATATACAAAGCTGACTGTTTGTTTGACCGGTTTTTTAGTTCACTATAGAAAGCTACACCGTTCAACCGACTGCTACGAAAACTGGTATACTTATTAATCAGGACAAAATCTAACTAACACCGTATATTTTAGTTTAATTGAATAGTTATATCAAACGATATTTAATAAAAAATAGATTTTAACTTTAAAATAATTAAAAAGAATGAAGTATTTGATGACAAAATAAACAAATAAAATACACGTTTATTTATTTATTTATTTTTCCAGAAATAAAATATTTTTTATTTCGCGTAAATAATAATAAAAAAAAAAAAAAAAAAAAAAAAACTTCATTACGCTACGAAAATACTTTTTTATTAGAAGTTCGCGTGTAAATAAATATTTTCAAAGATATATTTGGCATTAGTTTAAAATTTTGTTTGCGTTATGCTATCCAAAACTGTAAGTAAAATTTATGTAAATGTTACTTTATATCATAGTATCCAATTAGTAAAAGTAGGATAAACAAATAGACAGTGGGATGCAAAAAAAATATTTACACAAATTTTGCTTGCAGCTTCGGATAGCGTGACGCAAAACACAAATCAATTTATTGAAATATATACATTTGAATTCATAATATAAGTTTATTGAAAGAGTGATTATTTTACAGTATATTTGATAATTAAAAGCATTTTTCAATGTGTAAATATTTTTTATTGCACAAAACAAAAGTAAGTGTAATGGAATCTTAAAACAAATATTATAAAGTAACACCATGGCGTCACAGAAATTTTGATATCATATCTTTTAAAACCTAAATTTTCAGTTCATGAAAAATGTAAATGAAATAGTATTGGCAAGTAAAATTTTTACATAGCTTTTCATGTTAAAAATAATATTTACACTGTAAATATAAACAAAATAAAAAAGCAAATGAAATAAAAATAAATCAATAATTTTAATTAATAAAGTCACTCCAAATTTGATATATCATTATTTTTAAGACCCATAATTACAATTTGTGTAGCAGTAGCCATAGAATTGAGTGCTGCGTCACAAACTTTTAAACCGTCAAGTGTTTTTTACACTGATCTGTTTGAAGTACTAATATCTAAAATTAAATTATTTTAATTTATAGTGCTAACATTAATATTATTATTAATTAGTTATTTATTTAAGTATCTGAAGCACTCAGTATTCTGTTATATTTACTGAAAATATTTTAACAGAATGGTAATATTAGACTATGGGCCATAGATAGATATCGTTCAAGTCCGTTTCAATCATCGAGGGACAATTTCAAATTAATGTTAAAATTAAAAGAAAATTCTATTATCTACAAATTCGCAATGTTCTGGTCTGAAGATGTGCGCATTGTTTGAAAATTGATTAAATTAATTCTACAGATTTGACATTTCTGCGGTCCTGCTATTCTACTTACACTTTGTTAGAGATAATCAGATTCCCTACTCATTCATTCACTTATCCTCCATTCAAAGCAGTAATTTTCTTTCCACTGATATTTTTAGCTCAATAGTAGGTAAGAAAGCCGGTTCTAGCCCATCAGAGGGTGCACCGGTGCACCGGCAAGCCGTGCGGGTGCCGCACCATTCCCTGAGGGCCTAGATGACTTGGTATTGACCTTGAGACATCCTCTAACTTAATCGTAAAAGATGACGAGGGTGTTAATGAGGAAATTTAATTAAAAAAATTAATTAGTGATTTTTTGTAAAAGGTGACAATGGTTTTATAGACATGTTTTCGGTAGAATGAAAAAAGCATGATATTGTTTGTGAGTCATTAGAAAATTAATTAGGAATTTAATTAAGAAATTAATTAAGAAATTAATTAAAAATTTTAAAAATTGAGAAATAAATAAGGAATCGATAAAATATATGAATTTAAGAATGTTGATGTGAATATACTATGAAAGAAATAGAGAGATCTGACTGGGGTTCGAACCCGGCACCTTGCAGTAAAAATATTTCCATAAGACAGTAGTTTTCGCGTATGTGTGAGTGATTTTTCTATTATATACCTGCATAGATCTTTTTTAACCTAAGAATGCTATTGATTGAAAAAAAATCAATCGTTAAAATGATATTAATTACAGAATAATAATTAAAATAAAACATTAATTAAGCATTAAGATTACAAATGTTTTATGAAAAATGACATTGAGAGTAAAAATTAAGTAGAAAGAATGAAAGAAAGTGTAGAAATAAAGATGATCGGGTAGGATTCGAACCCGGCATCTGCTTGAAGTAAAGAAACAGTAGTTTACAAGTACTTTAACCACTGTTCTTTAGAAATATGCCTATGCAGATCTTTTTTAACCTAAGAATGCTATAGTTTGAACATGATATTAATTACAGAATAATAATTAAAATAAATAAATAAAAAATAATAATTGAAGATCTTGTAAAATTCACTAAATATTTTATGAAAAAAGACAATGTACGTGAAAATTAAGTTAAAAGATGTTTAAAATCTCAAATGTATAAGTGAAATTAGATTAGGATGAAAGACGAGAATTGTTTTTTGAAAGATAACTAAAAAAGAGTGATTAAAATTTCTTATTAATTACTTAATTGAAGAAAGATCGTTAAAACAATACTTTTCATCATAAAGATTTTTTAATTGTGAATATCTAGTATCCATTTTAAACTCTTTTACGTTATAAATAGAATAATATCTTAACACAAAATATCGACTTCATTCGCCAATGGTGACGTCACAATGTTTTTGGGGAAAGGAGGGGACCATTCCTTAGAGCATTTTCTTAGAATTGGGTTGGGTACGGTATTGTAACTTCTGAGAAGAAAGAGGAGGAAACATTCCAGATACCTTTAGTCGTGTTTAAATTTGATTATTGTTTTAAAAATATAAATTCATTTCTTTCTTTCTATCTTTAGAAAAATCTTATTGATTATTTGATATACAATATGGGGATATAATAACTTTTAATAATAGACATTTTCAGTAGATTTTTTACAAATCGTTACAAAAAATTCATTACAACTTCAGAAAATCAAAAGTTTTTAGGTAAAAATTGGAACTTTTTCGAATAATCCTTCACATATTAGACTAATGATCACTTAGTTCAATGTATTTTTTACCTATAGTTTAACCATTTTTTTCTGTAACTCCCTTACATTTCTTTAGTGTAAACCCGTGAAATTTTACCAATAAATTCAGAAATAGGGTCGTAAAAATAAGAATTTTGCATGATTTTAAATAAATTTTAGGATCTATCTACAAAAATTTTAGAGTATTTGGCGATAATTCAGGTTTGGTAAGAAGCATACAATATTAATTTCGAGTGAAGAAAAATTATGACACTGACTAACTTATTTTTGCGGAGTGAAGACATCTGTTTTTTTTAACCTGAATTCAGTGTTACATAATAATAATTTTTTTTCAAGATGGATGTCAGAACAGATATCATTTTGTTAAATGCATTTACTCATATATTTAATAGATCACATCTACACAATTCAGAACTAGAGATTATAAACCAGCTTAAATTTCGAATGAATGAATTTATCAATTCCGAAATTAGCAATCAACTTTATGAAAATGTTGATATGTTATCTGAGGAAAATTTTTACACATGTTTAGATATTAAATGATAAAAAAATTAAATTAATTGGGACAAAGTTGTAATTTACTTAATATTTTCAAGTGAACTTATGGCGAAGCGCTTTAAAAGATCTGGGGACTTTATCATACCTTGGATAAAAATTTTTAATATCTTTCAGAAGTATTTAGGTAATTGGATTATTGATCATCAAGAATGTATAAAAGTAAAAGAAGTAAAGAAACCATTTTTTCAAAGAATGTGGAGTTTTATCACTCGATCATAATATGAAAATTGTAAAAATATTATCTGCTATGTTGAATTATGTTCAGTTCAATCTGTATAAGAACAATGTTCAAGAAAAATATATGTAATGTGAAATTGAAAGTAAATAAAAAACTTTAAATGGAAATTTTGTTTAAGAAAAAATTATTTGAAGTAAAATTCATCTTTAAAAAATAAATAAATAAAAATAAAAATAAGTTGATCAATGTAAAAAACTGATAAATTCACTGTTCGAAAAGAAGTCTTAATAAGTTTAAGAATATATCGTATTATATTTCACCTAAGAGAGTGAATCCATCATTTTTTTTTTTTTCAGTACTTTAGTGTAAAATAATATCTAATTTCAAAAATTTCTCTACCTAAAACAGTTATACTTTATATATAACTTTTTGGAATCTTCTTATCTCTGTCATCGAACATACGTGTATACTTAAAAATTTTTACAAAGTGGTATTTAATTATAAATTTTCTTAAGTTTGCTATAAATTTTCTAATACTCTTTAAAAATAATAAATTTTGCAACATTCTTAAAATAATATAAGTTTCTGAACATAGTGATAATTAGAAATTACAATTTTTTTAGTTTCCAACGCGATCTGGAATCGAACCTGACACTTCCCTAATGACAACGTTAGAATTTTTTTGTAATTCATTCCCAACATTAGTTATTTTAAGCTATATTTCTAAGAATTATTCAATGATCTGTATCAAATAAAGACTTCTCACCTACATTTTTTTACTACTTTTCACTACTTTCTACCACTTTAACCACGTCAATGCTACCTCTCACACAATTTTTCATTACAGATAGCAAGTTTGTAAATGATGAAAGCTAACTTTGAAAAAATTCAGAGTTGAAAAAATATTAATATATATGTTTTAAAAATTCATTCATGCTCACAGATGTATACTTAGGCTTTACAAATGTATTTAAACATACTTAAAAAATATTTTAACCAAGTATTGTCGATTACAAATACATGTATACTTGAAAAATTTTACAAAGTATTTTAGAAATTTAGATAACATTCTTGAATAAAAATATAAGAAACTCATTTTCACAATAATAAGATTGTAAATGTAAGATAAAATCACAAAATTACCAGCATAAGAGACTGTAGATATTCGAAAAAAATCACGAAGTCAACAATTTTGGTGTTAACAACGCATCTTATTTTACAAAGTACTAAGTTTTTTAAAATCATTTAGTTTGAACTTTTTCAGACTTATGCTTATAAACTGAAATTTTTTGGGAATGAAAAATTTTTTACACAAAGTGTTTTAGAAAAAATATCATCTCAGAAATTAATTAACTTATTTTTAGAATAAAAATATAAGAAACTTATTTTTTCTAATGATAAGAATGAAAATGTAAGATAAAATCTCATTCTTACCAATTTAAGAGACTGCAAGTATTTGAAAAATTATGAAGTATGGAATTTTAATGTTTCACATGTGTTAATAACGCATCTTATTTTACAAAGTACTAAGTTTTTTAAAGTCATTTAGTTTGAAGTTTTTCACACATATGCCTATAAACGAAATTTTTTGTAAATGAAAAATTTTTACACAATTTATTTTAATACAAATACTATCTCAGAAAAATAAACTTTTTCTTTTTTTTAGATTGAAAATGTAACAAAAAAATCTAACACTTATCAAATTTAGAAGCGGCAGATGTATGAAGAAATCATGAACTTGAAACTTTAAGTATTAACAACCTACCTTCTTTGAAAATACTACACCACAAGTTTCGACAAATCTATAATCAACTGTTAAAATACATAGATATTAGAATATTTTTTACCCTAAAAAGTTTAACGTAGATGCTACATCTATAAAAATACAGAGTGAAAGTGTACAAATTATCTGTTTAGACATGTTGATAATCTAGAATTTTCCACAAGATTCGAGTTTTATAGCAAGGTATAGGATAATATTTGGCTAAATTTCCAGTAATATTGGCGATAGTTATAAAAATTTGGTATGAAATAAGAGAATTTGGCGTTAATTCTTAAGTAAAACTGATGAACAAAGAAAAAATTTGAATTAGTTACAATCTTTTCTCGCTGTAAAGTTGTCTATACTTAGTAGTTTTTAAACATTTTTAAAGTCTTACATTTAGAGTGATTTTTTATACTTTGCTAAACTGAAGTACAAAATGGATAATACTTTACCGTCTGAGGAGACTCACGTTTCTGTTCAACAACCCCCTTCATCAAGTTTTGAGGATGAGAAGTTATCTAAACTTTTTATTTGTTCAACTTGCAATAAGTAATTTAAAAAAAAAATCCTATCTTACTAGACATGTGAAGGTTCACAATGATATTAAACCTAATATTTGTTAAGTGTGTGAGAAAGGATTTGTTACTTTACATCGTTTAAAAAGACATATGGAAACCCATAGAAAAATTTCCATAAGATACAAATGTGAATATTGTATTGAACATTTCAATCGCAAGTGTGATTTATTTAAACATAAGAGATTATTTCATCAAAAAGTCCTAAATGAACATCTATGTATTATTTGTAAAGATGCTTTTAAACACAAGTATGAATTAGAAAAACACAAGAGGGTGCATTATCGTAAACCTGAGTATCTATGTGAGGAATGTTCTACATTTTGAATGTTCTACCCTGTCTTGCCTTTTCAACTAAACATGCTTTTTCAAACCATAAGCGAAAAGGTCATAAAAAGACTTTACATACATACTGTTGCGACGAATGTACTGATACTTTTTTCAAACAAACGACATTTTTTTTAAAACATAAAAGAAATATGCATAAAAAATCTTCAATGCAAACTGGATGTAATGAATGCAGTGAAACTTTTCAGTGTAAGTATGAATTATTGCAACATAAGAGAAAGAATCATCTTAAAGACTTTAACATACGTAGAAATTGTAATGAACGAAGTACTAACAATGAATTACCAACAGTTAATAATGACAGTGAATCTGGACTTGTTAAATTTTTTGGATAATTTTCACACTGAATGTATGAATGGTGTTTTTGACTTACCTTCCAACAACTTTCAGAATGAAAATATAGACTTAGACTTAAAAAAATTTTTGAACAATTCGAATGTGGAATATACAAGTGAAAATAATATTGATGATTTATCTACCAAAGTTGAAAATAAGGACTTAAATAATTTTAACCTGATACAAACTGATTTACCTCGAGTAAACTGTGACAATGAAAATCTAGACTTGCTAAATTTTTTGAATAACTTTAATATCGAATGTATGAACGATATCCCAACAATATAGATTTTTGTGAATTTGTTGTCTTGCATTATTGTGAATGAATTTAAATAAAAAGATTTCAATGAAAATGGTTTGTTTTAATTTTTATTACAAAATCACCTTTTATATAATATTTTCTATTAGAATACAAACTTAAGTGTCATCTTTTTAAAATAAAAACATGCAAAAAGTTTACTTGTGTATTAGCGATATACTTTTTCACTACTGTAGTAGAATTGATTGAGTATAATATTTAAACACTAAGTAAAAATTATACACGATAGTAGTTTTACAAACTATCAAACTTACATCGAAGAAGAAAAAACTTGTAAAATTGTTTTACCACTCAATTGTAAAGTACTTGTGAAAATCTTAAATGAATTTATCATATTAACAATTTTCCTGAAAAACTAACTTATAAAAAATTTAGATAGAATTATGAAGTTAGTATTTTCCTAAGTATCACGATTGAATCTTACTTTGAATATGCATCATCAAAGTGTTTTGTACTTTAACTAAAATCACAATCTCTATTCTAAAGAGTGTAAAAATAATTTTTGAGTAACAACTTTTATATATAGATACTTTCACGATTGTATTTTAACTTTTTTTATTTTTAGAATACAGAAAATATTTTATAAGAATTGTGAAAGATTAATTTTAGGAGTTTGTAAAATTTCACAAATTTTTTTTAAACATTTTTGTCAAATGCTTTCCTCATGTCACATCACTTAGAAAAAATTAATTGTTTTAAGCAGAATTGCTAACACAAAACATTAAGTTAGAAAATTTATAGATAAAACTTAAAAGATATGAAAAACCATATGTGAAGTAATAACAAAAAGTATACATACCTTCAAGTTTAGACATGGTTGAACAAGCTTGAGGAGACACTAAAACCTGTTGCTGACGTCATAACCCCTGTGACGTAAATTCCCCCTTACCACTACGTCAAAAATGTATAATTTAACAAAAAGTACTTATGTCCTGTCCACCCACAATTCCTGTCTTGTATTATTTTACTTTGTGTATTAAATCAATGATCTGTAAAAAAACTTTGTCGTTTTTATACACTTTGAAGTAAAAATTTTCTCCCTAAACATCAAATTATATTTTACAAACATGAATTGATATGTATTTGTTTTAATTATCTCTAAGTTACATTATACCATAGTATATTTTCTAATATTTAAACAATTTTCACTTTACAAAAATTAACTTCTATGCATTTCTAGGTCTTTAATAAAAATCTTTAATTTTTTTTCTCAAAGACTTCAAACTATTCGAGATGTTTGCAGCTTAAGTACAATCCAATACTATTTGCATAACAATGTGGAATATCATATGTTAAGAAAATCTTAAATTTTGACTAAGTTGCAAATCTCAGTGAAAGTATTTTAAGATTACTTTGCTAAAATTTTCTAAGTATTATAATATTTTTCAGTTATTAAACGAAAAATTGTATAAAATTTACTAAGTGTTTCATTAAAGAAGAGAATTACACTGAAAAGTGTTGTCAAGAAATACTAAATCACATACGTGGACGTAAACACACAATATAAGAGAAATCTTTAAAAACATTATTGAAAAAATTAAATTTTTTTAAAAATTGTTAATTTTAGATTGTACAAAATATTTAACAATATTTCATAATGATTATAATTACAAGCATGTGCTTATGTATAAGTGTATGTGACTTAGTATTTCTTGACAAAACTTTTTTGTGTAATTCTCTTCTTTAATGAAACACTTAGTAAATTTTACACAATTTTTCGTTTAATAACTGAAAAATATTATAATACTTAGAAAATTTTAGCAAAGTAATCTTAAAATACTTTCACTGAGATTTGCAACTTAGTCAAAATTTAAGATTTTCTTAACATATGATATTCCACATTGTTATGCAAATAGTATTGGATTGTACTTAAACTGCAAACATCTCGAATAGTTTGAAGTCTTTGAGAAAAAAAATTAAAGATTTTTATTAAAGACCTAGAAATGCATAGAAGTTAATTTTTGTAAAGTGAAAATTGTTTAAATATTAGAAAATATACTTTGGTATAATGTAAATTAGAGATAATTAAAACAAATACATATCAATTCATGTTTGTAAAATATAATTTGATGTTTAGGGAGAAAATTTTTACTTCAAAGTGTATAAAAACGACAAAGTTTTTTTACAGATCATTGATTTAATACACAAAGTAAAATAATACAAGACAGGAATTCTGGGTGGACATAAGTACTTTTTGTTAAATTATACATTTGTGACGTACTGGAAAGGGGGAATTTACGTCACAGGGGTTATGACGTCAGCAACAAGTTTTAGTGTCTCCTCAAGCTTCTTCAACCATGTCTAAACTTGAAGGTATGTATACTTTTTGTTATTACTTCACATATGGTTTTTCATATCTTTTAAGTTTTATCTATAAATTTTCTAACTTAATGTTTTGTGTTAGCAATTCTGCTTAAAACAATTAATTTTTTCTAACTGATGTGACATGAGGAAAGCATTTGACAAAAATGTTAAAAAAAAAATATGTGAAATTTTACAAACTCCTAAAATTAATCTTTCACAATTCTTATAAAATATTTTCTGTATTCTAAAAATAAAAAAAGTTAAAATACAATCGTGAAAGTATCTATATATAAAATTTGTTACTCAAAAATTATTTTTACCCTCTTTAGAAAACTACTATCGTGTATAATTTTTACTTAGTGTTTAAATATTATACTCAATCAATTCTACTACAGTAGTGAAAAAGTATATCGCTAATACACAAGTAAACTTTTTGCATGTTTTTATTTTAAAAAGATGACACTTAAGTTTGTATTCTAATAGAAAATATTATATAATAGGTGATTTTGTAATAAAAATTAAAACAAACCATTTTCATTGAAATCTTTTTATTTGAAATTCATTCACAATAATGCAAGACAACAAATTCACAAAAATCTATATTGTTGGGATATCGTTCATACATTCGATATTAAAGTTATTCAAAAAATTTAGCAAGTCTAGATTTTCATTGTTACAGTTTACTAGAGGTAAATCAGTTTGTATCAGGTTAAAATTATTTAAGTCCTTATTTTCAACTTTGGTAGATAAATCATCAATATTATTTTCACTTGTATATTCCACATTCGAATTGTTCAAAAAAAAATTTAAGTCTAAGTCTATATTTTCATTGTGAAAGTTGTTGGAAGGTAAGTCAAAAACACCATTCATACATTCAGTGTGAAAATTATCCAAAAAATTTAACAAGTCCAGATTCTCACTGTCATTATTAACTGTTGGTAATTCATTGTTAGTACTTCGTTCATTACAATTTCTACGTATGTTAAAGTCTTTAAGATGATTCTTTCTCTTATGTTGCAATAATTCATACTTTCACTGAAAAGTTTCACTGCATTCATCACATCCAGTTTGCATTGAAGATTTTTTATGCATATTTCTTTTATGTTTTAAAAAATGTCGTTTGTTTGAAAAAGTATCAGTACATTCGTCGCAACAGTATGTATGTAAAGTCTTTTTATGACTTTTTCGCTTATGGTTTGAAAAAGCATGTTTAGTTGAAAAGGCTATAGAACATTCCTCACATAGATACTCAGGTTTACGATAATGCACCCTCTTGTGTTTTTCTAATTCATACTTGTGTTTAAAAGCATCTTTACAAATAATACATAGATGTTCATTTAGGACTTTTTGATGAAATAATCTCTTATGTTTAAATAAATCACACTTGCGATTGAAATTTTCAATACAATATTCACATTTGTATCTTATGGAAATTTTTCTATGGGTTTCCATATGTCTTTTTAAACGATGTAAAGTAACAAATCCTTTCTCACACACGTAACAAATATTAGGTTTAATATCATTGTGAACCTTCACATGTCTAGTAAGATAGGATTTTTTTAAAAATGACTTATTGCAAGTTGGACAAATAAAAAGTTTAGATAACTTCTCATCCTCAAAACTTGATGAGGGGGTTTGTTGAACAGAAACGTGAGTCTCCTCAGACGGTAAAGTATTATCCATTTTGTACTTCAGTTTAGCAAAGTATAAAAAATCACTCTAAATGTAAGACTTTAAAAATGTTTAAAAACTACTAAGTATAGACAACTCTACAGCGAGAAAAGATTGTAACTAATTCAAATTTTTTCTTCGTTCATCAGTAAGAGAAAGAATTAACCCCAAATTCTCTTATTTCAGGCCAAATTTTTATAACTATCGCCAATATTAGTGGAAATTTAGCCAAATATTATCCTATACCTTGCTATAAAACTCGAATCTTGTGGAAAATTCTAGTTTATCAACATGTCTAAACAGATAATGTGTACATTTTCACTCTGTATTTTTAGGGATGTAGCATCTACGTTAAACTTTTTAGGGTAAAAAATATTCTAATATCTATGTATTTTAACAGTTGATTATAGATTTGTCGAAACTTGTGGTGTAGTATTTTCAAAGAAGGTAGGTTGTTAATACTTAAAGTTTCAAGTTCATGATTTCTTCATACATCTGCAGCTTCTAAATTTGATAAGTGTTAGATTTTTTTGTTACATTTTCAATCTAAAAAAAGAAAAAGTTAATTTTTCTGAGATAGTATTTGTATTAAAATAAATTGTGTAAAAATTTTTCATTTACAAAAAATTTCGTTTATAGGCATATGTGTGAAAAACTTCAAACTAAATGACTTTAAAAAACTTAGTACTTTGTAAAATAAGATGCGTTATTAACACATGTGAAACATTAAAATTCCATACTTCATAATTTTTCAAATACTTGCAGTCTCTTAAATTGGTAAGAATGAGATTTTATCTTACATTTTCATTCTTATCATTAGAAAAAATAAGTTTCTTATATTTTTATTCTAAAAATAAGTTAGTTAATTTCTGAGATGATATTTTTTCTAAAACACTTTGTGTAAAAAATTTTTCATTCCCAAAAATTTCAGTTTATAAGCATAATTCTGAAAAAGTTCAAACTAAATGATTTTATAAAACTTAGTACTTTGTAAAATAAGATGTGTTGTTAACACCAAAATTGTTGACTTCGTGATTTTTTTCGAATATCTACAGTCTCTTATGCTGGTAATTTTGTGATTTTATCTTACATTTGCAATCTTATTATTGTGAAAATGAGTTTCTTATAATTTTATTCAAGAATGTTATCTAAATTTCTAAAATACTTTGTAAAATTTTTCAAGTATACATATATTTGTAATCGACAATACTTGGTTAAAATATTTTTTAAGTATGTTTAAATACATTTGTAAAGCCTAAGTATACATCTGTGAGCATGAATGAATTTATAAAACATATATATTAATATTTTTTCAACTCTGAATTTTTTCAAAGTTAGCTTTCATCATTTACAAACTTGCTATCTGTAAAGAAAAATTGTGTGAGAGGTAGCATTGACGTGGGACATTTCACTATGTTAAAGTGGTAGAAAGTAGTGAAAAGTAGTAAAAAAATGTAGGTGAGAAGTCTTTATTTGATACAGATCATTGATTAATTCTTAGGAAATATAGCTTAAAATAACTAATGTTGGGAATGAATTACAAAAAAATTCTAACGTTGTCATTAGGGAAGTGTCAGGTTCGATTCCAGATCGCGTTGAAAACTAAAAAAATGGTAATTTCTAATTATCACTATGTTCAGAAACTTATATTATTTTAAGAATGTAGCAAAATTTATTATTTTTAAAGAGTATTAGAAAATTTATAGCAAACTTAAGAAAATTTATAATTAAATATCACTTTGTAAAAATTTTTAAGTATACACGTATGTTCGATGACAGAGATAAGAAGATTCCAAAAAGTTATATATAAAGTATAACTGTTTTAGGTAGAGAAATTTTTAAAATTAGATATTATTTTACACTAAAGTACTGAAAAAAAAAATGATGGATTCACTCTCTTAGGTGAAATATAATACGATATATTCTTAAACTTATTAAGACTTCTTTTCGAACAGTGAATTTTTCAGTTTTTTTCATTGATCAACTTATTTTTATTTTTATTTATTTATTTTTTAAAGATGAATTTGACTTCAAATAATTTTTTCTTAAACAAAATTTCCATTTAAAGTTTTTTATTTACTTTCAATTTCACATTACATATATTTTTCTTGAACATTGTTCTTATACAGATTGAACTGAACATAATTCAACATAGCAGATAATATTTTTACAATTTTCATATTATGATCGAGTGATAAAACTCCACATTCTTTGAAAAAATGGTTTCTTTACTTGTTTTACTTTTATACATTCTTGATGATCAATAATCCAATTACCTAAATACTTCTGGAAGATATTAAAAAATTTTATCCAAGGTATGATAAAGTCCCCAGTTCTCTTAAAGCGCTTCGCCATAAGTTCACTTGAAAATATTAAGTAAATTACAACTTTGTCCCAATTAATTTCATTTTTTATCATTTCTTTTAAGACAATATCTAAACATGTGTAAAAATTTTCCTCAGATAAAATATCAACATTTTCATAAAGTTGATTGCTAATTTCGGAATTGATAAATTCATTCATTCGAAATTTAAGCTGGTTTATAATCTCTACTTCTGAATTGTGTAGATGTGATCTATTAAATATATGAGTAAATGCATTTAACAAAATGATATCTGTTCTGACATCCATCTTGAAAAAAAATTATTATTATGTAACACTGAATTCAGGTTAAAAAAACAGATGTCTTCACTCCGCAAAAATAAGTTAGTCAGTGTCATAATTTTACTTCACTCGAAATTAATATTGTATGCTTCTTACCAAACCTGAATTATCGCCAAATACTCTAAAATTTTTGTAGATAGATCCTAAAATTTATTTAAAATCATGCCAAATTCTTATTTTTACGACCCGATTTCTGAATTTATTGGTAAAATTTCACGGGTTTACACTAAAGAAATGTAAGGGAGTTACAGTAAAAAATGGTTAAACTATAGGTAAAAAATACATTGAACTAAGTGATCATTAGTCTAATATGTGAAGGATTATTCGAAAAAGTTCCAATTTTTACCTAAAAACTTTTGATTTTCTGAAGTTGTAATGAATTTTTTGTAACGATTTGTAAAAAATCTACTGAAAATGTCTATTATTAAAAGTTATTATATCCCCATATTGTATATCAAATAATCAATAAGATTATTCTAAAGATAGAAAGAAAGAAATGAATTTATATTTTTAAAACAATAATCAAATTTAAACACGACTAAAGGTATCTGGAATGTTTCCTCCTCTTTCTTCTCAGAAGTTACAATACCGTACCCAACCCAATTCTAAGAAAATGCTCTAAGGAATGGTCCCCTCCTTTCCCCAAAAACATTGTGACGTCACCATTGGCGAATGAAGTCGATATTTTGTGTTAAGATATTATTCTATTTATAACGTAAAAGAATATATACAGTTTAAAATGGATACTAGATATTCACAATTAAAAAATCTTTATGATGAAAACTATTTTTTTAACGATCTTTCTTCAATTAAGTAATTAATAAGAAATTTTAATCACTCTTTTTTAGTTATCTTTCAAAAAACAATTCTCGTCTTTCATCCTAATCTAATTTCACTTATACATTTGAGATTTTAAACATATTTTAACTTAATTTTCACGTACATTGTCTTTTCCATAAAATATTTAGTGAATTTTACAAGATCTTCAATTATTATTTTTTATTTATTTATTTTAATTATTATTCTGTAATTAATATCATGTTCAAACTATAGCATTCTTAGGTTAAAAAAGATCTGCATAGGTATATTTCTAAAGAACAGTGGTTAAAGTACTTGTAAACTACTGTTTCTTCACTTCAAGCAGATGCCGGGTTCGAATCCTACCCGATCATCTTTATTTCTACACTTTCTTTCATTCTTTCTACTTAATTTTTACTCTCAATGTCATTTTTCATAAAACATTTGTAATCTTAATGCTTAATTAATGTTTTATTTTAATTATTATTCTGTAATTAATATCATTTTAACGATTGAATTTTTTCAATCAATAGCATTCTTAGGTTAAAAAAGATCTATGCAGGTATATAATAGAAAAATCACTCACACATACGCGAAAACTACTGTCTTATGGAAATATTTTTACTGCAAGGTGCCGGGTTCGAACCCCAGTCAGATCTCTCTATTTCTTTCATAGTATATTCACATCAACATTCTTAAATTCATATATTTTACCGATTCCTTATTTATTTCTCAATTTTTTAATTTTTTAATTAATTTCTTCATTAATTTCTTAATTAATTTCTTAATTAATTTCCTAATTAATTTTCTAATGACTCACAAACAATATCATGCTTTTTTCATTCTACCGAAAACATGTCTTTAAAACCATTGTCACCTTTTACAAAAAATCACTAATTAATTTTTTTAATTACATTTCCTCATTAACACCCTCGTCATCTTTTACGATTAAGTTAGAGGATGTCTCAAGGTCAATACCAAGTCATCTAGGCCCTCAGGGGATGGTTCGGCACCCGCACGGCTTGCCGGTGCACCGGTGCACCCCCCTGATGGGCTAGAACCGGCCTTTCTTACCTACTCTCATTGACTGCTGTCGTTAGTGCGCGCGCTAACATTTGATATGTTTTGTTTATGTTTAAATTATCTTGAGTATCGTTGACATTTTGATCCAATTTTATTGTTGCTCTCTTTTCGTATACTTTTAAGCATATAATCGTTGCATTTAATATAATGCGAGAAAAAAGGGCATATTGCTTGCATATCGAGAATAGATACATTCAAAAGTGAAGTATTTTTCTCAAATAAGATGGGCTAAAGTCTCTCTCGACATCATTATCCTGCGTATTATTAACATTCTGATCGAATTCTGCTATTACTCTTTTTTTTTCTATATTTTTAATTTTAAGCTAAATTATTACAGTTAACATAATGTCAGAAGAAATGACTTGTTTGCACATCGGCGATGAGTTACATTAAAAAATGCCTTTTTTTTTTTTTTTTTTTTAATAAGCTGGGAAAAAGTGAAATTGTGTGCTGATCAATGGAAAGTTTTAAGTGTTCATGAAAGAAAAATATATATTGATTTGCTTCTTCTTCCAATTAATGAACTGTCTGCTTTTCGACAAAAGCATAAGTTACCACAAAAAGTGTTACGGTAAATTTCACTCTGAAATGTAGCTAAATTATTGCCGAAACGTCAGTGGAGGCCTCCATGTGGAGACTCAAAAAGATTTTTGCTTCTGTTTATGTATTTGTCTGAGGTCTGACTGTCTGTCCCGCTATATCGGCTGCAAAAATCATGCTATTGATTTACAATTTGGAGCACATGTTCATGAACCACACAGACTTAGATCTTAGATGTATAGTTTTGCATGGGTATTCCATTTGTAGTTCGTGTATAGGGACACACCAAATTTTTTCTTATCATTACTGCCTATGGACAAAATTCGCGTATGTACCGCAATAGCGGCCGAAAAATACTTCGACTGACTTGCAAATTAGTATACACGTTCAGTCACTGTATAGAAATGTCTGTATAATTTTTTTTATGTCTAGATTATTTATGAATCATGTACAGAGACACTCCAAAGATTTTCTTATCATTACGCCCTATGGGATAAATGTAGCTTAAACAAATTTTAACGGCGTTGCTCTGCATTCAACGAAATGAAATAAGTGTACATATTGAGATGCTTAAACTTATGTTTTCTATGGGAAATATGTGTGATTAGGCTTCATAATAAATGTACAGAACCTTACTAAAGTGTTCCGACAATGTCCTGTACTCATATAAATTTTGCCACATTTCCAACAAATATTCTTATTTTACAGGTTTATACAATGTTAACCGTTCTTTTACAGAAAAACGCAAAAGAATTTAATAACATTAGAGCCTATGTGCAAATTTTTATCTAAGTACATTTTAATGCGTTTCTATTGGATTCAACATAATAGAATTAACATGTATTATAAAGATTTAAAAAAAAAATATATGAATAAGTTAAGTTTATTTACAGGCCACACAAAGAATTCCAATGGCATTGTGTAATCATTCAAATGATGTCAAAGTAGATAAGTGAGTTATAATTAATTAGATGTGTCATTTTTATTGGAGTATATAACTGTGGCTCATTTCAGGGACACGCAAAAGAATTTCGTACCATTATGGTCTATAGACGGTATGTGTTAAAAATATATTTTAACATGGTTACACCCCATTAAATATAATGAAATTTTATTAGAATGTTTAAAAACATGTTTTTCTGTGGAAGCTTGTGGGCATAGAATTGATAATTAGTTTACAGGGTGACATAAATTAATTAAGATATGTTATATAATATTTTTGCATTAAATTTGGTACAGGTGTTTATGATCTACATGGAATTAATAAAAGGCTGTTACTAGGAAAATATATAAATATATATATATATATATATATATATATATAGAGAGAGAGAGAGAGAGAGAGAGAGAGGATATATCGGAGCTTTGAGGGGGGCGACAGCCCCCGCTAGAAAGAGAAAAGTATCTGTTTATGTAACGAGTCTGTCATATATCTATATATATCACGAATATTTACCCAGTGACACATTTTATCCAAGATGAAGAGAGTCTTTTCACTCAGGGACGAGTCAGTAATTCTACGAAGTCGTTTATTTGTAACTCTTGGACATCTTACTACAGGTTATTTCAAGTTCTTCGAGCTAAGCACGTTGACTCTATTCCAACGTAATCCGAGTGCGGAACTACCGCGTATCCGCTAATTACATCGCGGAGCATAAATCGTCCCTTCTCCCTGGGGCCATTATTTGACGTAATTTACTTGGTGTCGTCGATTTTCAGCCCTCAAGTGAAATCGTAGTTTTTCAGCCCACACAAGAGAATCCCACCTTCCCACCCCGAATAATCACGTAATGTTCCAGTCTTAATCGAGCTCCTGGTGCACCACCCCCTATTGACCATCAAGTGGACCAGTCCGCCACGTGAGAAGACCACGTGGGCACTTCTGATAGAAGTTATCGTTAGTATATGAAGTGAACGGTATTCTAGTGTATGCAGTTATGTCATATTGCAGTGCAGGCATGGATTCGGTAGTAGAAATAATTGAAACTAAAAGAAATAAAACTTGTGCTCTGCACAATGGTTACAGATATGTTATTAAAAGGGAAAATGAAAATGGAACAACATGTTGGCGCTGCGTTCATTGTTTTAAATCGACTAAATGCAAAGGCCTACTTCTTATGAAGGGTCAAGACGTTTTAAAAGTTGTTAATCACTCCAGCCAACCAGATATTGCTGCAAACGAGGTAAAGAAATGTGAAAACAATATGAAGAAGAGAGCTAGAAAAGAAGATACGCCCCTGACGAAAATTTATCAGAAAGAAATGAAAAATGTAATTGACACAAAGGGTTCGACTTTTTAACAGAAATTCCGTTGTACAGTACAGCAAAATATGCGTTAAGTGATATTAGAAATAAAGCACGAGGTACAAGTAAAGATCCCATTTGCGCAGAAAACATTGTACTGACTGACGACATTATTTATTTAAATGAAAACAAAGAAACTTTCTTTTTGTTTGACAGTGGAGCTGGAGCAAAAGATAGAATAATAGCTTTCGCCACTGCAAAAGGCAAAGAAGGTCTTACGACCAATGAAACATTTTTTATGGACGGCACGTTCAAGAGTTGTAGTAAGCAGTTCACTCAGATTTATAGTATACATGTGGACATTGTCAGCAATACAAGCAAATTGGCAACAATACATTTCTATTATACCTTTTAAAAAATTAATATTTAAAATTTTAATATCATTTTTAGCATATGATTGTTCGAACAGACAACCTTTACACAATTTTACTTTGTAATATAAAGTTATCAAATGCGTTCTGCCGTGCAACGCTCGGAAGACAAGTTTCCAAAAACGGCACGTGAAAACCGGTCCAGCATTTCCTCCAGTTGTTCTTCAGCTCAGTGGTTCTTGTTATATAAATCTATCTCCGTGGTTTCCGGCGATCTGCAAAAATTTCCATTTGCAATCAACCAACCAAACTAAAAATTCCGCTTTTTCCACTGGCAGTTAACTGTTGACCGATCTGTGCAATCATTCGCCGGAGTTTCGAAATTCTATAATTTTTTAATTATATAAAAAATTAAACAAATATCTATTCATTATGCTTATTAAAGTTAAGGTAATTTACCTATCATCATTAATAAAATATTATTCGATTCTTTAAATCAAACTCTATGCATATTTTTCAGATAGGTGTGACTGACATATGAGAAATCATTGAAATTTTAACAGTTCATTATTTGTTAAATAAAATTAACCTAATCATTTTCTTTTTCTTTTAACTGCAATTAAATATTGGATAATCCTTAATCATTTGTGTATGTTGTCCTTTACAGACATTTTTATTTCAGATTATTATTCTTTATATCTGAAATGTCATTTCTTCCTTATGTGTATCAGTGAGGACATGTGTTTTAAATCAGTTATTTTGGCGGTTTGTTATTTGTTGAGTGACATTAATAAAACAGATTAATCTCGTAATTTCATTTATGTGTGAAAGTTTGTTTGATTTCTGTTGAATTCTTAAGCTTTGTTGATGCATTCATGAATACATGTATTAATTACTTAAATTTAAAAAATACACTAATATTCTTATCTAAAAAGTAACTCATAAAGACTGGTTAATATCAAACTCAAGTCTGTAACCGGATGTTTGTAGCAAATTTAATGTGTGCAATTCTAAAGTAATCTTGAATTACCATCATGACTTTCAAGTTATTGTTGTAAAAGGTTTCCCACGGTCCTTGAAAGTCCTTAAGAAGTACTTGAATTTCATTTTCTTTTTCAAGGGCCCTTGAGAAAGTACTTAAATTTTGTGCAAAGTCCTTGAAAATCCTGGAATTTTCCACTCCAATAGACGGGTTTAGCGCAAATTCTGTCAAGGCTAGACTATCTCCATCTCCACATGCGCACACCATTGTCTAATATTATAATTTTGTCATAAAATTCTTATTTAATTTTCTTGCTTTTGAATATAGTTTCAACTTATTTGTTGTTGTTGTTTTTTGCCAGTCTCATACCTGTTTGATGGACTGGTCATTAATTTTGAGCAGAAAGTGACTCAAACCTAAAAACTTTGGAATAATCATAAGGATTCCAAATCTTGAACTAATCGTTTTTTGACTCTTGTAAAAGTTAATTTGGTCAATCCATCAAAAATGTATTGTGAAAACAGGCAAAGATATTCTAATTATAAAAAAAATATTACTAATGAAAGTAGTTACGTAAGTTTTGTGTATATGCCTAGCGTTCTGCGATTTTCCCCTAGTCCTTGAAAAATTTTGAAAAGGCCTTGAATTTTTTTCTTTTTTAAGAGTGGGAACCCTGTGTAATAATTCACAAATTACTAATGCAGCCATATTAACATTTGTAGTTTTCTAGTAGAAATTATTAGAAAGCAAAGAAATTTAATAAACTTTGATAATGCTGCATTTAATTATCTTTAGTTGTTAATCTTGATCTTGTAGCTTCAATCTATTTACCTCCTAGTGTTAAAAAATAAAATAAAAAAATAAATACTGTAGAACCGCAAACTTAACTAAACCTGTTATATGTAGCAGCAGTTTCAATCTATAAAGCTTCAAGAACGTTACTGAATTGTTTCAGATATTGTATAAATTTTAGTCTTTGTGATGATATGTATTCATAGGACAAGACAGAGCCGTAGCTGGATTGGAATTGTAGTAAATGCCCAAAAAAATCATAAGGGTAGATAAAAATTATTTTTATTTTTTTGCTAATTTATTACTAGACAGAAATCTTTGTTGTATTCCCTGTAGTAGAATTTAGGGGACACAGCGACATTGTTGTAGGAAAGAAAATTACCGCTTTCAGAAAGATTTGCTCATAAAAATTAAAGATATTCCAAAATTTCAGTAGAAAATAGAAACTCATGTCTAATATTTAAGAATTCTTCAACAGTCTATTAATAATATTGATATTTTTATAATTATATTAAATATTGGGGAGACCCGGGTACCTAGGGCCACCCCACTTTATTTGAATAATATTTAATTTTAAGTTTTAATACTCAGTTGGGCGAGTAACAACTCCAATTGCTACTTTTACAACTACTTTGGAACATTTGAGGAGAAAGTTTTGACAAGTTACATGTAGAAAACGATTTTACATGATTTGAAGTAAAATTTTTGCAGCTCATCTCTTTTGCTATTTTACAAAGGCAAGGAAAATATTTTTCTTTCATTTTTAGTGTATAATGTTGCTTGTTATATTGAGTAATAAATGAGATATTTAATTAGTCCTCTCTGCATGTGGATTTTTTAGTGGAAAGCATTTTGAATGAAGTTACCAGAACTTGTACCTAGGGCCACATAGCTGCCTTGTACCTAGGGCCGTGTTTGGACCTTTTAACACTTTTGTAACCGCATGTTTTTGTCTTTCTGAGAGTAAGGTCCACCTGTGGGTGTTTATATCATAAGTTACAATTTTTCAAATCAAAATTTTCCGTATTCACATTTATATTACAAATGGATATGCATTATAATGATACCTCTCTAATCAAAGTATTTGCATCCATAATATACTGATTGTACAAATATGAATATTGTGAATATTTTTTAGAAACAGATAATATACAAATTGCAAAAGAAATGCCCACTGGTGGAGTTTCATATTTTCAAATGACGTGAATCTACGTCAGCGGTCGCAAAAGTGTCAAGAAACACAGTATAGCCTATAGTAATTGGATGCTGGAAAACTCTGGTAAACCAATCACTATATATATGACGTTGCTGAAAATGTTGGCAAAGCCTATCCGCCTGTAAACATTCTATCAGGCTTTCGCGTATCCGGCATATGGCCAATGAATCAAAACACATTCACTGAGGATGAATATTTAAGTTCAAATGTGACTGAAAGACAAAAATCCCTCCATAAAAAAAAAAAAAAAAAAAAAAAAAAAGATTTTCCAGGAAGAAAGTGAACCAACAATGATAGAACTGGATGTCTCTGTTTAGTGTCCTGTTGAAATTTCGAAACCTTCAACATCTAACATCTTTTCGTGTGTCATGCTTTAACAGGTACGAACCTAAGCAAAACCTTTACCTAAAGGAAAACGTTCCATATCAAAGAAAAGGTGTGACTGAAAACCAGAGAGGTCTAGAAATCCAAGAGACACTCCAGAAAAAAAAACGTTCTGTTAGAATATCCCAAAGAGAAAAAAAGAATGAAAAAATCTGTGTTTCAAATTAAGGCAACAACATGATAATTATTATATGATAAATATATTACTTGATATATATGTATATTTTAATATAAAATATGTTTATATGCTTATTTTCTATTCATTAGAAAGTGAAATATAAATTTGAGAGAATGGCCCTAGGTACAATGAGGTCTGGCCCCAGGTACAATGAGGGTGTTGTACCTAGGGCCACGAGTGAAGTTTTTTAAAAACCTTCTATTTGGCGAAACTTATTATTTTAGGTATTTATATTAATTGCAATTGGAAGTAATTAGTCCTAAAGATATGCACATATCAGTTTGATAATTTTAAACAGGTCAAGGACTCTGTTTTGGGGCATTGAAAAAAAGCGGCCCTAGGTACACGGGTCTCCCCTATGTACATATTACATGTAAATTAGAAAATATGCCAATATTGTCTTGCAGAATAGGTTTGCGTGAACAGGGCATGTCACATGTCGAAGAAAGCATAATATTATTCTGTCAGAAAGATCATATTCGTAGAGTTCTTGTGATTAAATAGGATAGTGATATTTATTGGAAAATAGTGGTGAAAGCAAAGATATCCTTAAATGCAACTGACACTATGTCTGTCATCACTGTATAATAGTTATTTATATAAATAACTTTATTAAGATTTAATTATGCATGGAAATAATGCCATAAAATCCTTATATGCAGTGCAGCCTTGATCATATAACTTAGGGAAATTTCCAGATAGTGTTTGCATAACATTCTGATAGGAATTTGGAGTCAAAATTAACACTATTATCAGAGTTCTTACAGATTTGTTCTTCAAATACCAAGGTTCACATTAGAGATTGGGATTGCGAGAATACCACTATATTTAAAAATATATATATCAAATTGGAATTTCTCCCACAATATTTTCCCATCATTGTTTCAGCATTTCATCCATTTTTTAATTGCTTTGAAGGCTATGATTGTCTTTCTTTAGCTTCTTCAGAATTTCTTTGGTCCAAAAAAAATGAAAAATTCGGTAATCATTTCAAAACACTTCTTAATTTTAAAGATTTGTATGTAAGATATGTGTATAGTATATGGCTGGGATTGTGGTGCTTCTGTCTGAAGATTTATTTTAATCATGAGTTTGTAAGATAGGATTGTTTGCGAATGATCTTAAATTGGTATTGCAGCACCTCGAGCATAATTCCCCTGCCGGAGAAACAAACTAGCCAATTGAAAACTCAGAATAAGCTATGTTGTGATTGCACGCACATCCAGTTATGATTTGTCGTAAGAGACTTTTGTGATTCTTATAAGATAGTGAGACATTGCAATATGAGTTACATTTTGTTTACATATTGAGACAGACTTTACACTTATGATAGTTTTAAGTCAGGCACGATAATCCCATCCTATATTATGTATAGGTATATATATATGTAATATAGCTGCAAAGTTTAGATATTAGTGCTTTTTTTTTTTTTTTTTTTTTTTTTTTTTTTTTACTTTTAAATAAATTTCAAAACAATTCCATCTGAATTTCTGACAAAGTGGTAGGTTTTTGGCACATGACAGTTTTTGACGATTTAAACCTTCATGTCAAAAGCCTTTATAATTTGTTATAAAAATTTAGCTTAACGAAATATAGTCTCTAAAGATATTTTGAAAAGTAAATAAATTGATGCTATTTAAAAGACACATTCTTAGAATGTTCTGATTAATGTGAAAATAACTTTAGGCTTTTACGATTTCATTATGAATCATTGTTATGTTTATACAAAATATGCTGTTCTTATTTCGTGTATTACTGTGAAATTTATAACTATGCTTAATATAGTATATATTAAACTTAGTTATGTGATACTTTAAAAATTCAGTTGTTTTTAATAAGATATTATTTATAAGTATGTTTTAAAAAGTAAAATGCATTCTGGACATGTATAATTTATATTTATTTAATATTTACTTGTACAGATTTCTTTTATATTTATTAGTTCAAGCTGTAAACAAGCATAAATATTTATACAATCAATAATAGATACAAAATAATTATAAATGATAAGTTTAATAAATATGGATTATAAATATAATTATTTTCAAATTCACATTAATTTATTGCATATATTATGTTTTTTTTTTTTTTTTTTTTTTTTTTTTTAAATCCAGTATTCCTGTGTTTAACACTTGTCTTGTAAGTTTATATGTAATGTTAAAATTCATAATTAACTTTGGATTTTTAGAATTTCTTAAATATTAATATAAATAAACATAAAAATGATGAAGTTTTGACAGTTCAAACCAGTATTATACCTTTGTCATGTCAAAAACTCAACCCTGATTTCTAATGAAGGTGTCAATTGAATATTTTAAGAAGAAACGAAGTTCTTTAACTTTGGAAAGAAAACAGAATAATAAATTTGCATTTTAACAATTACTTTATTTTTAAAATTGTAACATTTGTATATTTGTAATTCTTGAAAAACAAATTTTTTTTTAATAATACAGTAGAGATTTATCTGAAATAATGTAGACCAAGAGTACCTTGGATAATTGAAAACTTGCATAAAACGAACTTTGTTGTAAATCGTGGGGAAACATACGATAAAGTTTAAGATGAATGAAAACATAGCCAATGAAGTTAAAGAATACATCCTTTACATATTTAAATGTAATCAGTTAAAAATGCAGTACAATATATGAACCATAAATTATGGAAAACAGTATTGTATAATTAAATTTGTCAGTTTTTCCTACCATTTGTTAAAGGCCACACATGCACTATCTCATTATTATTATTGTTGTTGTTAGAATGGGAAAATTTCATTCAATATTTTCGCCTAGTGTAGTGTGAAACCTGAATGCTCTAAAATGTTCATGAGTCAAAACGCATTTAACATTTTAGTATTTATTCTCATATTCTTTGTTTATATTTTAAGATTGCATAATCATGAAAAGTTGGTACTTTTCTACTTATCATTCAAATACTGTAATTTTGCAAACTGGAGTTGAAGGAGATTGCAGATTTCATGCCATTAATTTAAAATTAATGTTAATTTTATTACATGTTGCTATATTTAAATTTTCTATTTTATTTTTATTTGTACTATTCGATTTTCACTGCTCCTGAATAAATTACAAAATTATATTTAATATGTTATTGGTGGTGAAGTGAGGGACAAACTTAAACGTAATCATTAAAGTAATTGATAGTTTATGGAAAATAGTGAATAAGTAAATTTCTTTGAAAGCAATCATGAAAATATTGCAGCCATAAATTATGCAAGTAGTGTAAATTTAACAATTATCTTGACTTTTTTTTTTTTTTTTTGCAGTGTGGTTAGGAGAAATCATAAAATCAAGTAGCATTTTTTACTTTTTATTAATTTGCCATTGTTTATCTATTATTAAACTATCAAGACTTTTTCTACATCAACATTTCATTTATTTCACTAATTTTCTTTTTGATAGGAGCCATCTGCTGCATCTTTGCAGAAAAATAACCCTACTTTTAGAGGGGAAGGCATATATTTAAAATAGCTTTAGGGGGGAAAAAAAGGGTTAAAAAAAACTTGCATGAATGATGAACCTAAATTGTACTATGTATAGTTATAATTATGTGTAATATGTTATAATAATTTTCAGTATGTCTGTAATTTTTTTTTAAATGCACATAATAGCTAATATATGTAATACATAATCATCCACTATATTTTACCTTTTATTCCCTTTCATGTTATCCTGGATACTGGTAGACACTTACTGGGAAAGAGGTAAGTGTTCTTTGCTTTTCTGAATATCTTTTTGTAGACATCTTTTATTTAGTAAATAATGTTTGATGAAAATGCTGTATTATTATAATATTTGAGGAGCAAACATTCAAACCGTGTTTTCTCCTTCAAATGCAATTTTTCAGAAAACACAAAAAACTGATAAATTAAAAAATAACCTTCTTAGACCCTAATTATCATTTGTTTAGTTGTATTATTGGTTACTAGGAAGATCTGTAGGCCTACTTTACCTAATAAACTTAGAGTTAATTAGAAAAATGTATTTGAAATTTGGAGAAAGCATGTTTTGACCGAAACACAGAGGAGAAAACATGTTTTGAATGTTTCCAATGTGGAGAAAGCATGTTTTGACCAAAACACAGAGGAGAAAACATGTTTCGAATGTTTCCAATGTGGACAAAACATTTTTTGAATGAAAAAGTATGTAGCTCGAATATTGATGAAATAGCATTCTTAATGTAATTAACAGAACAGATTTTGTTATGTAATTATAAAGTTAAATTAAATATTTACGCGTGAAAAATCATCATGGAAATTGTAGGGAAGAACTAAAATTTTTAAGCCAATTTGAAATTTAAATTTTTAAACCAATATCTTCACTTAAGCAATTTCATGCTTCCTCTGTTTCTTCATATTCTACATGAAAGTTATTAGTAATGATATCTTTATACCATTTAAAAACAGGCTGATTTTTTCACTCTTCACCATACATCAATTGTAAAAGTTTGTCTATGTCATTCTGATGCCTTTAAGTTTAAGATGAATTCTCTTACCTTGTTTTTTTTTTTTTTAATTATTAATGCTTAAGTGGCTTTTTCTATCCCCTGCTCTCTTTTCCTCAATAGGTTCACCAGCATGTACCTTAGTAACAATATTGGCTAGCATTGTACGACCTATTTTAGTTATAGCCATGAAATTGTTTTTACACACAGGAATTCTCCTACCACTGCTACTAGTAATAAAATAAGAAGCAGAAAATGCATGCTGTAAGCCAGATGATTGCGATTTTTTTTTTTTTTTTCTTTTTTTTTTTGGGGGGGGGGGGGGGTTATTAGGTCTACGTCGAGTTACATTTTTTGTAACAACCGATGAGGCTATAATACAATCTTCTCGCTGTTTGTCCGGAATTTCGTAAAGTCTATCCCGAAACTTCTTAACGTCATTAGGTCTAACATCAGTGCATGAAAAAGTATTTATTAATAGAATGTTTGCATGGAGCATAAATGTTGTTATCTAAAGGTGCTGAATATCGTTTCTTTTTCGCTTCTTTTCTTTTTCCACCAATTCTCTGTATTTTTCTAGTTCCATAATTAGAAGTACTCACTAATACACCATCTATTAATTCTTCCATTTGAAAAAAAAAAAAAAAATAATAATAATAATAAAGTACACTCCTCTAAAATGAATAAACAGGGTTCCCACTGTCCTTGAAAGTCCTTAAGAAGTACTTGAATTTTATTTTCTTTTTCAAGGGCCCTTGAAAGTACTTGAATTTTGTGCTAAGTCCTTGAAAATCCTTGAATTCTCTACTCCAATAGACGGGCTTAGCACGAACTCTGTCAAGGCTAAACTATCTCCATCTCCACATGTGTGCGCCATTGTCTAATATAATGATTTTTATTTCATTGTCTTGCTTTTGCATATAGTTTCAACTCATTTGTTTTTTTGCCAGTCTCATACCTGTTTGATGGACTGGTCATTAATTTTGAGCAGAAAGTGATCAGACCAGGACTCAAACCTAAAAACTTTGGAATAATCCTAATGATTCCATATCTTAAACTAATAGTTTTTTGACTCTTGTGAAAGTTAATTTGGTCAATGCATCAAAAGTGTATTGTGAAAACAGGCAAAGTTATTCTAATAATAAAAAAAAGTATTACTAATGAAAGTAGTTACTAAAGTTTCGTGTATATGCCTAGCGTTCTGTGATTTTTCCCTAGTCCTTGAAAAATTTCAAATAGGCCTTGAAAAGTACTTGAAAAGTCCTTGAATTTTTTTCTTTTTTAAGAGTGGGAACCCTGATAAAACAAGATAGAACTAACGAAAAAGCAAACATAAAAAGCTGGTACATGTACGAGTCACGCGACCAGAAAGAGCAGTACTGACTGGTTGGTTGGAGAAATCACAGTTTGACTGAAAACAGGCTCTGGAGGAAACACTGTTTGATTGAAACCCTAACTTTCTAAGCGCATTTATAATGTGATAAAAATTATTTTGGTTTAAAATAATAGCATAATTTTGTGCTATTTAATGTTGAGTTCACAGAAAAATCGCTAACTCATTTTTTTTTATTTTTGGAGAAAACATGGTTTGAATGTTTGCTCCTCATTTGTGCAATTTTATGATAAATACGACTTTTAAACATGCACTGCTCAACATTGAAAATGCAACACCAAGAAGGAATGATAATAATGGAATGAAATTTGTTGGACACATACATTATAGTAGGAAGAACAATTGATTAAAATTTCAGGAAATTTGGAGTAATATGTACATAAAGCAGCGACCTCTGTGAGCAATAACAGCACATATCTGCCTAGGCATTGAATCGAACAGCAATTGGATGACATGTACGGGTAGAGCACTTCATGAAGTTTTAACACGATGCCACAATTCATCGATCGAAGTTACTGGTGAGTGGTGAGGGGCCAGTCGCTTTTCAATGATTAAACAGTCATTTTCATTAGTGCAAGATCAGGAGAACGCGCTGGTCCTTCCCTGCATGATGCTTCCTATTGGTTGTTTGTGTTGCTCCTCCCCTCTGGATTTCGCCCTGCTTTCAGTCTTGCTTTTGCCTCCAAGGCAGTAGCACATGTTTGCACCTGATGGAGAAAGGCTACATCCTTTCGAAACTGGTTAAAAAATTTTGTGCTGACTTAAAATTTATGGTGTGTGAAGAAGTTTTAATATCTTTCTTGTACCCCAGTTTTTGAATTTAGTTTTGGAAAATTTAACTAACTTCCTATTATCGGATTGAGCTAGAATTGTGCATCATACGTGTATAAATTCAGAGACAATACTTGTTCAAACAGAAACAGACTTTGGGCTAAGGACTTGGGAGTCCTCTGCTTCTAACTCCAGTTAAAAAAAAAATAATTGAAATTGGTTTAAACCACTTTCTGTCATCTGACTGAGCTGAAACTTTGTGTACATGTATAACTTTGATAACATTACATGTTCAAGCAGAAATGTACCTAAGGGGAGGAGGAGTCTGAGTACAGTTCCAGTTAAAAATTTGATTTTGAATTTTAACTCACTTCCTGTCATCTGATTCAGCTATTTTGCATATATACATAACTTTGATGACAATCAATGTTCAGCAGAAACAGTCTTAAGATATAACTCCAATTAAAATTTTGATTTTGATATTTAAATCATTTCCTATCATCCAATTGAGCTGAAGTTTTGCATGCCCCAATGACAGTACACGCTTAAGCAAAAAAAAAATCTGAGGGTAAGGGGACCGGGGACCCAGAATACCTAGGTCCAAAAATCCATTTAGAATTTGATTTTGTGTTTTTATTCACATCCTATCATCCAATTAAGCTGACATTATGCATAGAAACTGAAATATATCTAAAATTTGCCATATGTCTCTGTCATAATATCTTCAAGATGTTTAAAATCTATTACAAAATTTCACACACAAGACTAAAAATCAGAAAATAATTATTTAAATGAAAAATAATATACCACATTTTTAAAACAGACTAAGGTATAACATATTTTCTTGCTGCCCCTATTCAGATTGTCCTGAAGATTTTTTTATTGTGAATTTTTTATAGTTATGAATATGAAGTACTTGTAGGATTTAAAAGGTAAAATGTTGATAGATAATAGCAAGTTTCGGGAATAGTTGTTGCTGAAAAATCTCACACAATAGTTCGTATGATTTGTAATGCAGTAAAAATTTTAATGACTTATGTGAATTATTCATACATCATTGATTTGCTGCATTCGTCCCACATATTTCATTTTAAATCTTATAAATATTTCCATAGCTATTAAAAATTTACAAAAAAAAAAAAATCAGGGCAATTTGTATAGAGTTAGGACATATTGTTTTAAATCTTTTAGTGGGTTTGAAAAATGTGGTATATTATTATTATTTATTTATTTATTTTCTTGAATAAATATTCAATCTACAAATAGTCTTTTATACATAACTGATGACAAAGCCATAGTATTTTTCTGTCATGAGTTAGGATTAGCCTTCGAATTTAATTTTATTTTGTCATATAAATGCACATTTCCATAAAGCAAAACTTATTGTTTTACTAATAAGTTTTACTTAAAAATATTATTCATCAACCATGAAAATCATTTAAAGAATTAGAGTGTAAGATTGCTTTATATATATATATATCAACTTCGTGAAATGTGCCAGTGGCAGGAATCGAGCCCAAGCACTCTGCTTACTAAGGGAATGCTCTGCCACCAATCTACTGTGGCTGATTATCAACTCAGCATTTCTTGCATTCCACACAATAAGCAGAGTGCCGGGTTTGATTCCCGGCTCTGGCATTTTTCAGATAGTTAGAATAAACAAAATTAAACATTTCACTACATTCTAAATTTGGAATATTAAAACTCGAATAAACTACTACGTCAGAAACGCCAAAGAAAAATATTTGAGATGCAGACAGCTGTTTCGGTAGCCTTAAGCGTATCGTCTTCAGTGCAAGAAGCACTGAAGACGGTATTCTTAAGGTACGCTTTTTTGCACTGAAGGCGGTACGCTTAAGGCTACCGAAACAGCTGTATGCATCTCAAATATTTTTCTTTGGCATTTCTGATGTAGTAGTTTATTCAGGTTTTAATAAAACTTATTGTATTACCTTATATCTTTACACTTCATTTCTGGCAGATCTGTCGCACCCTTGCCCCTGGGCATTTTCAGCAATACAGGTCTGTTTTCAAAAACCTATGTCACCTATGTCTTTTTCTTGTCTCCTCCTCTAACTCAGCCTATTGTGCCATCTGGCATCGATGCTGAGTCTCAGGAGAAGACAAGGAAAAGACATAGGTTTTCAGAAAGTATAGACCAGTATTGCTGAAGATGTCCCAGAATAAGGGTTCAATAGATCTGGCATGAATGAAATATAATGGTATAATTTAAATCTAAATATTATGAAATCATTTTATTTTTAATTTAAATATTTAATAGATCAATATGTTTTAAACATTGTGTTTATTATTATTATTATTATTATTTTTTTTTTTTTTTTTTTTTTTTTTTGTTTAATATTATTTATTTTCTTACAGATTGAAATTGATATTGAACCAACAGATAAGGTAATTTATTTTTATTATTAATATATGTTTTTTCATTGTTAATACAAAAGACTCATCATTGATATATCAATTATCAATATGTTTTAACGTTTTTAATGACAGATACTTGTTTTTTGTTGCATCAAAATCTCTTTAATGGTAGTTCAAGGTGGCCACCGAGCAAGGAAAGTCAGGCAATTTTATTTAAAATCAGGGAATTTTGACAAATTTTGGGGAAATAAGTATATTTTGAATAGGGATGCACCGAATATTTGGTATTTGGCCTATTCGGCCATACTACCAAATGTTCGGTTTGGCCGAATATCAAATTATTTGGCTAGTTAGAACTTATAAAAATTCAATTTTTTAAATTTTTTAATCATTTGAAAAAATTTGGCTATTTTTAATTATCATTAAATTAAGATTTTTCAGAGTAATTATATTTAAATGAAAACAACTGTTAGTTCCCCATCATACTATAGGTATGGGGAACTTAGGTAATTGTGAAAATTTTCGACTTCGGTTTTTTTACTTTTTTACACGTTTTCAGCTGTGAGGAATCCAAAAATGACAAAATTTGTAGCAGGGTTGGGTTTCTTCCGGAAGAAACCAGTTTCTTCCAGGACGGTGAAAGAAACTGGAAAAACCCGGAAGAAACTGGAAGAAATCAGTGGCGGCTCGTGGCAGGAGCTGCAGAGCTGCAGCCCCCCCAGAAATATTCGAAAAAATTATTTTATCAACTTTCAAAATATTTTGAAAATAAATATTATTATATTGTATAGTATTATGCATATAGAAAAGCAGATTACTTCGTTATCATGAAAAATTATTAAAAAGCTGAGAAAAATTAACTATTTTTAAACGCAATAGCACCTCGAAAATTCGTAAAGGGACTGCTCATTCATGCAGCTCCCGAAAAAAGGGATTTCTTTAGGGAAAGAACAGTTACAACCACCCCTACTCGTTTTCCCTACCAGTTTCGACCATTTGGTTGGAGCTGCATCCGCTGCAGCACCGACCTGATTAGGGATTTCGGTAATGCTGGAAAAGAACAATTTCCCTTTGTAATCTACGTTCTTTCTTCACAGTTTTTAATGCGGTAATCGCTGTGTTTGATGATTATTTATGTATGAGAGGTAAAACAATTTAGCATGAAGGTTATTCACGATTATATGAGAAAATAGAAGTCATTTTTATTTATTTTTCAAGCAGATTTTTATTTTATATTACATGGAAATTTCGAACGGTTTTTCGGTTTCTTGGTTTGCCAATGGCAGAAACGTTAAATAGACAGAATCTCAATTTTTATATAAATTTTGCCTTAAACATAATATTTAAAATTTATCAAGTGTTTAATCGCTTTGTTGATAAGGTTATTATGAAAATTATAATTATTTATTTTTTTTTTTTTTTCACTTGTATTTTAGTCACTAATGTTTTTCTATTTTGATGAGAAATATTAGCCGTCGAACCTTTCTTAAAAACACGAGATTACTAAATTTTTAATTTCTGACATTTTCATACAACGAAGTTGGAAAGCATTTATAACTTCGTTTCATCTCTCTTTCTATTTGAGTGAGAACTTTCAGAAATATGCTCGGAAATTTAAACATTTTAATATCCGTTCTGTAGATTGGCCACACTATTTTTCCTATATACTTCTTTTACGAGAACACACAAAACATCCAGAATGCACTGCTGGCTTGGATAATATTTCAAACCAAATTAAACTGATATATACTATTCAAGCCTTTTTAAATATATCTAAAGAAAATAGTGTTTTAACATTTGTAGATGTTTTTTTTTATGCACGGCAATACAGAAGATGTGCAGCAAATTTTGGAAATTCATTTTTAATTATACTAAGGTTTCATATTTAAATGAAACTTTAGTTTACTGTACATGTGTGTAAAGTTCGCATTAAAAAAAAATAATAACAATAAAATGTTCGTAATGTTAGACAAGCATTTCATAATCTATGTGATGTGCAAGATTTTACGTCAATGTTAACTCTTTTAATTAATATTTCAAAGGATGTTTTAAATAAATTAATGAAACGCATCATTATAATTGCACTTTTAAGATACGAGCATTACATTACTATAATGTTTTGAGGTCTCCTGAGCTCATTTTTGCTCTAAAGTTATTCTTAAGTTATTTGGAATTTACGATTTACTTAACATGTCAAAATAAGGCAAAATTGAGCATAAACTTCCATTTTGAGGATCATAAATACATTAGACAACTTTAAAATTACATTTATGATATTTGTTTGAACATGATGGAATACAAATATTCTAATAGGAAAATTTCGTAATTTACGATTTTATCAACATAGCGAAATTGTAAATTTTTCATATAAATATGAATTTTGAGAATTATTGCATTGGAAATAGTAGCATGAAAACTAAACAACGGAATTGACCCTGATAAAATAAATTAATAGATTAGAATAAGATAAATATATCGAAGTGAACAGTGGATAGCCTATTAGGCGAGGATTTCATTCTGTTACTGTATCAAGCTTTGGTGAAATTCATTTCTTTTGACATGATTATAATATGTCTTGCACTAGAAATTTCTGAGAACATAAATATGATGGGGAACTGAGCAGAGTCCACCTATGCCAACTAGTTTTGCTTCAAGTAACATTTAAAAAATTATTAGTTACGTCAATCATAACAATTAATGATATCTAACAAAAGTTGTCTTTGTCAATAACAGTATAATGATATACGTTTCTAAAGTTGAGTTAAGAAAGAGCGTACATAATTCACAGGACATTATCTAGGAAACTTCAAGAGATCAAACAAAGATTACATCCAAATCTGGGGAAAAAAATGACACAAGTCATAAAAGAGCAGTTTTGAACTTGTCATTGAAAAATGCACATGATGTGCCCCAACATGCACAAAAAGCATCACATCTCTGTCTCACAATTTATCCACATGAGAGTGAGAGGCATTTGCATCAGTTATAATATAGGTTAGCCAATACTTCGTTACTTTTAAACTGATTTTTCTCAAGTCCTGCATTTCTGGGTTGCATTTTTTTTTTTTTTTTTTTTTTTTCCCTTGAGTGGGCATGACAAGATATCGTTATTTAAGAAATTTTATGTGTTTATAAAGAAGCCTAAAGTTTAATAACTTTCTTTGACTGTGAATTCACCATTACATCACTACTTATGTATAGTGATATTTTTCTATATTTAAATAAACCTGTGTTTCTGAATAGTAGTTTTTTATAATATTTTTTTCATACTAAATGTAAATGGTATTACTGGAAAAAAGATTGCAAAAAATTAGGTGATTGACACCTGAATATAAGAGTAAATCAGTCGCCGAATAGTTACTAATTGGTTTGAAGGATGTTCGGCATTCAGCCAAAACTGCTATTCGGTGCATCCCTAATTTTGAATTGCTAAATTGTTTACTAATGTTATGAAAATTTTGTGGAAATAGTAGCATAAGTCTGACAAAATGAAAAAAAAAAAATGTTCATGGAAAAGTCAGGAAAATTGAAATGTGTTGTAATCAGAGGTCCATGAAATCGAAATACTTAAATATACGACAATAAACATGATGAATTATGATACACACACACACTCGAAAATATGAAGAATTAAAAAATATTTAAGTAGATATTAACTTCATACATCTTAGTTTTCTGCCACACAGGACACAGGTAACAGATACATAGGCCGCCGCACTTAGCTACATTTTCTTTCAACTGACACGCTCGCAGCTGGAGCGGTTGGAGAGCTCTCTCTCATGCACATGCGCAATTAAAGGCACATTATTTTATTAAAATGAATCGTTCGCTACTTCCAACAAAATGTTCTACTAATACTCACCATCCTGTAGTTAGAATATTGAAATAAAATTCAGTGTTTTGTTAAGGTGATATTTCCTTAATCTTTTCAAATATTTGTAAATATTTTTTTTTTACATATATTTTTTTTAAGAATTTGTATTTACAATATAGCTTTTTTAAATAAATTAAGAAACACGTTTTCTACTAACTTTTTGTTGACTTGCACATATTTTTATCAATCTTAAAAGAAAATCACAGATTCTGCAATTTCATACAAACAACTGAAATTCATTGTATTTGTATAAATTTTCATTAGGTATATGTTATGGGTATAAGATGTAAAAACTAAAAATAAAAAAGTATATTAATACGTATAGGTAAAGTGTAATTGTATGAAACATTACTTTAATCAAATGATTTTTTTTTTTTCCACAAATATTTAAAACTCTTGTAGTATAGTCTTTTAAATATATCAATAGTAATAGAGCACAAAATTGACTTTATTTTGATAAATAAAATTTTATAATTTTAACCGCCACACTTTAAAATGTGAAAAACGAGGGGGGGGATCAAAAATCCATATAAAAAAGCATGGGAAGAAAACAAAAAATTCACAATCACAAGTGAGTGTGTGTGTGTGTGTGTAAGAATAGGGGGGGGGGGGGAGGCTAACACTGGAAGAAATATATGGTGAAAATTGACTAGTTAAAATCATCAAAGCTCGAGTAAGGATTGGGCTTGGGGCCCTGAAGCTATTGTCAAGGTTTTACTAAGTCTCACCTAATATGTGACTCTATGGAGGTGAATGGGTGGGAGCCACTGCACTTTAGAATATAAAAAATAGGGGAAAAGAGGCAAAAATCCATTGAAAAAAGCATGGAAAGGAAAGAAAAAAAAAAAAAAATCACAATTACAAGTGTGTAAAAAAAAAAAAAAAAAAAAAAATGAAGGAAGGCTAACACCAGAAGAAATATAAGGTGAAAATTGACTAGAAAAAGTCACCGAAGCTCAGGGCCCTGAAGCTATCACCGAGGTTTTGCTACGTCTCATCTTGACTCGATAAGGACTCAATATAAGACTCGGCGAGGGTGTGTGGATGTGAGCCACTGCATATTAGAATGTAAAAATCAAGGAAAAATTATTTATTAAATACTAAATAAGTTGCGCTGCATGAATAAAAGAAAGTGATCTATAACACGTACAATTCTAAAAGTTTTTTCTAGATAAAGGAATGAATGTAGTTTTTACACAACATACCTTTATATTATATTCATATATATATTTTTTAATTTGTGTTACCAATTTCTTGAGTTTTTCCCCATATTTTTCTTTGAGTTGTAACTTTAAGCTGATGCCAATAAAAAATAAAATTCTTACTTTTTTTTTTTTTTTTTTTTTTTTTTTTTTTTTCACATGGATGAAAAAATTTAAAAGTAAGTCTGTATCATAAAATTTTTTTAAATAGAATTGATGTCAGCTTTAAAATATTAATTATACTTGTGAGTGGTGATTAAAAAAACTATAAGCTTTTTATATTAAATATTTTATTTTGATTTATTTACTTAAATATTAATTTCAATTAATCAAAATAGTGTAATGTTTTTTACTTAAAAAAACATTAAACTATCTGCATCATCTATCATCTACAAACTAATGTCTATTTAGTTTATGTAAAATTAACCATGTTTCTAATCAACATGAAACTCAAATTTACATTTCATTAACAGCTGTACTGTATGTATATCGCAGTATTTAGCATGGTTTTGATTGACTGAAAATAGTTAAGAAAAAGAAATTATGTTTTTTTAATAATGTTTCTATAAGTTTATAAAGTAATTTTTTTTTTTCCTTTCAGTTATATATTTCATTGTTTAATTTAATGTTTTTTAAAAAAATCTCTTACCACACAAAGATTGACATTTTGATAAATATTGAGAATTTAGACATTGCTTATCAGAATTTTTTATTTTAATGGTAGAACAATACTAATCAAAATATTCCTCTTAGAAAACTATTGTGTTTGCTGATATATATATATTATATTAAATGTTGTAGTTTTTCTTTAATGCAGGTGGAAAGAATAAAAGAAAGAGTTGAAGAAAAAGAAGGAATACCACCTGCTCAACAGAGATTAATTTTTAGTGGAAAACAGATGTGAGTATTCCATCCATAAAAAGTAAAATATGTTGCTTGAATAAATGTACTTCTCTAAGTTGCACTCCTACGATTCCAGGAAAAAGTGTACAAGTTAGAGTGGTGTCCAACTTATAGGGGTTCTGAACATTTTTCTATTTAATTATACTATATCTATGCATATGCCTTTTAACTTTTAATCACATCTCACTGTAAAAAAAAAAAAAAAAAAAAAAAAAAAAAAAAAAGATGTATTTACAATTATACAAAAAATAATTGATTAGCCAATTGGAAATCTAAATTTAAACAGGGATGTTGTGACCATCATAAAACATTTTTCTATATCATTCTATATAACAGCGTCAACTACCACTTAACCTGCACAGAAATTTAATCAATGTAGTTTCTCACAATAAGGATTTTACATATGCATTTTGTTGTAATTTCAACCAATAGATGCTGCGATAGTTATTTGGGAAATTGCAAAATGTAAGTAAATGCAGCCCAATCTATCGACTAATATACACACAAATTAAGCTAACATTCCTTTTCAATAATGCTCATCTGACGTATAAATTTGGGTAAATTTATTTGCTATAAAAACTGAGAAATAATTTTCCACTGAACGGGAAAAACTACAGCATAGCAGTGCAAATTATCGGTTAATATGCACCAAAATTGAATCAGCATCATTTTTCATAATTAGACCTCTCACATATTAAGTTTAGTGCAATTATACACTCAGGTTAAAACTCAGTAGGCAAAGTAAAAGGCACAAATTACAAATGAAAAGAAACCCTAAAAACAAATATACTGCCCAATGCTCATTTTAAAACAGTCTTAAGTCAAAACATGCTTGTAGGCTCTTTGATAGATTATGTGCTAAATTGCAGCAATTTAAGAATGCTTCACCTGTTAATTTTTTTTTTTTTTTTTTTTTTTTTTTTTTTACAAAAAGAGTTGGAAGTAAATGCAGATATATATTGCCACAAGAAGCATTGCTTTTTAAACATTTACAGTTATTTCCATGAGGTATAAGTAAAGTTTCTGAAAAAAAAGTGAAGAAATCGAATTTCATTCCTTGTTTTCTTATTGCATCGGGTAAAAGTATCCAACTTACAGAAGTTGGACATAATGTTAATCCTATGGATATATTCCTTTCCATGAAAAAGTGGAGGGATGTCCAACTTCAGAGGTTTCACTATATATGTAGCTAATTTATCCTTTTCCGACAGGAACATTTTTACCTTTAAACCTTACATTCTTCTGTTTTTGTTGGCTGAAAGAAAAATATGCAGTACAACCACCATTTGTTGATTGGAAATGGTACTTTGCACTTTCTGGGAATTAATATGATTGTTCATTTCGTGTTTTAATTACATACGATTGCTGTAGATGCAAAAATGTATGTGGATATGTAGATGTCTAACCTACACAGTTGTGTAGCTTAGGTCTGAAAGGGATAAAGAACATTGTTAAAATTGTTCTGATAAGAATTATTCAGAATTTGGTGTGCTTTAAATTTTCAAAAACTATAAGAGTTGTGTAATTTCTTAAAGCATTATTTTTATTAATTAATACTTACTGTAATTTAGTGTATGTAAGCCGCACTGGTAGTTAAGCCACAGCTTATTAAAATGATGCAAAAAAAAACCAGTGTTCTTAGATAAACCGCACCGGAAGGTAAGCCGTGGCTTATGTAAGCATTGTTACAATGATGTGACAGATAAATAAGGAAAAAAATATATCAGTCTTCTGACATCTACGCAAGTTAATAAAAATAATTAATTATTAATTATAAATGAAAATAATACGGTATAAAGAAAATAAAATCAAACTATACCAGTATGCAGATGTAATGCAACAAATATGAGAAACACAGGAACAAGAGGGGGGAATCCGGGCATATATACAAAGTCATAAAAGTAATTAATTATAAATGAAAGTAATAAATTATTTTAAAAGGCACTGTATTGAAAAAAAAATTGAAAGAAAAATTAAAGCCAGTATACAAATACGATGCAAAAAATCAAAAACAAGGGAGCAAGATGGCGAACTCCAGATGTATATGCAAATTAATCAAAATAAGGGATTATTAGTTAATAAATAAGAGATTATAAGCATGAATCAGTGCTCGAGAAACTCAAATACTAAACTTCCGTTTTTGGGGAAGATCGGCTGTTCCAAGAAGTATGGACAACGTAATTTGGCATTATCATTAGATAGCCTGCACTGATAGATAAACCGCAGTCCCCAAAAATCAATGTCTTTTTAAAGATGGCCCGTGGCTTATCTTCACTAAATTACAGTACTCTAGTAAGAACTGATTATTTTGATCTGTAATCTCTTGTTTCCACTTTGGTCTACGTATGTGCATACATATAAGTTTAACTTTATTTATTTTTTAGCAAGACTTGCAAAAATGTAAATTTGTTGCAGAAGGTTTTTCTTTTGCTTAGTTTTTTTTTAAATTCATATTCTGAGTAAAAAAAGGAAGAAAAGGTTGTAAAGGAGGGTAGCTGTAAATAGTTCATGTGCCTTGCAGTAAAAAATAGATATCTGTGAAACAGTGTCTGAAATATATTAACTATATTCGATGAACATTTATAAACACTTCAGTTGTTCCAACTTAATTATTCCAACTCCTCTTTCATTGTGTTCTTTAAAATAGCCTTGGTTTATTTTTTATTTTTTTATTTATAGATAAAAAAAAAATGGATTAACATATAAGCAACTATTTGCTACGAAAATCACCCCCAGGCTACTATGGCCACTATTTTCAGGAAAATGGAGACTATTTAGAACAAAAAATTGTTTCCTGCTAATTTTTCTGCACCTTCACAGCATTTTTTTACTTTCATTGCCCAACTACCATAGTTAATGGAAATATTTATTGTATTCGGTAAAAAAAAAATTCAGTTTCAAGTTTTAATCTGATTTACATTTTTTAAGGTCTCCTGTGCTCCAAAAAGTGGTTTTCGGCAATTGGTGGGGGGGGGGGGGGGGGGGGGGAGTGAGAGAGACCTTCTGACTACTTATATATCCAAAACTAATAAATATCGAATGATGAAACTTCAGAATTAAGGCAGGTCTGGTGTGCAGATGATTTTTCAAACTTTTGTTGAATATTTAAAAACTGGAAGTGTGACATTGTAAACCGAAAGTGTGACCATACAACTGTATATGAACACCCTCTTAGGTGTCCTTTTATATGTATTACTTGGTTAGTTCAGAAAAACTGATAGGCTTTGTGTATAAGTATGTCAATTTGAGGCTCTTGCAAAACGACTGTATGAATATTTTACAAACTCGCCATATTAACTCCCTTTTAGATATTCTTTCGTATGTAATTGTTGTTTTCCGGTCAACAATTGAATTTGCCACGTTTTGGTGAAAGTATCTCAAAAATGGCTCTAATGATTTTCTTGTAAATTGCTCTATAAATCCCTTTTTAGATATCTTTTTGCATCAAATTATTCTTAATTTTCCATGGTTATTAAAAGAAAAATTAACAATCACCCTGATTGAGTAGGTCGATTTTAGATCTCGGAAATTGTGTCTCCCAAAAAAAAAAAAAAAAAAAAAAAAAAACCCTACCGATTTTTTTTTTTTTTTTTTTTTTTATCTTGCTATGAAACTCTGTTTTATATGCCTTTACACATGTATCAGTTTTCTTTGACAAGAAAGGTATCTAATTTCATAGGTCAATTTTATACCTTCTGACCAAATTATCACCAAAAACTGCTTAAATATTATATTTATACTGATTTTTTTAAATTAAAGACTACTATTTGGATCAGAGTGGGTACTATTTTGTCCACTATTTCATACATTAAAGGCAACTAAAGCAACTATTTTTGAGTGTCTTTCATGCTGGGAACCCTGCGATGCAAGGTCAGTTATTAAACTGCTTTAAGGAAATAATAATAATTTAAAAAAAATAGTGGATGTTCTGTATGTGCCAGTTGTTGCAACCCAAACATTGCAACGACTGACCCTCAAAAAAAGAAGGAAAAAAAAAAAAAAATGTCAACAAGAAAATACATATTAATATTACTAAATCATCCTCAGCTATTGAATTATTTTAAGCGAGTTAAATTATTTTTAAAGCTCAATTCTATTCCAGAAACAATCAAATGACACTAGCAACAAAATTATTCAAAAATAGTAATTTGTTTAGTTAAAAGCAACTGCAGATTCCATGCCTCCACTTCTAAACTATTGTTTATTTCTTCACTTCTATCTCTCTTATTTTTAATGGTACTATTGTATTTTGGTAACAAGAAAAAAAAAAAAATGCTTATATGTTGTGAGAATTTTTCACCCTTGAGTTTCAATTGTATTTAACTGCCTAAATATGTCAATTTCTTTCACTACAGATCACTAAAATAGGCAGCTATTGCACTGCAAATTGATGAAACTTACTTTTTTATACCTTCAATACAAGATTATTTACCTAAAGGTCATCCCTGTTTTTCTGGTGTTTCATTGCAGAAATATAATATATTTTTTAATCTGATCAACAGTTTTAAAATCATTCAGCTTTCATGAAAAGTCTGTATAAATTTGCTGATTTTTGTGATAAGTGAAAGGTTTTTCATTTCAAAATTGTTGATTTTTATGACTGACCTGTTTTCGGACCAAAAATTTTAAGAAATTGGTCCCACAATAGTGTGCAAATTTCTCTCAATGTTAAAAATGTTATGTGAGAAAAAAAAAAAAAAAAAAAAAAAAAACGCGAGATTCTCACAATCTTGCGTTTTAACCCTCGCTTTCCGAAGAGGGTGTCATTTTGACCCCATTTTGTAGTTGAAATTTAGTTAAGCCCACCTCATTCAAAAAGGGCGCTAATTCACCAGAGATAGCAAACATAACCAGTGGAATGTTGCAACTTCTAAATGATACAAAAAGACACAGTGTTGGTGATTTTTGCCAAACGTACTAAGCGGCACCTTAAAGGAATTTTTCTGCAGTAGCGCCTTGATCTTGGGAAAGCGAGGGTTAATAGGAACCCTGTTATTATTATTTTATTTATCTATTTTTAGAATTCAGTTTTTACTTTATTTGTATCTTATTTATATATATATATATATATATATATATTTTTTTTTTTTTTTTTCATTCTGTATAGGAGTGATGATAAAACAGCGGCAGATTATAAAGTCACTGGTGGATCAGTTCTACACTTGGTATTAGCTCTTAGAGGCGGCTGCAGTGGTTCCATTTTGCTTCTCTAGTTGCTATTTAAATATGTATGTTAGACATTTCGTTTGAAATATTGTACAGAATATCATTTCTGATATGTTTCTTTTTGTATCAACTTGATGCAAAATATCAACTATATCTTTGTCACCTTTCATGAATGGTCCCTGTCTTTCTTCTTTTGTCTTGTAAATTATTGAAGAAAAAAAAAGATGAAGCTAACTTTTTAAAGCAAGTTGTTCAATAAATCTTTTAAAACAATGTGTATTTTCTTTAATTTGCTGGTAATGGTGTTTTTATTTTGTATTTAGCAATACTGTTTGAAAGTATAAAAGAAAAAAAAAGTTGTTAATGGTAAAAAAATAAATGATGAGTATGGTATGATTATTGTACTTCAGGGGTGCAGAATTTAAACTGACTGGGAAAATTCTGAATATTTTTTTAAGAGAAAATAAAAATGTAAATAAAAAATAAAAATTTGCTGCTTTGAAGTTCTTATAATATACACTAACAGCGATATTTTTATGTTCCACTGTATACTTATTCTCTTAAAGATTTATTACATAGAACAAATGACTTTGTATAGCAGAGTAGATTTTTGCATTATTGAGGGAAATTTATACTGTGTTTGGTGAAAATTTCCGAGGTCTGAACATTTTCTGCACCCCTGTTGTACTTTAACTCAAAATATGTTAAACAACTTTTTCTTTTTTATCATTAACATTACTAAGCATGTAGTGTGCACTGAAAAAATGCTGGGCTGCAGAAAATGTTCAGATCTCAGAAATTCCTTCCAAACCAGGGCTCGAAAATTATATTGCCCAACGTGCCCGGGGCATGTACCTCCCCCCCCCCCTCTCATGCCCGGTTGGGCATGCTACTATTTAATCAAAAACAACTTTCCAAAAATAATTTTAAAATATAGTATCTTATCTAAGATTTTTACTTAAACTGAAATAAACAATGTCAGTATAAATGTAATGTTAAATCCTTTTCACTAGGTTTCTGAATGTTTTTATTAATATGCATTTGAATAAGATTCTGGGGCATGTAAAAATATAATTTGGGCATGTATTCTCCAGGGCATGTAAATATTTTGAGATTTTCAAACCCTGTTCCAAATACATTCTAAATTTCCCCCAAAATAATGCAAGAACCTACTATCAAAGTTTTTTTTTTTTTTTTTTTCCTTGGGGGGAGGAGGGTTAAGTTCAGATATTGTGGGGGGAATTTTAAAAGCTACATTATTGCAAATTAGATGTATATATATATATTTTAACTATATCAGAATTCAATGTTGTGAGTAATATGTCACCAGATATAAATTAAAAAAAATTAAGGTAATAAGACTCATTAAATTACATAATTATTAATAAAGTGATGCTATAATTAGTGTTTCATTTGATTGTACTTTGCTGTAGTCTGATAACACCATTTATTTAAGATAACCCTTTAATTACAATAAAATTGAGATAATTACTATATATACAATAAAAGCATTTAAAATATTATATACAAAACATAAAATTGTATGTTTCGAGCCCTTTTAGGCCCCCTTGAAAGCAAATGTTGAATCAAACGAACAAAATTCCTCTACAAAAGTGTGGTGTATTCAGCTGGAATAGTGCATGCCTCATTAAAAAGCAGATTGAAGTCTAGGAAACCAACCTTCCAAGAAAATTCTAGTGTGATAATTCAAACAATTAGATACAATTATTTTAACATTATCAAAATCAGGTAGATGATCGGTTTCTGTAGCATGTTGGGCAATTTTAGAAAGAATATCAAGGTTTTTGAAATTTCTTTTATGCTCAAAAGAATGAGTATGAAGGAAATGGCTGGTTTCGCCAATATAAACAGAGTTGCATGATTTACAAGGGATATCATAAATGACTTCTATACAGGAACATGGAGGGGAAGGGAATAACAGGTTTAAAATTAGAAAGAAAATTACGAATTAGAAATTGAAGTTTAAAGGCAAATGATATTGTTGACGCATGCGCGCCACCCCGTCGCGGATCACCGGCAGAAGGCTATGAGAAGCCAAGTACAATGGACGTGGGCAAAGAACTTTAAATTTATTGACGCCCACAATTATTATTTTATGTTCTACCTATTATAAATCTTATTCTTCGTTGTAAATAGTGTAAATACTTGATGTATGTGATCGTACAAATTAAAAATATTAAAACAACGAAGATGGTCCGTCGAAAATTAGTTATTTGTAGTTAAGTTCCTACAAAAAGTGGCTCCGTCGAGAAACCGGAGCTTGTAATAAGCGACTTATGGATAAAAATAATAAATTGAAATCTTCCTTGAAAGGGAAGATAACTAGAATTGAAAACTATGTAGAAGGCACGAATGCCGAAAATTACGATATAGATGTAGTGGAACTAAAAGTGAAATTAAAGAACATAGAACTGCTACAAACAAAAATCGATGAATTACGACAAAAATACTACGAAATTCAAGATTTGAAAGATGCTGAACAAGCGACCATAGATGACGATCTTGACTCATGTGAAGAACGTCTGGAAAAATTAGAGGTAAGAATTAATACTCTTATTAATTCTTATAAGAAATTTGATTCTCATAAAAAAATAAATGCGACTGAAAATGCATCTCAAGATAACTTTGAAATTAAAACTCAAATTCCTCCTTTAGTATTACCTGAATTTTCAGGAAAATATGAGGAATTCAGTTCTTTTAAAGAACAATTTGATGATTTAATAACCAATAATGTTCACATTAATCAGTCGCAGAAATTATATTATCTTAGATCTTGTCTCAAATCTGATGCTAAAAATCTAGTTAGTAATTTTGATACATTTGAATCATTATATAATGCATTAGAAAATCGCTATGATAACGAGCGATTAATTGTTGATATTCATGTACAAAATATTCTGAATTTTGAGAAAATTCAAACAGAAAATCCCAAAGAGATAAGAAATATGATTGATTGTATACAGAAAAATCTGCGTGCCTTGAAAGTTCTGAAATATGAGCAAAATAAATTATCAGATGTTTTCATTGTAAATATTCTCGTAGCAAAGTTAGACAGAGAATCTAGAAAGAATTTTGAGTTATCCCATAAATCAAAAAATGTTCCCACCTTTGAAGAATTTATCAAATTTTTGGAACAACGAGAATCAGTTTTATTATCTATTAATAGAACGAATATGACTAGCGGAAATAAAAATACTAACAAAAACTTTCCGGCTATTAACAAATCTAAAACTCTTTTAATGCATGAAAATAAAAACAAAAATTGTGTTGTTTGTAAAAATACTTATCACCCTATTTATAAATGTGATGCATTTTTGAAATTAAACATTAACGAAAGATTAAGTATAATACGCCTTCACAAGCTTTGTGAGGTTTGTTTTAGGCAAAATCATAAGAAAAATGATTGCTTATCAAAATTCAAATGCACCTGCGGAATGAAGCACAACAGATTATTATGTTTTTCTTCTGGCGCCAAAACCCCGGTTCCAGACTCAGATGAATACAAAAGGGTTGCGCAATTAAATGCTTCCGTTTTGAGTAATAATAGCAGATATTTAAAAGAAAATAGAAAAAGTATTCTGTTTTCGACAGCTTATATTTATGTTCAATGCGAAAACAAAAAAAGAATAAAAATAAGATGCGTTCTGGATTCGGCTTCAAATGTGTGCGTTTTAACTGAAAAGATGAGTGAATGTTTAGGAATTAAAAGAGAAAAAATAAAAACTCCAGTTTCAGGTTTGAATGGATTGACCCAAAATATTAAGTGGAAATTAGATACCTTTATTTCAAATGAAGATTGTTCCTTTAGTGAACCAGTAGAATTTTTGATTGTGGATAAAATAACTGGGCTTACACCATGCAATAAATTAAACATTTCAGACATAAAAATTCCAGAATTTTTGAAATTGAGTGACGAGACATTTTTTGAACCGAATGAAATAGAAGCGTTAATCAGTGCAGATATATTATTCAAAGTTTTAAAGGATAATACTTATAAAATAAATGACGATTTGTTTTTTAAGGAAACCGAATTTGGATGGCTAGCGTGTGGAAAGGTTGAAGAAACAGAACTGAATAATTCGAAACAGTGTTTCGTTTTGTCAGACGATTCCCTTAGTAGCACTCTTAAACTCTTTTTCGATCTAGAAAGCATTGGAGTAAGAGACGATCCAATTCAAAAAGAAAGTGATAAAGCTATAGAAATTTTTAATGAAACGATTCAGTTTAAAAACAAACGCTACGTTGTACACTTGCCTTTTAGAAGACCCTATAATGAACTTTCCGATAATTACACGTTAGCGAAACAACGATTTTTAAGTTTATGGAGACGTTTTAAATATGATAGAGAATTATATGAACAGTATAGAGAGATTATTCATGATTACGTAAATCAAAAAATAATAGAAATAGTTGAACCCAGTACAGCAGAAAATAATTTAAACAAACCTATTTATTATTTGCCTCATCAGGCAGTAAGAAAGGAAGGTCGCTTAACATCCAAAACAAGAATCGTATTTGATGCAGGGAGTCATCAAAATAATCAGCTGTCACTGAATGATTGCCTATGGCAGGGGATAAATTTAAATCCGAATCTTTTGGATGTTTTAATTAATTTTAGATTAAACAAAATAGCATTTTGTTCTGATATTAAACAAGCCTTTCTACAAATCTGTCTCGCTGATGAACATAAAGACGCTGTTCGTTTTTTCTGGAGTGATGAAGAACCGCATGCACATAAAAAACCCAAATTACAGATTTATCGTTTCAATCGAGTTAAATTTGGGGTGTGTTCAAGTCCATTCTTACTCGCTGCTACTATTAGACATCACATTGAGAAGTATAGAGAAGAATTTCCCGCTACTGTTCGACTTTTAGATAAATGTTTTTACGTAGACGACTTAATTTCTGGAGGTAATGATTTTAACGAAGCACTTGAATTATCACGAAGTGCAAAATATATTATGGAAGCCGCAGGAATGTCCCTTAGAAAATGGATAAGTAACGATACCGAATTAACAGAGCAGTGGAAAAGCGAAAAATTTGATACATACCCTGTAGAATCTACCATCAGCTTAGGTATAAATCAGACAAAGATCTTGGGACTATCTTGGGATACTAATAAAGATAATTTGATTGTAGATATCAAGAGTTTGTTGAACTTTATATCCAAAAATAAAATTACAAAACGTACCATTCTTCAAGCCGTAGGGAGAATTTTCGACCCCTTAGGGTTAATTTCTCCATTCACTGTCAGGGCAAAAATTATCATTCAAGATATCTGGACAACTAAAACCAAATGGGATGAATCATTATCACCAAATATCGAAAAAGAGTGGATGAAATGGTGTTCGGAATTACCCTTGTTAAAAGAGCTTGAAGTCCCTAGATTCGTCCTTGATGCCACTTCCCCAGAAGATATAGTTGAATTACATAGTTTTTGCGATGCTAGCAAAAAGGCATATGGCGCTGCCATTTATGTACGAACAAAATCAGAAAATGGTATTTCAGTAAAACTTTTGACTTCCAAGAGCCGTGTAGCTCCCCTCAGCGGTGTTACACTACCTCGCCTTGAATTATTGGGTGCCCTGGTCGCAGCTCGTCTGATCACCAAAGTGAAAAATACTGTAAACCTTAAAAGACCTTCTGTTGAATATCACTGGACTGATTCGCAGATAGTGCTTTTCTGGATAAAGGGTACTAAAACCCGATGGAAGCAGTTTGTCGCCAACCGTGTTCAAGAAATTGCCAGCCTGACAAACCCTAACTCTTGGTTCCATTGTGCAAGTAAAGAAAATCCTGCTGACCTGTTGTCTCGAGGGATGACTGCTGAAAGCCTAACAAACAGCGCCACATGGTGGACAGGTGCTGAATTTCTGAAAGATCCTGAATTTCCGAAAAACAAACAATCTTTTATTGACTTTTCAGAACTAAATGAGGAAGACTACACTCCTGAATTAAAATCTGAAAATGCAGTGACTCTAAATTTGAAAAAAGACTTTACTATTTTGAACTATCTGATAAATCGTAGTAATAGATTTTTAAAAATATTACGTATATGTAGTTTTCTTTTCAGGTTTCTTCACAATCTAAGAAATCCTTTAGAAAAGAAGAAAGGACCGCTGATGCCTGAAGAGCTGACAAAGGCAGAAGACTTCCTACTGAAACAGCTGCAGGAGGAGGAATTTCATACTGAAATATCTGCCTTGAAAAGTGGCGGTAATGTATCGCATAAAAGTAAAATTTTTAATTTATCCCCATTTTTGGATGAAAATGGTTTAATAAGGGTAGGGGGGAGACTGCAAAATTCGCAGTTATCTTATTCGATTAAGCATCCTTATGTACTTCCTTCAAAAAATAAATTAACGGAATTAATTGTAAAATATTATCATGAAAAATATTTTCATATTGGTCCCCAACATCTTCTGTTTCAGGTTAGGCAAAAATATTGGCCCATTCATGGGAGAAATCTTTGTAAAAAAATTGTGCACAGATGTTTAGTCTGTTTTAAAGCAAATCCGAAAGTATGTGTACAAAAAATGGGAAACTTGCCAAAACAAAGAATAACGCCAGATAAAACATTTAATTCAACTGGGGTAGATTTGTCTGGACCCTTTTTAATCAAAAATAAATATGGAAGGAAAGGTCCAGAAATCAAAATTTATGTTTGTATTTTCATTTGTCTAGTAACAAAGGCTATACATCTTGAACTTATCAGTGATTTAACTTCACAAGCTCTGATAGCTGCGTTAAAAAGATTTATTTCGAGAAGGGGCAAGTGTCATAAAATATTTTCGGATAATGGGACCAATATGGTAGGCGCCAACAGGGAACTAAATGCCTTGTATAAACTGGTAAGAGATAAGGAAGAATCCTTATTCAAATTTTTTGCAGAGGAAAAAATAGAATGGGTTTTTATTCCTCCAAGGAGTCCAAATTGGGGTGGTCTATGGGAAGCAAATATCAAAGCGTTTAAATACCATTTTAAACGGATAGCGGGTAATTCAAAATTTACATTTGAAGAAAATGCTTACACTTGTTACTCAAGTGGAAGCGATCTTGAACTCGAGACCACTGACTCCGCTAACTTCAAGTATTGAAGATTTAGAGGTTTTAACTCCAGCCCATTTTCTTATTGGAAGGCCAATAACGGCTGTTGTTGAACCCTCTTTAATCAATATTGAGAAAAATCGCCTAAGTGCTTGGCAAAATATTACGAAGTCAGTTCAGGCAATCTGGAAAAGATGGAGTCTTTCTTACTTAAATAACTTACAACAGCGCAGAAAATGGATAATTGATAAAGAAAATTTAAAAATCGGAGACATGGTTTTAGTCAGGGAAGAAAATCTTCCACCATGCAAGTGGTTTTTAGGGCGTGTAATAAAGCTATATCCTGGTCAGGATAATAAAGTTAGATTGGTAGATATAAAAACTACCAAAGGGATTTACAAAAGATCCATCTCCAGATTGTGTGTGCTGCCTATCGAGGAGTAAAAATGAATATGAACATTTATTATATTAATTTACTGTATTATATATATTACTCTAAATTTGTTAGTTAATTATGAAAATTTCTGTTTATTATAATCAGTTAATCTTTTTTCTAATTCTATGTGTTGTGCGAAATATTGATATTATGTTACATTCATTTATTTGTTATTATTTTATCTATTCATGTTATGTGAAATTGTAAATTTGAAGTTTTGCAAAAAAAAAAATATTGTAAGTTCTTGCATGACAACATAGCAAGGCCGGGCGGGATGTTGACGCATGCGCGCCACCCCGTCGCGGATCACCGGCAGAAGGCTATGAGAAGCCAAGTACAATGGACGTGGGCAAAGAACTTTAAATTTATTGACGCCCACAATTATTATTTTATGTTCTACCTATTATAAATCTTATTCTTCGTTGTAAATAGTGTAAATACTTGATGTATGTGATCGTACAAATTAAAAATATTAAAACAACGAAGATGGTCCGTCGAAAATTAGTTATTTGTAGTTAAGTTCCTACAGATATATTAACTGTGCATAAAATATTTGCAATAGATTCTGGAATTTTTTTATAATAAAGAATAGTAATGAAAGATTTAAGTGATTTAGAAGATTTAATATTTTGATTATTTGTATTAACTCTTTCGCACCAACTGACATGCATATGTGCCAGTAAGAAACGCACTCATTTCCTTGCCAGCATTTCCCCACCAAAGCATTTTCGACTGCAGCCCTGGGCATCACACATTTGTATCACAGGGTCCTGGTATGTTTCAAAAACTCCGATTTTTGGAACAAAATGGCGTATGTCCATAGGATTTGAGTGCATGTTTGCGTCTCCCATTGCAAAAAGGTTAAAGTCTGATTTGTTTAAAAAAAATTTAAGCCAGCAAGGAGGATAATTATTTTGTTTTAAGTCTAAAAAAAATTCTTTTTAATTGCAATTGGAAATGTTCTGCAGTGCTACAATTGTAGTGCAGGTATACATAGACAGATACAGGCCAGTAGTGTATGATGAGTGACATTTTGGGCTAGCTCCATGCAGATGGCTAAAAACTGCTCATTATCATGAAAAGCTTGTTCATTTGATTGACTTGAAATGTTATATCTATGTTCTTTCTCAAAATGAGTGAATTAACCAATAAGATACTTAAATATCCATTTTAATGCACTGTTTCTAACTACTCATGGGGAGCATGCCCTTAACATCATTCACGATACGTCATTGGTACAGGTAATGGACTATGTTTATAAATTAAATTTAACAATAAAAATCCATCTAAATTCTGTTCCAAAGAATGTAACTTAGAAAAACTGTACTCTTTGATATGTTTCAGATATATATGGCCATATTTAAAATGTAAATTTAATAATGTATGAAACATGATCTATATAATGCAAAATTCTATATAACAAACAAATCTTTCGTGTTTAGGTTTGTATTATAAAGGTTTACTGTATTTTTGAAAAAAAAAAAAAAATACAAATTGCCATTTTCAAAATATTTTTTTAATAAAACTTTTTCATTTTTAAACATACATGTTCTTTAAGTCAATATAGGAAACATTCATTTAAAAAATATATGTGCAATAAATATATAAATTAAATACAACAGAATTAGTTTGAACATGTTTTGTGCCGATTTTCCCTTTTTTTTTTTTTTTTTTTTTTTTTTACATGAGTGATACACATTATCCTTTAATTATGTATCTAAAAATTTTTAAATTAATGTCCACCTTGATCTCCAAACAGTTTTCGTATGAGATCGTTATTTGGATTCACCTTGCCTAGAATTTCTGGATAATTCTCTTCTATTTCAGACCACATTGCTTCAGTTATCAGAGGCAAAGCTTCCTATTTAAAAAACAAAAATGAAAATTATTGCATGTAATTTGAATAATTTAGAAGAGTAACACACATACATAATTTCTACATGGGCTTGTAAAATTTGAAAACATAAATTTGGATATGAAGGTTTTGTATGTTCCTGCATTATAGAGCTTGTTATATCCTTCACCCCTCCCAAGTATATTACTAATGAATCTATAGATCAGAAGACTGAACATCAAATGTGTATTACTCATTCAGGGTTGCTAAGGCACCTGGAAAACAGGGAAAACTTGGGGAATTTGAAAATCTATTAAAAAACAGGGAATTTTCAAAATTTAATGTAAAAACAGGGAATTCCGAATTTTTTTGGAAAAACATTGGAAAATTTTTTCATAATCAAATATTTTTAAAATTTTTAGTGCTTTATAATGAATTATGTTTTTTTCGCCAACTATAGTAAGTTAATAAAATTAATATACCTTAAATATGTTCAATTGACTTGTAAACATGTTAGGTTCTAATGTTGCATGATTATGTGTCATCTATTTTACCTCTAAAAGGGATAGGGAAAACTCGGGGAATTTTTTTTTCCTGATTTGTGTAGCAACCCTGTCATTCTTAAGCAGTTAATTTTTATTGCTGTATGGAACCATTTTATCTAAAAACCAATTATGTAGAATTGAATTTTAAATGAACTATTTTTTTCCTTGTTGAAGTGTTTTTTTTTTTTTAATAGAACTTAGCATTATATGAAGTTTATTTTAAAATTAATATGCTTTCTTTTCTTTTGAAATGCTAATCCTATGATAATACTTTTGCTTATTAGTGCTAGTTTTTTAATAAGCCAAATTTATTAGTAAACAAAGCAATTACAAATAATAGCTGTGTGTGTATAAAGTTCAGAATTTATTTTTGATGGAAATAGTCATCTCTCAACACCTTAATCAGAAATTAACTTTTGTGAAAAACAACTTGATTACCCATCATTTACAGGATGTGTTTACTCTACTCACTTGGATTATACACCAACTTATATACAGAGTAAATTAATAGATGACTATAATGGAAGATTATGTAATAATACCATTTTTCAATCAGATAAAAATGCTGTAGTGTACTACAAAATACGCAAAAATAAAAACACCAACTACAAAAAACACACTAAAAAATTTTGTACTCATTGCAACTTAAAAAAATTCATAACATCAATGATTGTTGCCTTTTAAGGAATAAACAACCTAACAATTCATTGGAAAGTTACAGCGATAAAAGTTTAAAAGATATAATTCATCTGTATGTTTTGAAACTACATCGCAAACAATGATAAAACAAGAAACCAAAGAATTAAACACTTCTGATGAAGAAATAGATACAACAATAAAGAAAATAAAAAACTTAGCACTTATTGCCTGTGATGAATATAAAAGTAATTGGATAATACAGTGGCTCACATCTGCCAGTATCACAAATAAGATCCTATTCACTGAATTAAATATGACATTTCAAACGTCATTATAACAAATGGAAACATCTTAGTATCATAAGGTTCATGTGATGCAATTATAAACTCCAAAAACAGCTAAAGGGGAAGTAAAGAAAATAAAATTACTTGATGTACTTGATTTTGAAACAAATTTACTCTCCAATAATAAAGCTACTAAAAGCGATTGCACATTGATCTTCAAAAAACAATGAATTCCAATTACAAAAACACGAAAAAAAAAAAACCTTCCTTAAGGGAGGAACTAAAGGGAAACTTATATAAAGTATAACAGCTGAAAAATAATTTAGATGAACATGTCAACTTAACTCATGAGTGTAATAATAAGAATTGTCACCTATAGCACAAGTGACTCAGCCATAGAAATTATGCTGTTATAAAAGAAATTATGGATAAGTGGTTAGCAGTAGGAATTGAATTGATATAAACTTTTGCAAGCATGATAAAACTTGTGAAACATCTATCAAAGGAAAAAGAACAGATTTGTGATATTCTCAGCATCTAAGTACTGGGCTAAGAGGGTACTTCAATTAATACATACAGATATATGTGGGCCATGCCATGCTGAAACAATTTATAGCACTAGTCAAGAATAAATTTGGCAGGCTGCCTGAAAGAATTAGATATGATAATATTAAATAATACGTCGGAAGAGATGTAGAAAATTTCCTTGAAGAGCTGGTATCAAATATGAATTTACAGTTCCTTATTGTCCATCCCAACATGGTGCTGCTGAAAGAAAAAATAGAATTCTTGTAGAAATAACCAGAACAGTGTTAATAGAAGCCAATCTATCCCACAGTTTTTTGGTTGGAAGTGATCCATAAAGCAAATTATCTGTGGAATAGACTCTCCACCAAATCATATGACAAGTCCTTACGAGTTACAGAATAAAATTAAACAATTTTTGGGTGTAAAGCCTTTGCTTATACAGTCAAATCTCGTTAACATGAATTACTTTTAACATGAACTGTTTCCACATCCCTGTCAAATGAAGATCAGTTTAGTTATATGAAAACTAATTACTGATAACATGAACAAATTTTTATCCCCCTTGCGATCACATTAACGAGGTTCGACTGTATAAACAAACATAAAAGAAACAAATTTGATAATAAAGCTCAAGAGGGAACCTTTGTCGGATATGACTATAGATCAAAGGAATATAGAATTTACATGGATGGAAAAAAACATTATCACTGCCAGAACAGTAAAATTCATGAAAAACAAAAACTGTGAGCACTCATTATAAGAAAACTCGGAAAATAATATTAATCAAAGGCCTATAAATGTCAAACTTAATAACACATCTGAAAATAACACAAACGAACACTTGATTTAAACAATCAACCCAGAAGATCTTCAAGATCTAATATTGGAGTATTGCACTTTGATTGCTTTATTTACTGTAATAGACTGTTAGGCTGACTAGATCAGAGTACCTTTATAACAAAGAAGTGTTAGAAATTGCATTAATTATCCAATTATGCATGTATTTTTTCATTCTTAATAAATAAAGACTAAAAATAAAATATTAGTAATAAATAATTTACTTTCTACAATTTTTTTTTTTTTTTTTGTTTAACTTAGAAAAATGCTTTCAAAATAAAGGCTGCCCCAGAAAATGGGGATATTTGGTCAGCCTAAGACTGATGCACACTGCGTGAACACTCATGTCCATAAATTAAGGATAATTCAGATTCACACTGAAATCGAACTTTAATGCAAAAATTTCACCTGTGGAAATACCACACACATTTTTAAGAATAATTTGCAAATTATAGGAAGCCATCAGATGACGCCGATATGATGTTACAATGACGAAAGTGTAAGATAAGGAATGGAAGCAAAGAAGGAAAATTGTTCACAAGCGTTCTGTGTGCCGCTCGGTGCCACAACCGAATAGTTATGACACAGAGGATGCATGCATATAATCTTTTACGTGGTAGAATTATCGGGCGACTATAATGTGGGCGTACTCAGGTAGAAGTATCGGGGGAACTTAGAATCGCACAAAGTGTCATCTCTAGGCTTTGGCAACAATTCCAAAATGATGGAAATGCCAGTCAACGTTACAGTACTGGTCGGCGACGAGTTACTATTCCAAATGACCACCGGTATTTGGTAGTAACTGCCAAAATAAGCAGATAAAGCACAGCATCAGACCTGTCTCGTCAGTTGTCTGCAGCCACGAGTGCCACAGTTTCAAGACAAACCGTGGATAGACATTTGGGAGATATTGGACTATATGCTCGCAGGCCTGTTAGATGTGTTCCACTCACGGAAATGCACTGTGCCAGCAGTTAACTTGGAGTAGAGAACATGCAATGTGGACAGCGGCACAGTGAGCTTGTGTGATGTTTTCCGACGAGTCCAGGTTTAGCTTGCAGTGTGATTCACGCCAGACTTTCATATGTAGAACGTCAGGTACCCGTTACCACCAAAACAAAGTCATTGAACGACACCGGGTGGGGCAGGAGTGCTCGTTTGAGGGGGGGGGGGTGATATTGGGCACCAGAACAGATCTGTATGTTCAGATCAGAAGAATGATAGGCCAAATTTATCGGGACATCATTCGAGAACAACATGTACGTTTGTTTAGGGGTGCCATGAGCCCAGAATTTGTGTTTATGGATGACAATGCGCATCCTCACCGTGCAAACGTTGTACACGGATGCCTACAATCTGAAGATAAAACCAGCATGGCATGGCCAGCAGTCTCACCTGACTAGAATCCGATAGAGCATGTGTAGTTCATGCTTTTCCGATGAGTTGTAGTCCGTCAACCACCTCCTACATGTGTACCGGAACTTCGGAGAGCATTGCTTACTGAGTAGAGTAACCTTCCCCAAGATCAGATCAATAATTTAATACTCAGCATTCCTAGGTGTTGTAAGGACTGTATTTCATCATCTGAGAGGCATACAATGTATTAACCATCATACCAACCATGTAATGTTAAGTTTTTGTAAGGGAGATATTTTTTGTAATTGCTTCAGGGAGCAAAAATCGTAGTTTTTCTAAATGGTATCCTACATAAACCACCATTTTTTGTTCTTGATCTTTTGTTTAATAAATGGACTTTATGAATAAGTCATGTTTGTTTTGCTTCTGAACCTTTATTTGCCTCAGCTAGCATTATCCTTAATTTATGGACATGAGTGTATTTAAAGAGCATTTTAAATTAACTTGTTTCTTCAATCATAGGCTATTATTAATATTAAAATGTAAATGATTATTCTGTTTACTTAATATTGAAATATATCTCCTGAATTTAATCCAATGATATAACTATTCTAAAAATAATTTGTATGTAGTACATTGAAAAACCTCAGTTTATAATAAGTTTAGAAAGAGAATGGATACATTAAAATGCATTTTCCACAAAATTGTTCAAATAAATATCCTAATATTAATTAATCCCATGTTCTCTAAGCTGGTAAACAAAAGGTGCCCTATTCAAATTCAGGTTGTGTTCGTCACCTTAGCCTTTTGGATTATTTATTTTTTATTAGTTTTCTCTTAAAATTGTGAATATGAACTTATGTTCCCTTAGAAATACCCCCAATGAAGGAATCTCCAGTCAGACATAGTTCCCTAGCACAAACAATTGGCCTTAATCTATACACCATCATCTTAAAATCAGTAGTCAAAATTTTGATAAGCAGCATAACATACCAAAATTTAATAAATAATGATCTTATTAATAAAAATATAGCTTCTTTTTTTCTTTTTTCCAAATTTTATTTTACTTATTTTGTAGAAACGAAAAAAAAAAAAAACGCTTTTGTTAAAAATAAATAATTACCTTACATTTAACTAATACATTTGTATTTTGTTTTTAACTAATATATCAAATCTACTAGTAAAATTTTTAAAGTATAAAAACTTTCACACTTAGGATATAGATATGTGTATTTATATTCTGGATGAGCTTGTAGATATAAATGCTGCAAATATATATATATTAAAAAAAAAAAAAAAAAAAAAAAAAGTACCTGTATTGGATGTAAACTATCTACAGGCTCTAAAAATTTCCATAATTCATTTCCATCTCTTTCCCACTGTTGAACCACTGTAATGGAAAAAAAGAAAATATAATTTTATTGAAAGTTGATTAAAAAAATACTTAATTTATATTAGTGATAAAAGTATTTCAGTGCTGGTAAGGAAAATCATAGTTCTTTGTTGATTTAAAAAAAATATGTAATTTGAAATTAAAGTCATTCACTTAATTAATAAAATAAAAATTCTAATTATTGTTCACAAATCATAACTATTATTGTAATACAATTTTAATGTTTTCAGTAAAAACTTAATATCTTCCTTTTAAAATAATGCAACTCATATATTAGAAGGAGTAAATTTAGCTTAATTTGTACAGTTCCCCTCAAAGAATGAAATCTTTATCAGAATCAATTTATCTTGAATTGCTTACATTAAAAGCAGTTATTAATGTAATTCAAGTTATATTTTTCTCAAATTTTTTTTTCAAAAAATCATTTCCATTTGTAATTTATTTCTGATTTGTTTATTTTTAAAAAGCAATTAAATTCATTTCCTAATTTAAATTAATATTATTTATGGATCAAAATAACTCTTAAAAGATTAAGTTTCAGCAAATGATTAAATCTATGTGTTGCTTAACAAATATAATTACTTTTTATTTGGCCAGGCCCTGACTAACGGCAGGACATACGGGGCAAATGCCCTGGGCCCCCCTACAGGCGTATGCAGAAATTCTGCAACCTAAAGACCTCTTATGCCACTGCAAGGGGGCCCCCCAGAATAGGCTTGCCCCGGGGCTCCAGGCGCCCTGAGTTTGGCGCTTAATGTTTGTTTGATATTTGGCATTTTTGTTTTGCCAATCTTCTTTGTCTATATTTTTAACATTTTCTTTTTTTTTTTTTTCAAATTTTTTGTATTACAATCTGCATGAACAAAAAAGTGTTTGGCATTGATTTGTCCTAATTTTGAGTGATACGTGTCTATATTGGTGAGAGTTTATTTTCAGACTTTATGGCAGAAAACGACACACTTGATCTTTTACTTTTGCCTGAAAAACGTGTAATTTTTAATATGTCCTCTCTCTCTGCCCTAATTATTAGTGGATTACGCAGATCTGAAATGAAAAAAAAAAAAATACACGGGAATTGACAGCTGAATTTTCCGTATTTTTTGGTGCTGATTTTAAAAAATATAACGAAAAGTTTCTATCACATCACGTTTTCTTGAAAATTTCAATTTTACTTCAATTTTTAACGCATACATAATATTTGTTCCTCTTGATCGATCGTCTATTTTATGTAAGTTACCTTAATAAAAACAAGTAAAATAGCATGTTGGTGATTTTCTTTTGAAAACTGCACCATAATTTGATGTAAAAAGTACCCAAGGGAACTTTTTGTTTTTCTCTCACCTACAGGCGGCTCGTGCGATCTAGCAATAGTTGTTTTCATCCATTTAAATCTATAAAAAACAAATCGATTGCTGAAAAATCAATTTGCTACACCAAGAATCAATCATTTTACATAGATTTAAATGAATAAAAACCGCTGATGCGTGCAATATTATTCGAGAGAAAAAATATCGATATCACAAAATATCCTGACGTGATGGAAGAAAAAAATGGAGATCATTTTTAAAATCAGCTCATTAAACAAAAAAATAAATAAATAAATAAAAAATTGAGCGAAAACTTCTCTTATATTTTTCAAAAACTTCAATTTCCCAGGCCTGTGTTATCTGCAAAAAGACACTGATTTTGAAAAGTGTTTTATGAATATCTATGCAGTTTAGTAAACATCTAATGTTCTTCAAGTGATTTGTATTTCTTTCAAGGAGTACTCGTTGCTTATTAGTTCTTTGTAAAATTTAACAAACAATGCACTTTTGCTTAATAAAATGATCTGGCTTTAAAACATTAAGAACCTGAGATGAAAATAATTATAAGATAAAAAAACTTTTTATAAACCATGTTTTTAAATTTTCTGTTTAGCACTTTATCAATGCGTATGAAATCTTTAAACCGATAATAACGTCAATCCGCGTTTGTAATGATCGATAGATTCAGCTTTTGCTGTTAGTAAATATAATAGCCACGTGTATTTATTATTGTTCTATTTGTGTTACTACTTAATATTCGTGCTATAATTTCTCCGCCATTACATCATGGAAAATTGGTTGCTTTTGGAAAAAATATTTCAGTTTATTCAAAGTTCGATCGGAAGTAGATTTTTAACTGAAGGTGAACAAATATTAGTTTCAAATCATCTGATTAATTCTTTACTTCCATTAGCCGAAGCAACTGAAATTTTAAATTTGTCATTTGGAAATAAATGGAAGCTTAATTCTGGATTTTTTTATCCTTTGGAGTTACACTGTAGCACACAACAGTATGTGTTTTCTTTTTTACCGGATTTATTCATTTTTATTCAATAAATATATGTGAAACTAAACATCGGCAAGCAGTGGCGTGATGAAAGCCGAAAGCTATTCATGTTAATTGTAATTTCGCCTTAGCCCACCAGAGGGCGAGCATTTCATTACAATTGCGGATTTTGTGAGATACATAATTTAACTTTTTACAATTTTTTAAAGCTCACGTTTAATTAAATTATTTATTTAATCACGTTTATTTTTTTTTATGTGGAAAGAAAATGAACTCGTAAAATTTTTTTGGCAATAATTAAATTATAGCTAATATTTTAATGGCTATTTATAAGGTATTAGGAGGTTATTATTTTCATATTTTAATTAATTATAAGAAAACTATTCGAAAATCGGACTTCGAAGTATTGTGTTGTCATCGGGTTCTGAGTTATTGTGAAAGTTTCAAATGTCTAGCTAGTAGGGAAGTTAGTTAAAATTCGATTGCAAGATTGTACCGGACAAACAAACAAGAATAGAGCATTTCCTCATGACGTCTGGTGGTTGGCAAAAAAGCGCGCTCGACTTTCCCGCGCCCCGCCCACCATTGCTAACCGCATAGCGATCCGCCATCGCTAGGCTTTTCCCAAGCCTTTTTGCCAACCACTCATAAAAGTTGAGATGTTTGTTTACAAACAAGGAACTGCCCTATAGAAGTTAATAAAAACATGGTAATATCAGCATAATTGCATTTAAATACAGTTTCGCTAAATTGGAATTTTGTCACGCGTAGATAATATGTGGTTAATAATTTGAATCAAAGTTTGAAATAAAGCATGCATCTAACCATACTGATTTGTATTTCTCTGATAGATCTAACTTCTATTGAAAATAAATTGACTACTAAAATATCTCAAATTATATGTAGTAATAAAAAGTCTTTAACTCACCTTTTACAAGAGGATTGCTAAGGTAATGCAATGAAAATGAGTCGTAGTTGTTCTTTTCAGCAATATCTTTCAGTACTTCTGTTAATTCAATTGCTCGCTAAAAACAAAACAATCATTAATATATTGTACAGAATGGAATTCCATTTTGATAAAAAGTTAAATAAAAAAGAATGTTTAATCTTTATTTAACAACTAAACTAAATGTAAATTGTCTGCATTGTCTATATTACCTAGTCACGTTTGACGTTTGATAATTTGACAAATATGAGTTAGAATATTTTAATAGGTGAAAGCTGTCAATTAAAATTGTGTACTATTATAGTTTTCTCTTTTAAAGGGTCAAGATATTTTATAAATGTTAAATAACAGTGCTCTGCATGAAAATCCGTCCCAACACTATTCCTGCAAATTCTTATGTAAAATGACCTCCTGAATCCGAATATGACGCCCATTTTGCTCTATCACCCATTGTTCCCCCCCCCCCCATTTTATCACTTTTCGGTAATTTTATGGCTATAAATTTGATTTGAAGGGGGGGGGGGGATTTATTTAAACTGTTAAATATCTTCTGAGGGACTACAGAAGTGAAAAATTTCAATATATGATCATTTGCAGCAAGAGGAAAATTTAGGAGAGCATTTGCCACTGAAATTATAAATTACATTTATTATATTTTATTAATCAATTAATATTATTATGCATTATATTTTTTCTGCTTTTAAATGTTAAAATAATACTTTTTCATTCTCCAAATCAAATTTTCATAGCCATGAAATTATCAAACAGTGATAAAAATTGGGGAGGGGGTGGCGTCCGGAGAAAACTGTGGATGACTGGACAAAATGGAGGTCATATTCGGATTCAGGAGGTCATTTTACATAATAATCAACAGCAGCAATGGTAGCAGGGCTCATTTTTTTTTCCAAGAGCAGTGTTATAAAAGGAATTTTATTCATGCTAGTAAAAATAATAATGTATATATATGTTTGTCTGTATGTGTGTGTACATGTATTTTTGGTTAAATGTGTAAAATTAAAATCAAAAACATGTTAACTATATATATATATAAAGTTACTTGCTGAATTAGGGTTTTTTTTGCATTTTTATGCAAAAAACTTTTAATGATCGAATTGAAAATTTTACTACAGATTTGTTCTTAAATACACTCATGTCCATAAATTAAGGATAATTCAGAATCATACGGAAGTTGAACTTTAATGCAAAAATTTCACCTGTAGAAATATCACACACATCTTTAAGGATAATATGCAAATTATAGGAAGCCATCAGATAACGCCGATATGATGGTACAGTGACGAAAGTGTAAGAAGGGGGTAGATAAGGAATGGGAGGAAAGAAGGAAAATTTTTCACAAGCGTTCTGTATGCCGTTCAGTGCCGCAACCGAATAGTTATGACACAGAGGACGCATGCAGATAATTTTTTACGTGGTAGAATTATCGGCGGACTAGAATGTAGGCGTATTCAGATAGAAGTATCGGGGGAACTTGGAATCGCCCAAAGTGTCATCTCTAGGCTTTGGCATCGATTCCAAAATAATGGAAATGCCAGTCGACGTTACAGTACTGGTCGGCCCCGAGTTACAATGCCGAATGACGACCGGTATTTGACAGTAACTGCCAAAATGAGCTGATAAAGCACAGCATCAGACCTGTCACATCAGCTGTCTGCAGCCACGGACGGGTACCACAGTTTCAAGGCAAACCGTGTATAGACGTTTGGGAGATATTGGTCTATATGCTCCCAGGCCTGTTAGATGTGTTCCGCTCGCGGCAATGCACTGTTGCCAGCGGTTGACTTGAAGTAGAGAACATGCAATGTGGACAGCAGCACAGTGGGCTTGTGTGATGTTTTCCGATAAATCCAGGTTTAGATTTCAGTATGATTCACGCTAGACTTTCATATGTAGAACGTCAGGTACCCGTTACCACCAAAACAACATGATTGAAGGACACCGTTACTGTGGGGCAGGAGTGCTAGTTTGGGGGGGTGGGGGAATCACATTGGACACCAGAACAGATCTGCATTTCAAATCGGAACTATGACAGGCCAAATTTATCGGGACATCATTCAGGAACAACATGTACGTTTGTTTAGGGGTGAAATGGGCTCAGAATTTGTGTTTATGGATAACAATGCGCGTCCTCACCTTGCAAACATTGTACACGGATGCCTACAATCTGAAGCTATCCCTCGCATGGAATGGCCAGCATTCTCACCTGACTAGAATCCGATAGAGCATGTGTAGGACTTGCTTTTCCGACGAGTTGCAGCCCGTCAACCACCTCCTACATGTGTACCGGAACTTCGGAGAACATTGGTTACTGAGTAGAGTAATCTTCCCCAAGATCAGATCAATACCTTAATACTCAGCATTCCTAGGCGTTGTAAGGTCTGTATTTCATCATCTTAGAGACATACAATATATTAACCATCATACCAACCATGTAATGTTAAGATTTTGTAAGGGAGATATATTTTTTTTTATATGCTTTAGGGAGAAAAATTGTAGTTTTTATAAATGGTATCCAACATAAACCCCCTTTTTTTTGTTCTTGATCTTTTGTTTAATAAATGGGCTTTATGAATAAGTCATGTTTGTTTTGCTTCTGAACCTTTATTTGCCACAACTAGCAATATCCTTAATTTATGGACATGAGTGTACTTACATTTATCTATCTTAGATAATTACTCCTATAAACTTCAGAAAATATTTTAGTTTTCATCTAGGCCAATTATATTTGGGAATAAAAATTCCAGAATAGTTTTTTACAGTCATAAAGGGGAGGGAAGTTAAAGGAACAGTTCTCTTGCCACCCCCCCCCCCCTCCCTCCCATAGATGTCAAAAGTGGAGTAATGTTTTACAAGAGAAAAGAGAAAAATGTTAGAAATGAGAGAATATTGATTAAAAGTAAGACATTATGTATACAAGTAGCCAAACCCTATGTTATTGAATGTTGAAGAATCAATCATTACCTCTTAAAAAAAATAATAATAATAATAATAAAATAAAAAACTTTCATTTTAAAGCTATAAAGCGGGGAAATGAACTAAGTGCATCTTCTGCATTTTATAGCTTTGAATAGTTTTTTACAGTCATAAAGGGGAGGGAAGTTAAAGGAACAGTTCTCTTGCCACCCCCCCCCCTCCCTCCCATAGATGTCAAAAGTGGAGTAATGTTTTACAAGAGAAAAGAGAAAAATGTTAGAAATGAGAGAATATTGATTAAAAGTAAGACATTATGTATACAAGTAGCCAAACCCTATGTTATTGAATGTTGAAGAATCAATCATTACCTCTTAAAAAATAATAATAATAATAATAATAATAAAATAAAAAACTTTCATTTTAAAGCTATAAAGCGGGGAAATGAACTAAGTGCATCTTCTGCATTTTATAGCTTCAAAATAAAAAATAAATGTAAGTACACTCAATATGGACATGAGTGTACTTACATTTATCTATCTTAGATAATTACTCCTATAAACTTCAGAAAATATTTTAGTTTTCATCTAGTCCAATTATATTTGGGAATAAAAAATTTCAGAATAGTTTTTTACAGTCATAAAGGGGAGGGAAGTTAAAGGAACAGTTCTCTTGCCACCCCCCCCCCCCCTCCCTCCCATAGATGTCAAAAGTGGAGTAATGTTTTACAAGAGAAAAGAGAAAAATGTTAGAAATGAGAGAATATTGATTAAAAGTAAGACATTATGTATACAAGTAGCCAAACCCTATGTTATTGAATGTTGAAGAATCAATCATTACCTCTTTAAAAATAATAATAATAATAATAATAATAATATTAAAATAAAAAACTTTCATTTTAATGCTATAAAGCGGGTAAATGAACTAAGTGCATCTTCTGCATTTTATAGCTTCAAAATAAAAAATAAATATAAGTACACTCAATATGGACATGAGTGTACTTACATTTATCTATCTTAGATAATTACTCCTATAAACTTCAGAAAATATTTTAGTTTTCATCTAGTCCAATTATATTTGGGAATAAAAAATTTCAGAATAGTTTTTTACAGTCATAAAGGGGAGGGAAGTTAAAGGAACAGTTCTCTAGCCACCCCCCCCCCCCTCCCTCCCATAGATGTCAAAAGTGGAGTAATGTTTTACAAGAGAAAAATGTTAGAAATGAGAGAATATTGATTAAAAGTAAGACATTATGTATACAAGTAGCCAAACCCTATGTTATTAAATGTTGAAGAATCAATCATTACCTTTTAAAAATAATAATAATAATAATAATAATAATAAAATAAAAAACTTTCATTTTAAAGCTATAAAGCGGGGAAATGAACTAAGTGCATCTTCTGCATTTTATAGCTTCAAAATAAAAAATAAATGTAAGTACACTCAATATGGACATGAGTGTACTTACATTTATCTATCTTAGATAATTACTCCTATAAACTTCAGAAAATATTTTAGTTTTCATCTAGTCCAATTATATTTGGGAATAAAAAATTTCAGAATAGTTTTTTACAGTCATAAAGGGGAGGGAAGTTAAAGGAACAGTTCTCTTGCCACCCCCCCCCCCTCCCTCCCATAGATGTCAAAAGTGGAGTAATGTTTTACAAGAGAAAAGAGAAAAATGTTAGAAATGAGAGAATATTGATTAAAAGTAAGACATTATGTATACAAGTAGCCAAACCCTATGTTATTGAATGTTGAAGAATCAATCATTACCTCTTAAAAAAAAAAAAAAAAAAATAATAATAATAAAATAAAAAACTTTCATTTTAAAGCTATAAAGCGGGGAAATGAACTAAGTGCATCTTCTGCATTTTATAGCTTCAAAATAAAATATTTAAAATTTAAAAATAAATTTTCGCAAAACAAGAACAAATTTAACAGTTGCAAATTTTTTAAAAATGAACACGGAATTTAAAAAGATGTGTTAGGTAATGAATATTTCTTACAACAAAATTCCCCATGGAATAATATGGTGTTTTGCTGCCATGTGTATTGGGTCCCCTTAACAGTCATTATATATGTATTTCATATTTAAGAAACAAAAAAAAAAGTTCTTATCTGATACCTGAAAGAAAATAAATAAATTATGTATGTGTAAGGAGTAATCATTACAAGAGACGGGAAGATATGTAGGAAACAATCAACATCAAAACCTTAATATAATGAGACATATAGTTATAGAGAGAGAGAGACATATAATTTTCCAAGGTGAGAAATAAATAAATCAAATAATTAATATTACAAGTAACATTAACTTTCGTTTAAATAAACAAAAAATCCAAGAAGCTTAAGTTTTAAAATTAATCTTTCTTTAATTCATATGGTTGTTATAAAAATCTCAACACAAACTTTGACCGTTCAGTTAAGAGGGCTTACAAACCTGAGTAGTTGCCTGTCTTATAGTTTCATTTTTGTTCATCCATCCATAGCAGGGACCAATACGCATGCAATTGAACCATTCGTAAACATCTTCATATAATACATTCTTGTGAAGTTTTCCAATGGGATGGACTTTTCGATGCATAGTATCGTAAATGAAGCTGCCATTGACCAGACCAACAAGAAGGACATGGCTACCATTTGGAAGAACTGTATTCTAGAACAGTAAAGTAAAATAATAAATACAAATGGAATCTCGGGTTACTAAAACGTATTAGAAAGAGAAGAATTGAGGAGCAAACATTCAAACCGTGTTTTCTCCAAAAACAGAAAAACTGAGTTAGTAATTTTTCTTTAAACTTAATATAAAAATAGTCTACATATTTTCCTAGTATCTAGTAATACATCTAAACAAACGATAGTTAGGTTTTAAGTTTTGTTATTTTTTAATTTATTAGTTTCTGTGTTGATCGAAAAATTGTATCCGAAGGAGAAAACACTGTTTGAATGTTTGCACCTCAACTGTTTCTTTTCCCATTCGTATTCTTTTATTATTTATTTATTTTAGTTTCTTAAATGTAACATTAAAAAATTACTTTCTCTTGTTGACATATGGTAGAGAAAATATTGTTTTAGAGTGAAATTTTTGAAGCAGTCTTTGCTATAATTACATGTTTTGAGGTTCACTGAATTCGAAAATGAGGTTTTTAGCAGTTGATCCATATGCTTGGTTAATTTGATCCATATGCACAATTAAAAAACAGATATTAGCAGGAAATCATAATTCGACATTTTAAATCTCTATTGTAATGTAATACAATTTTAAACGTTTTACTAAGATTGGACAAATAGTCCGTGTACTGAGATACAGTTTTAAACGTTTTACTGAGATTGGAGAAATAGTCCGTGTACTGAGACATATAAAAGATTTGAAATAATTTACACATATTGAAGCCTATATGATCTTATTATATGGAATTCGTTAAATTATATGAAACAGACTAAAACTTATATATATATATATATTAGAATTTGCTTCATAATCGTTGTTACTTGAAATTGCGTGCTTAAAAATTATACTCTTTTACAGGGACGCACCGAAGAATTCGGACAAATTATTATTCACTATACAAATATTCGAACTCGAGGAGAAATATTCAAACACTTTATTATACTTTCCATTATTTACCAAATTATTCAGTGATTCAGATTTGTTTAAATGCCTGCTAGATGTTCGGAAAGTCGAGTGAAGTCATTCTAGATTTTTTGTTTATGTAGTACTTACCAACTGTTTTCATCATTAAATTTCTTTAAAATAAACATTTCTCATACCTTGCCCAACACTTACTTTGGCTGACGTATATTTTCTGAATAACTACTTTCACAAAGGAGCATTGTTTAATATATAAATAATGGATCTTGTCATAATTGTTGTTTGGTTGTAATGCTAAATACAGAAAGCAATGAGGTTTTTTTTTTTTTTTATAATCAGTAAATAAAAACGAAAAGTTTATTATAAATCTTGTATAATAAATGAGATGAAGCATAAATGATTTGTGGAAGCGATCTTTAATCATTAACATCAAAGTAAATGCTTCTGCCGCGCGTTGTTGCAACCAGCGTTTACCTCCTTCAAAAACGAATAAAAATATAAAAATAAATTTTCTGAAAATTAAAAAGTCAAAAAGGTTTATATGTTGATTCTGAAGTGAGCTCCACTTTAGCGGAGTTCTTCAGAGTCAAGCGTTAAGAGTATACATATAAAATAAAAATATTTTAAGTATTCCTTGAAAAATCCTAAGTGCGACAGAATTAAAAAAGTAAAATTGTTGCGTGTTGACCAGACAATTGTCTGGCGCAAAGAAATCTTAAGTTGAACAAAGAGTTCCAAGGTGCACAGCAAAAAGCCAGTGAACGCGCAATGATAAAATAATGTAGCTTTTAGAACCTTTTTTTGTTTTCTTCAATCACAAATTTAATTAAAAAAATAAATAAATTTATTAAGAGATAGAAATGTAATAGGATAGTGAATAAATCTGGATTTAAATAACTAGGTATTTTAGATTCACAAACTATTTAATTGTACATTGTACTGTGTTTTAATAAGTGGTTTTCATAACCCAATAATTGTCTTCACCGTTCCTATTTCATGCCAACACTGGATTTTGTCAAGTAAATATATTTCAGATGAAAGTTTTAATATGATTATTTTTTGAAACAGCTGAAGGAAAAAAAAAAACTATATATATATATATATATATATATATATATATATATATATATTTTTTTTTTTTTTTTTTTTTTTTCTTTTCAATATTTCTTCTGCAAATCTGCCCCGCCAGTGTCCGAATGGTTTTGTGCTCGAAGCTGGTAGACGGGAAGTGCGGAGTTTGATCCGACGTCACGCTTGCTGGTCTTTGTCCAAAGGAAACTAACATAAATATATGGGCTAGGACCCCTTAGAATGACTTCTCACAGAGGGTATTCCGCTTATCGACTTAGGACCTTAGTGCAATAAATCGGTCGTAATCCACACAACAATCACTTCTACAAATCTTATACTTAATTGCTTTTCATCTCTTGTTACTTAAAAGTTTAAATATTTGTTAACGATTTGAACTTTTGCAACTATCTGTAAAAGATATTTTGCATTTATTAAAAAATTGTAAAGATTCTTTAAATTTCATTTTATTATCACCACAACCATGGGCGTCGGCCAATAGGGGCAAAGTGGGGCACTTGCTCCTCCTGGAAAATTCTGCTTGGTAAAAAACTATTATTTTTAAAATTATATTTAAAACTTTCAGACTATATTATTAGAATTTCGATGACTATATCTAAATGGCCAAATAAAATATCACAAGGTTAATTAGAGCCAAACCGATCTGACTCACAGTTCCTTTCCCTGTGAATAGAGTTCGGGTGGAATTGCCAATACGTTTTTTTAGATTTCGGTTATTATTATTATTATTATTATTATTTGTCTTGGCTTAAATTACATGCATAAAAATTTATTATAGCTGATGCTTATACATGGGCTTACTGAATCCTCTCGAGGCCCACCAGCGGTCGAGCGGATCTGCGTTCAAAGCTGGTAGATGGGAAATGCTGTGTTCGATCCCAGATCATGCTCAACGACCTAGCCATTCAGAGTTTTCCGTAATTTTCTCTTAAACTTGCGCAAATATGGGCTATGACCTCTTAGAAAGACCCCCAGGTCATTCCACCTGCCTACCCTACGCCTACGACCCAAGCGCGGTCAGTCGGCCTTAAATCCTACATTCAACCAACCTGAAAATATCTTTGCACTGGGTTTAATACATTGCTTGTTATACTTAAAAAAGTGACAAAAGTTTTTGCAGTTTTAACAACAACAACCTGAATCCTCTCAAATAACCCAAATCAAATATTTGAGTCTAAATGATTTTTCTAAAATATACAGAATTTTTTTTAAATTTGCCCCCTCCTAAAAATTTTGTATCGTACAAAATAGAACAAATTTTATACTTCTTTAAATAATAATTAAAAAAAAAAAAAAATTAGTAATTGGGAAATCGAATTTGTAAAATTTTATTGCAAATATCTCCATTTAATTCCGCAATGAGACATAAATAATAATAATAGTTTTAATTAAAAAAAATATGCATAAATTAAAAGTAAGTAAATAGATAAAGTTCATTACCAAATTCTGAAGAGTGTTTTCGACATTGCGTCTGAATTCTTCAGGTGTAGTCAAGTCCTCTATTGAATCCATCCACCTAAAAAGTTAATTAAATGTGTTCATTCTGATTCTTATAACATTCATATTCTTAATTATATAAATTATTAAATCAAAATTGAATTTTATAAATAAATTGCTTTATTGTAATCTAAATTTGCATAAAGCAGGTTCGTCAGATAAATTATTGCTGGTGCTGCCACCTATTGAATAATGTGTAAAACTTATTGAGCATAACCAGCATAACTAGTAATACGAATTACATTGAATTATGTAGTTGAAATTTTATTCTAAGAATACCAAAAACAAGTTAACTCTTACTTTTTAATGCTCCAAATTAGAATACTAGAACTAGAATTAAGGTTCTGATATAGAAAATTAGAAATTCTATTTCTTAAAAGGATTGTTAAATTAAAAACTTGAACTTAGCAGAGTGTCAGTACCATTTACTTACAACCTATTATAAATGTTTTAAATTAAATTCCTCTATTAAAGAATTATATTTGGCGAGATTCTCGCCAAATATAATTCTTTTGCAGATTGTGGACGTGGATTGAGAACGTTCTTTTGCAGATTGTGGTTTCACTTTAAGTTCCACTTACGTTAGTGCTGCCACCTGGTAAGCTAATTAGAACTACTTTTCTCACTTTATTCTCTTTTATTACTGTGAATGTACTTTTAAAATTTTATAAGGATTTTAAAAACGTTTAATTTTATTGCTTTTATTGCATTTATTTATGCTTCTTTTTACTTCACTACTTTTTCTAAACGTTTTCTACAGTAAAATTCTACATAACACATATTTTTAATAAGTTACATTAAAAAAAAAAAAAAAATAGGCCGTTATTGCATTAATTAGGCATGTGAATAAATCATTTCGATTTCTTTACCTTCGACATACATCATTTCCCATCATTCCATAAAAGACAATCGCTGGTTTGTCTTCAGTACGCTTTCTTGCAATGCTGAAAATAAAAATAACTAAAATTTAGCGAGAAAAAACATTCAACTATGAAATGATTTAATTTAAATTAATTATACGATTTAGTTTAAATTTATATCCCCTCATCAAAGTAGCTTTAAATATTTTTCTAAATATTTATAAAAATAAGTTTTGAAAAACTACTGGGATTATATGTATACAATAGAAGGGGGAAAAATTATAATAAGTGATAGCAATATCGCGAATATTATTTCTCCGATTGTTGTATAAACTGATATTAATGTGCATTGTTTCGTTACACTAAAACAGATTCGATTCCGAGTGGGTCATCTCATCTGGTGGCTGAATGGTTTGTGTTCTGTTTCTTTGTCAAGGAATTAGGTATGAACCATTCACACATATATGTTCGTAGTGGTGTGGAATCCACTCCAAGAAGTCCCAGTTAAATTAGTCCCAGTAGGCAAAAATGATCGTAGAACAAAAAACCATATCAAACTTTTCAAGTCTGTGAAGAAGGTATACTGAAGCAAATGTAGAATATGTTTGTCTTGCTCAAAATTGTTTAAATAATACAATTTTACCTATTTCTTAAGATAATTTAAAGTTTTACACAAGTACTATGCCTTAACAATATTTTACCATGTTTTTATTAACTTCTATTCTTGTTTGTTTGTCCGGTATAAATCTTACAATCGATTTTTAACTAACTTCCCTACTAGCTAGACATTTGAAACTTTCAGAATAGCTCAGAACCCGATGACAACACAATACTTCGAAGCCCGATTTTCGAACTTTTGATAAATTTTCTTTTAATTAATTAAAATATGAAAATAATAACTTCCTAATAGCTTTATAAATAGCCATTAAAATGTTAGCTACAATTTAATTGTTGCTAAAAAAAAAAAAAAAAAAAAATTACGAGTTCATTTTCTTTCGACATAAAAATAAATACATTTAATTAAACGAGAACCTTAAAAAATTACAAAAAGTTAAATTATGCATCTCACAAAAATTGACGTCATTATCATTTTAAAAATTTTATACGCATTCATAAAGTGCGTTCTATAGCTATGATGCAACAGAAAATTTAAAAACATGGTATATAAAAAGTCTTTTTATCTTATAATTATTTGTTTTATTTTTGACTAATGTAAAAAACAAATGCTTTTCGCTTTTTCCATACTTACGTTTTAAGGTTCTTGAGCATTGTCTCTGATGTGGCACCTGGAAAAAAAAAAAAAAAAAAAAAAAAAAAAGCAATTTATAATACAGATTGCATTACTGATGTTCGTATTCATTTTATTTCATTTACAGAAATAATACTGTGGAGTTAAATGTTTTGAATCAATCTTCAATTTCAATAAATTTTTCTTTTGAGATTGAATTATGTTATGTATATTTATACATTTTATTTTTTCGACTTTAAAGTTATTTGCTCTAAAATTATCACAAGCCACATGAGTGTGAGCAAATGGACTAGTTATACAAATTTGTCATTATTATTATTGTTATTTTAAGTTTTAATTTTTGTGACATTAAATATTAAACTGTGATTAATAAAAAATGGGGAAATAAAGAAAATTTTAACCAATTAAACATTTACTTTATAATTAGGGGTAATACATAAAACTAGTTAGCATAGGTGGACTCTGCTCAGTCCCTATTATATATATGTTTTTATAAATTTTTAGTACATCAGTCGCTCGATAAACTGAAATGGCCTACCTAATATGCTACCAACCGTTCTGTTCTATACATTTACCTTATTCTAATCTATTAATTTATTTTATTGGGGTCACTTTCGTAAATTAGTTTTCCTGCAAATTCATATTATTTCCAATGCAACGATCCCCTAAATGAAATTTTTTTTTTATGAAATATCGTTTAATTTTGCTATATATTGAAAAAATCTTAAATTTAGAACAACTTACGAAATTTTCAAATTTGAATATTCGTAGTCAATGATGTTCAAACCAGTATCATAAATGTCATTTTAAAAGTCGTCTGATATCTTCCTGATGAAAATATCCCTCAAAATGGACGTTTATGGAAATTTTGCCCTGTTCTGCCCATAGATATAGTAATAAATATAGATCTATCATCCCCATGTTTTCGTGCAAAACTTTTTGATGCCGAAAATAAAGCTTTGGAATCAGCCATTAAGTGGGATGTAAAAAAAGAAAAATGGATTTTAAACAGTATCTGGAGTTTTTCATTCACCTTCTGTAAATAAATTATTCATAAATTTTATTCGCTAAAATATTCGTGTGTATTCCCGTGTGTATTCACTCGGGGAAATATAGCCATATTTGGCTGAAATCGCTGTCTTTTCTCAAGTGAAAAATAATCACTTTTTACTTTCCGAACACTATAGTGAGGAAAGTCTTGTAATCATGTCAAAAATCCGAATTTGAGATTTTGATGTTTCTATACGTTTCGAGGTCCAATGAGTCCGTTTTCACTATTTTTGCGATGATGTATGTATGTGTGTGTGTATGTGTGTATGTGTGTATGTATGTGTGTATGTCTGTGAGTGAACACGCTAGCGTCTAAACGCTTTGTTCGAATAACCTGAAAGTTGGTACGCATATTGTAAGTCACCATAGTACGAACCCTATAGATTTTGGTGAATCTAACACTTATAGTTTTTTTACAGGGACACAAAGAAAAATTCTTTATCATTATGGCCTATGGGAGCAAAATCTTAAAAGTGCAATAGCATCTAAACGCCTTATTCAATTGAGAAAAAAATTTATACACATATTATAGGTCACAAATACTCAATCTGTATACATTTTGGAGAATCTAGCACTTGTAGTTTTTTTACAGGGACACAAAGAAAAATTCGTTATCATTATGCCTATGGGGCCAAATTTTTAAAAGTGTGATAGCGTCTAAACACCTAATTAATCTGAGCAAAAAATTTGTACACATGTTATAGGTCACGGTTGCATCAACTGTATAGATTTTGGTGAATCTAGCACTCACAGTTTTTTACAGGGACACAAAGAAAAATTCTTTATCATTATGGCCTATGGGACCAAATTTTTAAAAGTACGATAGCATCTAAACGCCTTATTCAATTGAGCTGAAAATTTATATGAATATTATAAATCACTGTTGCACTAACTATGAGCATTTTGGTGAATCTAGCATTTATAGGTTTTTACAGGGACACAACGAAAAATTCTTTATCATTATGATCTATGGGCTCAAAGTTCAGTAGCGTTAAATAAAACATCGTGTAATATATGGAGAAAAATACTCAAACACTCTATTATGGTTTTCTCTCTTTTGTTTGTTTAACAACTCCTCTTTCTTTATTTTATCTACAAAACTGTTAATTACTCAATGTTCGGAAAGTCGAGTGGAGTCACTCCAGATTTTTTCTCCCCAATGATCAATCTATATATTATTACTATATCTATGGTTCTACCATGTTAAGTAAATCGTAAATTTCAAATAATAACTCACGAAAATTTTAAATTAGAAAATTCATAGTCAAGGATGTTCATGCCAGTATGCTAAATTATATTTTAAAAGTGGTCTGAAATCTTTACGATGAAAATGTCCTTGAAAATGGATGCTTATGCGAAATTTTTCCCTATTCTGCCATGTTGTAAATCGTAAATTTCGAATAACTTACGACGATTTATGTGTGTATGTATGTAATTGAACACGATAGCGTCTAAACGCTTTGTTCGAATGAGCTGAAAGTTTGTTACGAGTGTTATAGGTCACCATAGCACGAATCCTACTGATTTTGATGAATCTTATAGTATTTTTACAGGGACACAAAGAAACATTCATTATCATTATTATCTATGGGTCCAAGTTTTTAAAGTGCGATTGAATCTAAACGTCTTATTCGGCTGAGCTGAAAATTTATACACATGTTATGAGTCACCGTCGCACGAACTGTATAAATTTTAATGAATCTAACTTTTATAGTTATTTCACAGGGCCAAAATTTTTTTTAACTGCGATAGCAACTAAATGCCTTATTCAATTGAGCTGAAAATTTATACATAGGCTATAGGTCACCGTTGCACGACGTTCATAAATTTTGGTGAATCTGGCGCGTATGGTTCTTTTACAGGGGCACAACGAAAAATTCTTTATCATTATGCCCTAAAAGCTCAAATTATTTGAAGTGCGATAGCGTCTGAACGCCATATTCGGTTGAGCTGAAAATTTATATACATGTTATGGATCACCGTCACACTAACTATATGAATTTTTAAAACCCGAATAAAAGGCTACCGAAACAGCTATATGCATCTCAAATATTTTTCTTTGGCGTTTCTGACGTAGTAGTTTATTCGGGTTTTAATATTCCAACGCCAAGTCTGCTGTTATTATATGAATTTTTAACAATGTAGCACTTAAATTTTTTTAGAGAAACACAAAGAATAATTCTTTATCACTATGCCCTATGGGCCCAAATTTTGGAAGTAAGATTGCGTTTAGATGCCTTATTTAAATGAGCTGAAAGTTGGTACTACGTATGTTATAGGGCACCGTAGCACGAACCCTGTTGATTTTGGTGAATCTAGGACTTATAGTTTTTTTACAGGGACACAAGGAAAAATTCTGCACCATTATGTTCTATGGACTCAAATTGTTTAAAGTACGATTGCGTCTAAACTCCTTATTTGAATGAACTGAAAATTCATATACATGTTACAGGTCACAGTCGCACAAACCTTAGAGGTTTTGGTGAATCTAACACTTACACAATATTACACAGGGACACAAAGAAAAATACGTTATCATTGTGGTTTATGAGCTGAAGTTATCTAAAATGCGATAGCGATAAGTACCCCATCCGATTGATCTGAAGATTTATATACATGTTATAGGTAACCATCGCACGAACTTCATAGATTTTGGTGAGTCTAGCACACATAGATTTTTACAGGAGCACAAAGAAAATTTATCATTATGATCTATGGGCTCAAATTCTTTGAAGGGCAATAGCGTTAAATTAAACAACATACTATATGAAGAAAAGTATTCATACACCCTATTATAATTTTCTCTTACTTTATTTATACAAGCGTTAATTACTTAATGCTCGGAAAGTCGAGTGGAGTCATTCCAGATTTTTTAAAATAGTTATAAGACATTATTATCATACGTAACATCATAATCCTGATTAAAATAATAATAATAATAATAATAATAACGATAAATTACATACCATTGAAACAGATATTTTGGAAATCTCTGTGGTTGCAAAGATTTCTCTGCCGCAGTCGCATGTAAAGTGAATCTGTTGGTCCGTTCATGATAGGCCATGAAATGTTTTGGAAACCTACAATAGGAAAATCCGCAGGATATAAATGACTAAACATTTAAATATGTTAACATAATATATATATATATATATATAGTTTTAATAAAGAAGAAGAAAGATAAAGAAAACGGATTTTGTATGAAAACTCTATAAACTGATTAATAATAATAATAATAATAATAATAATAATAATAATAATAATAATAAAAAAACAATTTTTTTGAGTTGAAATAATAACACGACCATTTATTAGACAGAAATGTAGGTACAAGTGCAATATTAAAAAAGCAACGAATAAAAAAGAAGAAGAAATGTACGTTGATGCTTAATACTGCACCCGTGCTAACTTTTTCCTAGCTGATGAAAGGTCGCGCTCTTATTTCGATACGAAGCAACTGTTGCGAGTTTTCATTTATTTATTTTATTTTATTTATTTTCATTCTATTTTTTGCTATTAATGGTGTTTCCATACAAAGTATTTCTTTTATTTAATACTTTTCAATACCAGTTCACCAGTGCATTTTTTGCTGCAATATATATCATTACAATTATCGAACACCAGGAAGGAAGACATGAATAAATGAATAAAAAACAACTTATAAAAATAAAGACTTATACAACATTTTTATTTACAGGCTTTTTTTTTTTTTTTTTTTTTTTTTTTTTGAGGTGGTGAGTATTATTATTGTTTTCATACCATTATTACATTTTTCTTGGGTAATAATATATAAGTACACCAATGAACCAAAATGCCTAGGACATTATATACTATCGAATCGGTTTTGAATTCTCAATATGTTTGTTTCATAGAAACCACTCAACTTTGTTGTTTACATTGAAGAACTTTATTGCATTGTTACCACAAAAACCTTTTATCATAGTGTTAAATATATATTATTTTATTTATAGAAGCTATAATGGACGACCAAATTCCCATTTTTCCTAACACAATTTTTCGCTTTTTACTATTCGCACGTAAACCTATAAACAGAAAAAAAAGATCTCAAATTGATTATTAAACATTTTCTAACCTTATCAAATAATTAAAAATATTTTGTCAGACTCAGCTTTCATATCTGCCAAGATATTAGACACTTTATTTACAAATGCCTGTCAAGATAATTTTGCAGCAACAGTAGTATGCATGCAAAGAATCATTCTAGATATTTCCAAACTACGCTTAAATTTCTTTCAGCTTAAAAATATGTTATAGCACTGATTTTTATTTATTTATCTATTTTTAAGTAATTTATTTATTTATTGTTATTTTTTTCCGGACGTACATTATGTGAAGAATGTATTGTAATCATAAAAATATTCTACTATGAAATTTTGGTGTGCGTTTTAAGGTTTCCTGAGTTCATTTTTGTTATTTTTACGAGGATGTATGTGTGTGTGTGTGTGTGTGTATGTGTGAGTGAGCGCGATGAGATCTAAACTCTTTGATCGATTCGTGCTGAAAGTTGGTAAGTTTGTTATCGCCGCAAGGGCTATATAGGTTTTGATGGGTCTAGGTTTTATAGTTTATTTATAGGGATACGAAGAAAATTTCTTTATAATTATAGCTTATTGACTAAAATTATATTTAAAGTGAGATAGCGTCTAAACGTCTTATTCCATTAAAATAAAAGTTTATACATATGTTAAAGGTCATTGTCGTATGATTTGTATTGATTTTGATGAGTCTAGCACTAATAGTTATTTTACGGGGACAGAAAGAAAAATTCTTTATCATTAAACACTATATATATGATTCGAATTACTTAATGTGAGCCAGAGTCTAAATCCTACATTCATTTAAAATATAAATTGGTAGGCATGTTATAGCTTTTCAGTAACCGTACAGACTTACATGAGCGTAGGACTTATACAATTCTTTCTTTCTTTTCTTTTTTTCTTTCTTCATTTTTTACCAGTATACAAAGTAGAATTTTTATACATATGGGTTCAAAATATTAAAATTTCACTTTAATAATGTTAAATAGTTTAAAATATAAAATAATACATAAATTTTTAATATCGCGAGCTTACCATTTATTAGTTTTTTTTACAGGGACGCACAAAATAATTTAGATACACTACGATTCATTAAAATACATACAATTTCGGAAGAAGTATTCAAACAAGCTACTATGATTTTCCTTTTGTTTATTTAACTATGCATCTTATTTAAATTTGTTTAAACGTGTGTTAACTAGTGGATCTGCAGATCAGGAGCCTCAACGTCCTATTTGCATCAGACATTATTCAATAGGCTATTTTTATTTATTCCTTATTATATAATAGTATATTGATTTGATCGACTTGTTACCATAATCAGATACATTCCTGAGGGGGGCTGCCGCCCCCCTCAACCCCCCGCTCTATCTCCCTTTGTATACCTATTTGTATATCATATAAAGTGTTACGGAATTAAATAATTGCATTTATTTTTGCATAATTTCTTTCAAAGAGAAGTAAGTTGTTAAAATGCTAATTTTGTGCATTTCTAGTCGTTTTAGCGTTAAAATAGCCTAATTTTTCTTTGAAAACGCATTAGAAAGCTCCAATAAGGGAAGAAATGGATTTGGTGCCAAATTTGGCGACTGTTTCCCTCCTTGGCAATTTTTTTGGCGACCTTGGCGAGAAAATCCTTATTAGGAATATACCAAATATGGAAGCTCTAATTTCATTGCCTGATGTGATACGAGAATTTTTCAGAACAGTCTGTGTTCGATAGAAAATTATAAAAGGAGCATAATTTTCGCCAAAGCGGTCAGTCTCAGATCTGTGTCAGTAATAGTAAGAAATTCTTTTATGTATCCTGGAAAAGTAGCCACAGTCATTATAAACGCCAATAATAAGAATAAACCTAATTAATTATAACTCATTATTTTTTCAAACTAATTTGACATCATTTGGATGATTACAGTACATATTCGGAATTATTTTGTGTAGTCCCATAAATTATTTAGTTTATACATAAACTTTTTTAAGAGTAAACATGATTTCAAGCATTTTTATAATGTTAATTTTATTAAGTTCAATTCAGCATAAACGCATTAATTGTGCGCGCTTAAATAAAAATTTGTCCATAGGCTCTAATGTTACGAAATTCTTTCCTGTGTCTCTGTAAACAAACCATAAACACTGTATACACCAGTAAAAAAATTTCATCTTATTTTGCGTTTAAAATTAATAATTGTTCCAAATTTAACATCGTTTGGATGACTATGTGACATTGTCAGATCACTTTTGTAAGGTCCTGTACATTAATTAGAAAGCTTAAGAGCACATGTTTTCTTCAAACAACATAAGTTTAAGCATCTTACTCACGTACGCTAGTTTCATTTTCTTCATTGCAAAGTAATGATATTAAAATGCGTTTAAACGAAATTCACCCCATATGCCGTATTGTTAAGAATTTTGGCGTGTCCCTGTACACAGTTTATAAACAATATAGCAATAAAAATTATACAGCTACTTATATGCAAAGCTGGAACGTGTACGCAATTTGCAAGTCAATCGAATGATTTTTGCGGCCGCTATTGCGGTACATACAAGTTCTTCCCATAGGCCGTAAGGATAAGAAACACTTTAGTGTGTCCCTGTACACGAACGACAAATGGAATACACACCTAACACTATACAACTAATTCCGTTGGGCTCATGAATACGTGTACCGAATTGCAAGTCAATAGCGTGATTTTTGGGGCCGCTATCGCGGTACATACAAATTCTTCCCATAGGCCGTAATGATAAAAAAAACTTTGGCGTGTCCCTGTACACGAACTACAAGTGGAATGCACACCCAAAACTATACAGCTAGTTTCGTGGGGATCATGAACATGTGTAGCAAATTTCAAGTCAATAGCGTGATTTTTGCGGCCGCTATTGTACAACAGACAGACGGATAGACGGAATCCAAAATCCTTTTGAGTCTCAACAGAGGGCCTCCACTGACGTTTCGGCAAAAATTGGATGTCAATAGCTTGATTTTTGCAGTGGCTATCGCGGTACATACAGATTCTTCCCATAGGCCGTAATGACAGGAAAAACTTTGGCGTGTCCCTGTACGCGATCTACAAATGGAATACACGCCTAAAACAATACAGCTAATTTCGTTCGGCTCATGAATATGTGTACCAAATTGCAAATCATTAGCGTGGTTTTTGTGGCCGCTATCGCGGTACATACAAATTCCTCCCATAGGCCGTAATGATAAGAAAAACTTTGGCGTGTCCCTGTACACGAATTACAAATGGAATACAACCCAAAACTATACAGCTGATTTCGTGGGGCACATGAATACGTGTACCAAATTGCAAGTCAATAGCGTGATTTTTGTGGCCGCTATCGTAATACATACAAATTCCTCCCATAGGCCGTAATGATAAGAAAAACTTTGGCGTGTCCCTGTATACGAACTACAAATGGAATACATACCAAAAACTATACAGCTGATTTCGTGGGGCTCATGAACATGTGTACCAAATTTCAAGTCAATAGCTCTATTTTTGCGGCCGCTATCGCGCGACAGACAGACACAGCCCAAAACCGTTTTGAGTCTCAACAGAGGGCCTCCACTGACGTTTCGGCAATTACTAAATGTTTGAAAAGTCGACCAGAGTCACTACAGATTTTCTTTCTTTCTTTCTTACTTTTTAACCCTTTCAGGACCATAAGATTTCCAAGACTAAATATGCCAATACAACACAATATTTTAGCTATTGTGGGTGTAAAGTAAGAGATTATCACCAGAAAAACATAGCAGGGTGTATAGGTTTCCTATAATTTCATGGGAAATATTTTCCCTATGGACCATAAAAGTAAATGAACGAAGAGTTAGGCTTATTATATCGGTCTTTTATTTATTGCTTTGTAATACAAATTTATTGCTTTGTAATACAAATTTATTGCTTTGTAATATAAAAATTATCAGAAAAGTAAAATAAATAGCTAGTTATGGTATTCTACGAAACAATTTCGTTTACTTGTGAAGCACAAGTGGACATTGCACATAACACATTTATTATGTGTCCTATTTTCTATACGTTTTTCTTTTTATTCGTTCAGAAACACATTTGCTGCCTTGGACATACGTTTTATTTTGACATTCAGTAAAAAAAATATCGATTCAATAATAATTGAACAATCGATAACGATTTTTGTAGAAGGGAAAAATATTTCCCTTGGGCATGAAAGGGTTAAGAAAGGGAGTTTAAACAATTCTCTTTTGCACCCATCAACGGTGTTTAATTTCCTGTTCATTCGTAATCGAAAGTGGAAATTAGGGCATTAAGACATAATAATCATTAAGGGGTTACATGTGTTTCGAATGCTGAAACAAAAGCATATTTTCTCTATATTTTTCAATATAATAAGTAAAATCTTTTATTCAAAATTTTGAGCCTATAAAAGAGTAACATTTAAACAATATTTTAAACATGTTTCATTAACAAATGTGAAAAATTCAGCCGACGGATTCGGGAGACTCTTCAGAAATTTTTGCACACTTCTTTAAAATAGAATTTACTAGTGCTTAAACGAGGGATTTTTCTTTTTTTCTATCACAACTAAATTTACAAGGCAAATAACATTGTTTTTAAGCACAATTCTAAAAAAAAAAAAAAAAATTTCTTTTCTTTGCCTTTGTTCAAGCACGAGCCATACTTATTTACTAACAGAAAAAAATTGTTTAATTTCAGATAAAACTACCATGCATGTAATAAGCGAGACGTATTAAACCCTCGACGATAGCTTTAGGTTTCCGACCCGAATCCCTTCAAGCTCTTCGAAGACTTTTTCTAATCAATTTTTGCCCTTTGTTTCTTCCGGTGTTAGCCATTTCTTTCCCCACTTACTTCGTGCGAAGAACGAATGATGAAAACGAAAAAAACCTCACAATGTTGAGTTTTTTTCGTTTTCATCCCATGTTTTTTCTATGGATTTTTAGCTTTTTTTTCCCCTTGTTAGTTACATCCTGAAGTTCAGTTCTTCGCACGAACCTCTTTTTTCTGAAGGATTCCCGAAAACCTGGCCCCACCGTCTGAATTTTCCAAATTTTGTAATAAACATTTTATAAAATACTGTAGTGTCTCTTTTATCAGCTCAAATTTTGAAACTTTTTATTTTTTAAAAAAATTGTTATAGTCAAAAAAAAAAAAAAAAAAAAAAAAATGCTTTTCTTCAACCTTTAAAACTCTGGTAACCCCTTCGTCAAAACTGTAAATTAGGCTTAAAGAATAATCATTAAATTCTGTTTTATTTTGTTGTATTTCCTTTATAACCGATTTTGAACAGAAGCACACTCTTCAAAACGTTTTTCGATAGGCTTTTTGATGGCACTGGTGTTTCGTTATCAGAATTTGAATTAAACTGAAATCGATATTTACACGTGTTAAGCTCGGAATAAACACTTTAAGATAAAGTGTCTGTGAATTACAGACAGTTATCTTTAAAAGTAAGAAAAAGTGCCGAGAATAGCTCTTGTTTATCTCAGAAAAGAAATCATCGAAACCCTTGTAAATAATAAAATAAAAAAATCTTGTAACATTATATATTTTTTTTTAATTCAGAAAATGATATTACTAGCAAAAGTTATTTGTTTTGTTTAAAACTTTCTTGTTTGTATTTGCTACTGTTTGTTTATTCAATTTTAAGACCATTTTAAAATAAAAATGTAACAATTTCCTCGAAATAATGTTTCTGCAAAAGTGTTGGTGTTATGATATATTAAATTTCAGATGACTGACAGTAAATTTCTTTCTTTCTTTCTTATTATTCGGAAATCCATTATTATTATTATTATTACTATTATTATTTATTTATTTATTTATTTATTTATTATTATTATTTTGTAGAGAGTCCTAAAACCATATAACAAATATATTAATGTTGTAGGTAAACTTGTCGAAATTCGTCGAATGAGTCTATTTCAGGATCTCCATTAAAATTTAATTGTGAAAAAAGAAAGAAAAAAAAAAGTAATAAGAACGAAAAGTGATGCGGTTCGCATTGAATATTGAGACTTTCTAGCTCCATGTTCTCGTTGCATCTCGTTGCACCTTTAATTGTCCTTGCCAACGTTATCCCACAGTGTACAGACAGAAGGACAGAATAGGAAACAGACAGATTAATTGAATTCATAATCACTCGTACATATTGTTGAAAAGTGTTAAAAATGCTTAACATAAACGTAAAGGCAATTCCAGCAGTTAACTTCCCAACATGGCTGCTGCTGGTGGCGGCACTACCGCAGGAGTCATATTGAGTTTACTAAAACGTTAGCTGGTGCTGTGCTGTGTTAGGGGCAACTGTGTTTACGATTTCGACTTCATGTCTATCCGTACCGTACACCACAATTCCCTTTAAATCATTAATCCAAGATAGCATTTTTCAGTTAATGCTCTGATAATGTTCGTGCACTTTTTTACATCTTTAAAAAAAAAAAAAAAAAAAGCTCATACATAGACATTAATACCTTTTTTTTTTTTTTTTTTTACCTGATAAAGATTGTAATGCTTTATATAGATCACTTTTTAATTAAATAATTCTATTGCATAAATTAATTTCCCATAGATTGAAATGTACAACCTTCTTGTTTGGAGGCTTTTAAACAAAAATTATCAAATCTGGATGCTTAAAAGAGGGTTATTATCCTGTTGTTCGAGAAAGTTGTTTTAATATCTAATATATTAAATTTGTGATATTTTTATTGGAATATTTTATAAGAATTCTAAGAAATAACTTACGTTTATATATTGTATATAAACGAAAAAAGAAAAATTCTTTTAAAATAAAGCAAAAGATTTTACCTGTTGGGAAAGATGTCTGCGGCCAGTCGAGTTCATTTCCAAGAACAAAACTGAAGTTCTTTAGAATATCCTGGAAAAATCAAAATAATTATCGAATTAACAGAAAAAGATTTTACATCAAATTTGTAAATTTTATATTATGTATAATATTTTAAAGTGTTTGATAAAAATCATTAAACGTTATATATCGAATATAACAAGCAATATTTATTTTGAGAATCTTAAATTATGTTTTTATATTTGATTTTTTTCCCTTTTAAGATTAAACTCTGTTAAGCAAACATAAATTGAGTTTAGTAAAATTAAAAAAAAAAACTCATCCAACATACTGAACAATTTCCATTCCGCATTTGGCAGCATGTCATAAGTCGATCATAATAATTAAAACTAGAGGACCCGTGCTGCTCCGCAGCATTAGGATAGACTATGTATGAGAGGGTGTCATTATTACATAAAATCATTTTACAGTACTTCCTTCCAGACAATATTAGCTGTGCGTCGGCCCTTAGGTTTAATTTCTACCTTACATTTCCACTGAGTGTTCTTAGACTTGTGTCAACAGCCTACGTTAATTAGAGCTCTAGTTATAGAGGTTTGAGTGAAGGAAAATCTGGAAAAATTCTTGAAAAAATTGAATGTAAAGTTGATTGTGCACGCATAACTTTCCTCAAACTCAACGAATTTAAGCAGTTAATAGCTCAAAAGAAAGAGCTTGATCCACTGAGTGTTCTGAGAGTGAAACGATCAAGATCCATTCATTAGAAGAGGAGCTATGAGAATTCGAATTGCTTGTGTGAATGTGTCCCATAAGAAATGTACAGAGAAGAATCGCGTTTGAGTATTGAGTAAGGTGGGAGTTGAGTAAATTTCAATGATTGATGGCATATCTGTGTCTAAATACCTTTCATTTAAAAAAAAAAAAAAAAAAGAAGGAAATCGGCCGGATAGAACGGCCAGACGGACTGACTTTAGTTTTCATAAAATTTTTTAATATATAAGATAGGCATTTTTAATATTTCTAGACAAAAAATAACTTTTAAGTAAAAAGGAGAAGTAGGCAATAAAAAAACGCATTTAAATGTAAAATTTTTATATGTATTAAACAACAATCAGCATTATTTTTATGTTCTCTAAAGCAACACTGATATTTAGCTACTAAGTTAGTAAATTTTTTAAAATCATCGGACTGAATAACTCGAAAAATTTGTGAGGTCGAGACTATAGACCGTCACCAAAGTTGGGACTGTCAAATCACTTCGTCGCCAGTGACTCGGCGAAAGTTGAGGTCGAGTTAGTTTTATGTCGGCAGGGTGCTGCAACGAACGAATGAGGTTCGGAGAGTTAGATGAATTAGAAGTGATTTTAAAAGTATTGATTGAAATGAAGAGAAAGGAAGTTGTAGATCCGTGAATGTAGTATAAGATGGAGATTGTTTTGGTAGATGAGGATAGTGATAGAGAATGGTAGCTGATTAGGGTGTGAGGAGGTGGAGTAAAGAGTAATGTTGGTGGTGATAGTTTTATGCGTATGTTAAGTGATGGTAGAGAGGTGTAGTGTCATAGCGTAAAGTGAAGAATATGTCGCGCCTCGGGAATCCGGCCGATAATTCTGGTGTGAGAATAGTTAGTGATTAAAGAGAGCAGCCGTCGACAAGACCAGTATTGGTGAGATAAGTTACCTTTCATTTTTATGCTTTGTTGAAGTTATTTCCTGAGGTCATTTATTTGAAAGTTATAACCGAGTTAGCCCAACACCCTCCTTGATATTGAACGTTAAATAAACTCATATTTATTGTTTAACTTTGTCTCGAGCTCTTATTACTATCTAATTAAGTAATTAAGTTAATCTTTAAGATTGAGGAATTGAGATCATGGCACACTCAAATTCCTCACAAATGGATCTACTGAGCGTCGTACATGGACAGAAGTGCACATAGGTTATCACATTAAGTTATATGAGAAAACGTTTTACGATGATTAATCACAACACTTGATTGATGTTTGTAGAAAAAATATACCATGGTTATCTGTTCTGCTGTGATCCATTCCGGTGGAACGTGAAAATGAGCTCCAATCGAATCACCAATGTAAATGATGCCTTGAGGATTCGTTCCATCACAAAGTTCCTCCTCATAAGACTTGCCAGAAGTTTGATTTAAACCCTATTTTTTATATACAAAAACATCCATTTCGTTATTAATTAAAAATTATCGTCGACAAATTTATTTCAAATCAAAGCGGTAAAATTATTGATAATAGATTATTTAAAGCTACTTACAAATATTCCATTGCAATTAGAATCAACTAACATATCTTTATCAGCTGGCCTGAAAATCGACAACAATATCTCATATAAAATTCAGCAATTTTAAATAATAAAATAAAACAACATAAAAATGTATTTCTCAAAATTCCAAAAGTGCATAAAATGTGTCAGTTAAATAGGGTAAAAGAAAAAGAAATCTCTGTTATATGGGGAAAATAGAGCTTTTCAAGTTGGAAATTATTAAACCAATCACTGATTGCGCAGATGATCTTTGCTATCTGATTTCAGGAGAAAATAAAAATGTTCAAAATGTAGACTTTTTGAGCTATTAAAAATTACTAAAATCTAGTCAAAATATGTAATTATAAAGGTGGTACAAAGTGACGCAAAAAACAAATGGTATGGTGTCCCCTGTGTCAGTATTTTGTTTAATACTTTCTCGTATGTAAAAGTAAATTGATCAGTTTCGCAGGGCCCTTTCAACGCGACACCCTAAAGTAATCTACTGAAATCTGAAGCTAATATTGTGCCGCACATCTTTTTTTTTTTTTTTTTTTTTTTTTAATAAGAATTAGAATCGATTCTTTATCTAATAATATGTTATAGAAGGTATCTTTTTTTCCTAAAATAGGATGTTATTTTAACTCGACCACAAATCGGAACTAGTAACATTGATTGCACGTCAGAAGGAGTCTTGATTGCTATGTATGATGGGCTCGTTAGAATATTATTCACACCAGATTACTGAAAAATTGTTTAGGCATCCAAATCGCTTTCTCTTCTGTCGCCAAAAATTTAGAACTCGACGTACGTAACTGGAAACGTTTTTTCATATTTAAGTTTTACAAAATCGGGACTCATATAGACAGCGAATACCTTTACCATACTTTCCAACATACTAATTAATATTCTGTAGTATTGTTAGCCCCACCTTCTTTTTCACACCAGTATCTTTTTAGAGTATTTTTCTTCTTATTTAACCGTAATTGCATTTAGAGAATATTATTCTAAAAATTTACTGGTGTGAAATAAGGGATGAGACTAAAAACATTACGGAATATTAATTAGGATGTTGTCAAGTATGCTTTACGAACTGCTTTGTCACAGCTTCTGTATGATTAAGAGTAACACTGTTCTTTATAAAAATAAATTCATGTCTCAAAACACATTTAAAAACTCATAACTGTGTAAGCAAAATTTCGATAGAATAACGTTACCACATTATCATCATATTACATTGAACCTCTTCGAAAGTTGCACAAATTTTTAAGATTATTATTCTTTAAGCCTCACCAAGAAACCCCCTTTACACCACCAATCTGATGCTTTTCAACTGTACTGAAGGAATATTCTTTGTTTTCTCGAGATGCAAACACATCCGTAGGTGGTTCTTCACCTTCAGTCCCTTCGTTTACAGCATCAGAGAAAATTTCGTCTGTTATGGATATGCTTACATATTCACCCAACTGTCAAAGAACTTTTTCAAGTTTTCTGAGCATACAGGGATGGAACACGGGCGCTGAACTCATACCACTATCAATGTAACGAATTTTTCTACTTCTTAAATCAACGATATTATAAGTAGAGAAATTTCTTAAACAAATACCGGTATGAATTCTGCGCCTGTGTTCCATCCCTGATGCATAACATAGTTGTCAAGTTCTGGATTCAAATCCAGGTACAAGCATGGGTGTTCACAGTGGTTCAAAATCCACTTTAAGCCATAGGTTCTGGTCCAATGAGCCTTAATGTACGAACTATGACCGTAGAGTAGAGGGACAACTCAAACCTTGAATACAATATATGTTGTCTAATGTGAAAGATATCTTTTGAAATTATCCACTGTTGTTTTCTATCTTGCCTCATATGAAAAGAGAGAGATAGTATTCTCCATGAGTACATGGAAGCAACGACAGCCATCCCTTAAATATTTTCGAAACGCGTAAACTGAAATTGTAGTTGATTATTTTTATATTCATATTAATGTAAAATTTAATAATCTACTAACCCCAAAATGATTCGAACTCAGGTAGAAACGTTAAAGTATTATGTACGTAAATATGTAGGTTTAATATCATACTGTTACATCAGTAGCACATTGTTCGAGCCGGTAATCAAATTGAAAAGGTGTTGACGAAAATCAAACACGTATTATTTTATAATACGTGTATTTTTGCTCTTCCAGCATGCTCAATAATGCTAAAAATTTCACTGCTATATTAACCCTTAAATGCCGTGTATTGCCTTCGGTAACATACTCAATTTTGTCTTCTAAAGTATTATTAGAATAATATTGAAGCTCTAATGCCTCATGTTTGCCGATTGACAACAAACTGCTTTTCTATAAACCATAGTTAAAATAAAGTATAATTTTTTAAAGTATTTTACCCGTAATTTATTTAATAGCGGTAAGAATAAAATATTTTTAAAATGATTTAAAAAATAATCAGGCATTTAAGGGTTAAGCCAAAATCTGGTACTACAGTAGCTGCAACGTTCTAAGTTGAATTAAATTTAGTACTGCAACCTTACGATCAGCTGCAACCATACGATCAGCTGCAACCATACGATAGTGAAATCTTCTACTATGGTTTGGTGCTCTTTGTTACAAAAAAAAAAGTCTCTAATCATGATGCAAGGTTTTACAATCTTATGCTTGCAACTATTATAGTACCGGTTTAACCTGGAACAAAATTTTAACAATGAATGCATGTTATGTTGCTTATACAAATAAAAAAATCAGTGCTATACTTTAGGCAATCTATTGATTGCTCTTTCCCAAAATTATTTGTTCATCTTCTCAGTGCTATTTTCAATCGGTTGTGTGTTTCTGCATTTAAATTTTAGAGTTCGTGACTGTGTCTATTGATTGAGCTGTATGCCTTGAGGAGATCTATCGCTGTAAGGCTCCGTTGATCCGTAAACATGATTGTATTAACAAAAAATCTGATATGGACACCATATGAATTCCTTATACACCCATTAGAATATACAGTCGGTAACAAAAGTATCCGAACACTAACAAAAATTCCTATTTAAAAAAAAGTAGAGTTAATAATGTTTTGTTAAATAAATCCTTGTCGAATCATGTTCTTAGTCAGTCTAAGAACATGATTCGACAAAGATTTATCTAACAAAACCGTATTAACTCTACTTATTTTATATAGGAATTTTTGCTAGTGTTCGGATACTTTTGTTACCGACTGTACATATTGTTACGAAAATATTGGCATTTCATTTACATTTTCGTATGTAGTAACAGTTTTGTTAAAAAAAAAAATAAATAAAAAATAAAAAATAAATAAAAAAAAGTGAAAAATAAAAAAAAACAAACCTTCTTCCTGGATATATCATTTCATTAACATCATCACAATCTCGACCTCTCCAGGCATCACCACGGAAAGTCTAAAAAAATTTTGAAAACATTCAGAATATAGAACATTTCTGCAGATAGCAAACAAATTGATTTGTTTAGATAGAACGATAATATAATAATATATTATGTACTCACTTCAATAATACTGTATTGATCCCCATCAAAATCAATAAATGGTTTCATTTTCACAAGAACTCTGCAAAATTAAATAAAAATAAATACTCAGCACTTAAAATATCTAATGCTACTTCTGAAAAATTAAAAATGAAATTGTAAATTTTATCATTCTGCTTTACAATATCATTACCATAATAATACTACTAGTACTTGATTTGATAATGATAACAATACGAGGTACAGTCAATAAGTTCGAGGACTACCCTCTCCTAGGGTGCCTCGATAAGTAATATAGGCACCCTACCCTCTCCATTCATTCCCGGTGTACGAGTAAGTCAAAATAACGATGTGGTTTGTAAGTCTGTTTTTCTGTGAATGCGTGAGACGTCATATGACGCTGTGTAAAACTAATAAGGCGCTCATTATTAAACAAAACTGAAAAGTAGTTCAATATATAAATATTAAATTGAAATATACGCTTTTAACTGAAATCTACTTCAGTTACGCCAAGTCAACGATTCTAGGTGCCCTTAACCAAAGACTTCCGCAATGCAGGAAGGGTAGTCAGAGCATGGTGCATTTCAAAGGCATTTGAACTTGAATACTTTCTGGAACATTAGTGACAATTTCATTAGACATTCATCAAAACGATAACCAAACCGAATTTCAGTTTTGCAGTTAGATTATCTTTTACTTTTTATGATCCAATGTCGTTCGGCAGTTAAATTTATAACTCATACACACACACACACACACACACACACACATATATAATATGCACATATACACACACACACATATATATATATATACATATATGTAATGTGAGACTTCATGACTTCCAGAAAAATATAAAGTGGCATAAATGATGTAATTTGACTTTACATAGGAAATAATATGCCTTAATTACAAGAGAATGATTGGTAACATAAGCAGACTTCTTTACTGTGATCTCTTTGCACTCCACGAAGTGAAATATCATCTTCTCTAACCTCTATATTGATTCAAATATCATTATTTTTGGATTCCCTAAGCAAAAACTTAAGTATAAATCCGATCTTTTTCTGTCTATAAAATTTTTTGCAAGTGTTTTGAAAAAATCTCATTACACAAACATAAAAAAAAAATAAAGAAAATTATAATTTATCTATTTAAAATTTACCTTTCAATAGATTTGCATACAAAGCTGACCCCTGGAAGTTCACAAGCGGATGGTAGGCGTTCCACAAAAGACTGAAAAACGAAAGAATTGTCTATTAGTTTTATAGCAAGCACACGTTAACAAATCACTGCATTTATGTAATGGTGAATAGTTTTTAATAACAAATTTGCGGCGTTTTAATTGTCAAAATATGTTTCTATAATGAATTAATGAGATGAGTGCTAACAGCTTATGTAAATAGAAGAACAGCGAAGAAAGAACATTTTGGTGGTCCAAACCAAACAATATAAGCAGCATCCATAAAGCATATGAAAACATGAACTGATATGAATTAAACTGAAAGCGAATTATTTATTCGTATAATAACTTTTTTTTTTTTTTTTTTTTTTTAATAGGAGAAGTAATTTTGGTGTGGTTTTAATTTCTAAATTTTTCTTATTTAGCTGAGGTGAAAATGTTAAGCAAAAAATCACATGGTATCGATTACGTTAAAAAACCCATATTAATATCAAATAGTACAACATTCATAAATGACTGTATACCATTATAATTTTTTTTTTTTTTTAATTATGCATATGACAAATTTTCTATATAGTATTTATATTGTAGAATTTCTTACCCAATGGAAAAAAGGTAAAACTTCCGATCCACTTCTTGATAAATCGATAGCATACTCCATTCCACCCTGGAACAATAATTTTGAATTTAAATAAAATATGAGGGAAAAATCTCACACCTTATAATCATACCATAAAAGTAATAAAACCATATAATTACTAGGGTGCCATTCAAAAAGTAAAGAACGCTTATTTCTCTAGACGTATTTTATTAAGATACTGAAACAAAACTTATTTTACAACACATTTGATACACTTTAGCTATTTTTCTATATAATCGCATACAAATTTAGACATTTTTCATGTATAACCAGCTTTTTTATGATTTCTGATTGTTCAGTTACCGCCAAATCTGTATCCCAAATGATTATTTATTTATTTGTATTTATTTATTTTCTAAAGAACTGTTCTTGAAATTTCAGAAAAGAACGAACTGGATCCATCTATGGTGAAACGCTTATTATGCTACATTTTGTCGTCAATCTTTGATTTGAATTCGTCCGTCACATGTTAGAATCAAACTTTGGTCCTAATGTTCTTCATCACGAACACCCACTCGCTCGCCATATATCCTGATGCACCATTTTCGAACTGAAACTTCATTCATAAACGTCAGTTATCTGTCTATAAATTCCGATAGGGCGTACATATTTAGCATTCAAAAAATGTATCGCACTACGAACTTCACACTTAGTGGGATCTCTAATTTTGCTATACAATTCAAAGTCATATATATATAAAGTAAACGACTGTTGTCAGACTACCGCGAAAGAATAGGAAGGCAAAGGATCTATGACGAGATTGTCGGGATTGTAAAAGTTTCGGCAGATCAAAATTTTCTTCATTTTTACAATATTTCTCACGTAAGTGTCCCAATTTCAGTTGAAACCTGCCATAATCAAAATTTTAATAAAATTTGTTAAGCCATTATGTATATATATTTATTTATTTAAAATATTTTACTTATATAACTAGTAGCAACGTTAAAACTATATAGAAAATCGTTTTTTATTACTATAATAGATATTTCCTCATATTCTTACCTCAGGTTCTGGGAAAAGGTGGCAGTATTCCATTCCAGGGTCTACGTGACATATACCCAAACTGTAACATACAACATCGGGAGATTCTTTCCGACTCAATCTGTATTACAATGATGTTAAAAAAAAAAAAAAAAAAAAAAAAGACTCTGGTTAGAGAATAATACTTTTAACGCATCAAAATTGCATGTAAGTATAGTAATTTCATAATTAAACTTTATGAGATGAATCAGTGCAGTTTTTATGACATGAAATTGTTAGATTTTTCTTGTTTTAATTATTTATTTAGCTTTTAGTTTTCTACTGACGTGAGTTTGCATTATATTTTTAGTAGAGTGCCATTGCGTTATCTAGCATTTATACAATAGGAATCGTCTAAAAAGATTTTTAGAAAAGCACGTAAGAGAAAGTTAAAATAAGGTATGCTTTTGTAATGGTTACATACTGGTGTGCAAAACTTAAGAAATGTATAAATTTTAAACACACAGCTATGAAATTAGCGGAAAAACTCCAATTTAGTAGGATGCTGATTCGACCTTATCTGTATAAAATATCAGTATCAAGACGTCACAAATAACGGGAGAATATACAAAACGTGTGAATCCGCTTGTACTGCAAGATTAATAATAATAAGAAGAAGAACAGAAAATGGTTTAAAAGGCATTCCCTGCAAATTTAAGTGAATTCGGGTGGTCTACATGGCAAAAAGAAACCATTATGGCGACTTTGCTTCGTGGGAGAATATGCAAGCTTTAACTGGGATATATTACAGCGTGTGTCACTTAAGATTTTAAAATAGAAAAAGGAATGTCTTTTCATGTCGATGAAATATATGAATATTTCAAGCTACAGGCAGAGCTATGAGAAAGATTGTTGGTGAACCGACAAGAAGAATAATGCCAATGGTTGACTGATGACACTCCCAGCCAAGATGCCTCTTCTTGTTGTCCATCCCGAGAACAGCCATTACAGTTAAAGAGAGGTCTCATCAAAAAGTTGTTGTTCTTCTATTAGTAGCAACACTACTCTTTTATGTATATATATATATATATATATTAATTCCATACTGTATACTTTCTAGTCATTTCTATGGTTTATTTATGCTTGAAATATAAAGTGCCCTCTATTCTAATGAATTTCATGTCTCCAAGATTATTTCTTGTGGAAATATGGTAAAAATACTGTTATTGTTTAAGTTTTGCACACCAGTGTAATTTATGAAATACGAATATCATTTATCAGTATTTTTAATATCAGTTATCCGTGGATTTACACACACCCACATATATATATATATATATATATATAAACTATATTTTAAAATTGTTATTAATAGTATTATATTTTAATTTATTATTTTAAATTACATTATTATTTTTTTTTCATATTTAAAAGAAAAATTATTTATTAAATATTTTAATATGTTTTTGTATATCACTTCAACCACGTCACCATTGGTCTTTTATCAGGTATCACATAAATAATTATGGATATTGTAAATGTAAACAAGCCTCAGCTAGTATCAGTGTAATAATGATAATAATAATAATAATAAACATTTTACAGACACGACATTATTTCATTATTTAAAACATGAAAATCTGACATTGACAGATTTTAATTTAGTGCCAGAGGCCTACTGCTAAACTTGTTAATATCGACAAATTCTTCTTTAGTTAATTCGTGATGATCTAAATTCCATGATAAAGTTTTCATTAAATCAAACCAATGTGTTTCAGCTGCAGATACTGTAACAAATAACGTTGGAAGTCCAAACTGTCTTATAGCCGCAAAACAACGTTTTTTCTCTTTTTCCCAATGAGGGGGAGGTGTGCCTTGGGGGGGACTCATGTCAAAGGTGTGCCTTGGGGGGGGACTCATGTCAAAGTTGTACCTTGGGGGGGGACTCATGTCAAAGTTGGGCCTTGGGGGGACTCATGTCAAAGTTGGGCCTGGGGGGGGGGACTCATGTCAAAGTTGGGCTTTGGGGGGACTCATGTCAAAGTTGTACCTTGGGGGGACTCATGTCAAAGTTGGGCCTGGGGGGGGACTCATGTCAAAGTTGGGCCTGGGGGGGGACTTCATTCAATAAATCCCCATTCAATAAACCGACTGAAATAGGCCCTTAGCACTATTAAGAGTGTATTATAAAAATTCGACAACGCTGTACCGACTGAAATAGGGGTACCTTGGGGGGGACTCATGTCAAAGTTGGGCCTTGGGGGGACTTCATTCAATAAATTCCCATTCAATAAACCGACTGAAATAGGCCCTTAGCACTATTAAGAGTGTATTATAAAAATTCGACAACGCTGTACCGACTGAAATAGGGGTACCTTGGGGGGGACTCATGTCAAAGTTGGGCCTTGGGGGGACTTCATTCAATAAATCCCCATTCAATAAACCGACTGAAATAGGCCCTTAGCATTATTAAGAGTGTATTATAAAAATTCGACAACTGTACCGACTGAAATAGGCCTCTGGCACTAATAATAATAATAATGAATAAATGAATAAATAAAGATCTTGAACACTTGTAAATATTTATATTTAAAACTTTCAAATTATCCTATGATGTCTGTTAATCGATGAATAAAAATAATAAAATACACTCAACACGGAATTAAAAAAAAAAAAAAAAACAAGAACGACAAAAGATGCGATACGCATTTATTATTAACACTTTCCAACTGTACACATCGTACAGCTTTCAATAATCTTTGCCCACATAAACATACGTCGGTCAGACAAACGTACTGAAAGGCATGTAGACAGACTAAGTGAATTCATAATCATTCTTAAATATTGTTGAAAAGTGTTAAAAATGCTTAACACAAAAGAAAATGCCCTTAGATTCTAATTGTAGTCTTCAATAAATCTGAATATTTTAGTATATCCCTGAAAATTTGCATGTTAACCGTATCATACTCTATACAAAACATATTTCAGCATATTAACATTAAATGTCAATTTATTTTTCATTTTTTCAGTAGAAAGTTATTTAATTTCTAAAAATATCTGTTGAAAAGCAATGAATTTGCATTTTTTTAGGGGGGTGGAGGCTGCCTATGTACACGAACCAGTTGTACAGGATTTATTAATGTCGTTTTAAATAGGGAACATTCCATGGTGAACTTGAATATATCATCTTTTAAAATTTATGAAAATATTTACGGACTTGCAGAACGGGCGGGCAGAAGGGCAGACAGCAAATGGATATTCGGACAGACAGATACATAAATTGAAATCATATCCCCTCTTAAAAACTGTTAAAAACTGTTAAAAATGCTTAACATAAACGAAAATGCGATTCCAGCAAATTTCCATACATAGCCCTTAATGTAACTGAATATTTTTGTTTAGCCCGGTATATCTAATGCTAAACATACTATATTTTATAGGAAGCATTCTCTTTTATATATGAACAATATATTTAAATTTCATTAAGATTTGTGCAAAGTACAGTTATTAAAATTTAGTTAGAGAAATACTTCTTATAGAACGCAATTATTTGGAATAATTTCGGGTTTCCCTTCCCTGTGCACAAACCAATGGTTGTGTTTACTCCATTTTCTATAGAAAACATCCGATAGTGAACTTGAATAATATATTTCAATTTCATTAAGATTTGTGCAAAGTAAAGGTATTAAAATATGGTTTATAAAAATACCTCTCATAGAACACAGTGCTTTAGGATACTTTCGGGTATCCCTGTACACAAACTAGTAGAGGTATTCATTACATTTTCAATAGGAAACATCCGATAGGAAACTTGAATAACATATATCAGTTTCAAGAAATTCCATGAATATTTACGGGAGTTAGAGCACGGACAGACAGACAGACAAACCGAAGTCATTAACATTTTTAACAATTTTCAACCTGTTGGAAAGTGTTAAAAGAAAAAAGACTTAGCAGTTACGCTCGATTTATCATTTCGTAACTCAAAAATAAACAAATAAATAAAATAAAATAAATAAATAAATCTGTAAAAATGAATTCTTGTAAAAATTTGAAAATTTCTAGAAATATTCATTTCTTTATTTTTATTAGATAATTTTTTATTCAGTATCCCTATATGATAAATAAATATTTCCAAAATAAGTGTAGTAAACATCACTCAAAACGCGTCATATATCACGTTTTATCCGGAGTACTAAAAATAATGCCACTGCATCAAATTTTGTATGAAAGGGAATAAAGTGGAAAACGACCATAAAAAATACTATGAATGTCATGTAAATTTCAATTCCCGCGAGAAATAGAAGCTAGCATGCAAATATCTTATGATATCATGAAGATATGAAATTACATTTAATAAAAATCATAACATCGAAAAATATATGCTGTAATAAATTGTCAACTTTGCGAAGGTTTGAGTTTATTAAATAATCTAATCTCTATTACCATGATCTAAAAATAGTTTCAACCTGTACTGGCAAATAATCAAGGAGTAATTACAAATGGTCAAGACATGCAAATTTTATAATGGTAGTTATAGGGACAGTTATTCTTCGACCACATTTAATGAAACCATGGAAGCATCTGCGCAAGTGCTAACTCAACGAGTCCAATGCTAAAATAGGGGTGACAGTCATCTGACTCAGAGAAAATGAGCAATAACAGAGCGCGGAATTACTGGATGTTTTCCAAATTTCAAACTGTCGGTCACGCTGTCATCCCTCCACCATTTTGGACGTGTCCTCACTGCATGCTAGTTTTAGGATATGTGGCCGCACAGTAGGTCCACCAAGATCTAAGAATAGACTGCGATCCATTCGGTTGATCTAACTGTTGATCTAAAAAATTGCATGAGATTTTCCTTGTGAATTGAAATATCTGGTTTTCATTCAAATGTATAACAAAAATAAAAATTTTTAACGACTTATCTTGTTTCTGATATCAAACTGATTACTAAATTCGATAATGGTGTTGCTCCTACATCTTATGACACTGACTGAATTATTGAGTGCTTTTTTTTTAATACTTTCCAACAAAGTTGAAAAGTGTTAATAATTTCGGTTTGTCTTTCCATCTGTCTGTCTAGCCGGCCATGCTCTAACTCTCGTACATGTTCATGGAATTTCTTGAAACTGATATATGTTATTCAAGTTCACACGGTCAAATGTTCCCTATTGAAAATTGAGTAAATACCGCAACCGGTTTGTGTACAGGGACAGAGACACCCAAAAGTATTCCAAAATAGAGTGTTCTATGGTAAATATTTCTATAACCATAATATATAACTAGGATAAATATTTCTATAAACCATATTTTAATACCTTTACTTTACACAAATCTTAATGAAATTTAATATGTTATTCACGTTCGTTATCAGATGTTTTCTATTGAAAATGGAGTAAATACCACCACTGATTTGTGTACAGGTGCACTCAAAAATATTCCAAAGCTTTGCGTTCCATGAGAGGTGATAAACCATATTTTAAGAACTTTGCTTTGCACAAATCTTAATGAAATTGAAATATGTTATTTATATGCACAAAAGAATGCTTTCTGTAGAATATAGTATGATTAGCATTAAGATTTACAGATCTATCTGTCTGTCCGCCTCCAGCGTCCGTAAATATTTTCAGAATTTCTTAAAAATGATATAAACGTTACTATGGAAAGTTCCTATTTAAAATGACACTGATAGGTCCTGTGCAACTGGTTTGTGTTCAGAGACAACCAAAAAAATGCCAATACATTGCGTTTTAGGGGATACTTTTTTTATAAATTACATTTAAATAACTTTCTACTGCAAAAATCATAAAGAAATTAACATTTATTGTTAATATGCTAAAATAATGTTTTGTATACAATACGATATGCTTATAACTTTCAAATTTACGGGGCTACACTAAAATATTCAGATACATTAAGGGCTGCAATTGGAAATTACGGGCTACATTTCTGTTTATGTTAAAGCATTTTTAATACTTTCCAACAATGTTCAAGAGTGATTATGAATTCAATTAGTCTACCTGTCTACACCTTCATGTCCTTCTGTTTGTCCGTTGTGTGATAACGTAGGCAAAACAACATTGAAAGTTATACTAAACAATGAGTACGTACAATTGAAATATGTTAATGCATACCACATGATTTTTCATTCTTGTTTATGATGGCAATATATTCCCCCAAACGAAGATAAGTCCATTAAAATTGTTTTTTCAACATCTTCATATCCTTAGAGCAATTAACAAAAATCCGGTTCAGTCATAGATTAGACAAATTACACAGATCTGTGTAAGTACAATTTAGCCAATTATTTATTTCTTTTCTTTCTAATCTATAATATTACTCTTCTTTTTTCTAAATTGCAGTTTTAAAACCACAGTTATAATATGAAGCACAGACCATTTACAAAATGAAATGCAGACCATGCATATGCAGGGTTGGGTTTCTTCCGGAAGAAAGTGAAAAAAGCCGGAAGAAATTGGAAGAAACTAACCGAACACAAAAAAATGTTCAAGATTAAAATATATTAACTACCTGTATAAAAGAATTAAACTCGAAGCGTAATATAATATCAGATCTAAACTCCATAATCCAATTAATATTAAAAATATTATTTTTGCAAAAATAAGTTAGCACAATATTCAAATATCTACAGATGATGGAATTTTTACTACTTTAGGGGTAGGGTGATTTTAACTATTTCTATCATTTCTGTTTAAAAAAATCCCACATTTATTTATTTTTTTTTTTTTTTTTAATAAAAATTACATGATTTTATAGTGCAGCATATATATATATACAATGCAGCATATACAAATGTACTGGCATTCAAATTTGAACGCTAATTTTAAGAGACTAATGTTATTATAACTTTTTGCATAGATACCATTGCATATTATCATATGTTCAAATAAAATATAGTGCAAGTGATAGTTCACATAATATTTCATCTTTTTTTCAGGTTACAATACTTTGTATGAACTCTAAGTACACCAACACCAATGGAACTATACGAATACGTTTTAAACTCCCATACAAGTTATCCAGGGTTATTATTATTTTGTATTCATCTATTTTAAGTTGAGAAACCGATTACAATATTTAACTGCTAAAAAACTTTTTGTTATACTGTGTTGCTGTGCAATAAAGAAAATGAGGATGATGACATTTTTAATACAGTAATTATCGTGTACTTGTCCCCTGAATTAACTGGTTGTTAGATAAAAGTTCTTCTATCAGAAGGTAGGCAAGTTATCCATACTATTTAACTACCAGTTAAAAAAAAAATAATAACATTGTTTAAATAGTAAAACTTTACACTGGTTAAATTGAAATTGATTTCTTTAGTGGATTTTGAGTATTTTGGTTTGTGATCTAATCTTGGCTAAAAATTTCATATAATTATTAATTTAGCATATATAATTAATAATTAATTTTTTATAGGTATAATTAAATTTACCTAAATTTATTAATTAAAAAAAAAATGCTGTCACTGTGTATCTTATAAAGTTACAACTTACATAATAAAGTTTTAAAGAAAGGCAGTTCCTTCTATTTCTTCCACTTGGAAGAAACCTATTTCTTACAGCCATTTTTTTCCACCTTGGAAGAAACTTGCCAACCCTGTCTGTGGGCATTATTTAATCAATTATTATTATTATTATTATTATTATCTATAATATTACTCTTTTTTTACGAGAGTATAGTTTTAGGACCACAGTTTATGATATGAAATACAGAATATTTATAAACCAAGTTCATTGTTCAGATGTTTAGTCATTGTTAATGTTATGCAATAATTTGTTAAAATAAAGGAATCGTTAAAAGAAATGTGAATAGAAATTTTCTTTTTCTCTGTTTAAAAGCTTATACAATGATTTATGATTTGCAGTATAATAGATTACTGTGAATAAATTATACAGACTTACTTTTCAATAATAGCTGGTCCCCATAAATGAACGAGAATATCGCAGAGGATAGTATACTCTCCGGGAAGAAGAGTGCACCATTCTGAAACCATATCAGTCACTGTCCTGTTGTTAACCTCAGCCACTTGCTCGACGAGACCCACCAAAATTGTACAAGCTAGACAGATAAAAATAACTTTTAAATATATAGCTAATAAGCAAATCATATTTAAAGTGGCAAGCATTAAGTTATGTGTCTTTTATTCACTTCTAGTTTGACGTTGGACCGCCCTTAAAAATGTTTATTATTATTATTATTATTATTATTATTATTACTTAATCAGTAAAACTAAGCTATTATTGTCCTGTGGTAAACGAACCTTAAAAGGATTTATTTGTAACCAGAATTTTCGGGTTAAAGCATGACACTATTTGGGCCAAACGTAAATGAACTCTTTCTTATATATGGACGGTTCAATGTAAAAGTGATAGTGATGTAACTTCATATTTTTTAAATATGTATATTTTTGCTTAATAGTATCACATTTAGTCATATCTTTCATTATAAAAGTGAAGAAGCTTCAATAACTGCATTAAAATCCCATAAATGGAATTATTATTTTTTTTTTTTTTTTTTTTTCAGAAAACTAAAACTTCTAAATATTTATTATAAAAATGAAGTTGGTAAATTATTTCAAATTATTGTCTTATAATTTATAAATTCTAGTAACTCTGATTTGTATTAAATACTAAAAATCGACGAAACACTTACTGAATCTTGACTTTTTTCCTTCACATAAATTTGCAAAAAGCTCGTTATTTCAAGATCCATTTACAAGGAGATAATTCATTTTTACAATGAACGACCCATATTACAAACCCCATCAACATTCATAGAATAGGTGGTCTATGAGGAGTTGATGATTTAAAAATAAAATAAAACAAATAAAAGTATTCATTTTTAAGTAGCAATAATGATCATCGAATATTAATTAGTACTCCATGAAATAAACTATAGACCCGTGAAAATTATTATTTTTATTATTGCTTTGTTATTACGATTAATTTTTTAATGGCTGCAACAATTCTAGAAAAAAAAAAAAAAATTACACTTGATGATATAATTTATGTATCTTTTTTTTTTTTTTTTTTTTTTTTAAGAATAGTTTAGAGAAATTTTTTTTTCCCCTTTTCCAACAATTTTTAAAAGTGGTTATAACTTCGACTTCTGTTCGTCTGCCTGCCTATTCGCGTTTTTATGTTCATAAGTGTTTTTTGAATTTTGTAAAATCCTTTTGAATTGTATTTCTCCATTACATCAAGAATACTAAGTCATAAACATTTTTCGAGGTCACTGAGAAGTGTAACAGACGCATAACACGACAGAAAATATATCTTGACAATTTCCGTAACTGAATCCGAATACTTTTGCGTGACCCTGTAAAGGAATTATTAATATTAATCACATCATTTTCTACAGGATATACCCTTCATTGCTTCTGAAAAATGTATGTTGATTCCCATTGTTTAACATAATAATTGAAATATATTTATAAGAAAAAGTCTCTTAGACCGTAATGTGTCCGCATTATTTTGTATATCCTTGTATAAAAACCAGACTGGTATGTAAGTTAATAAATAAAGAAAATAGAAATCCTTCTTCAATAAATCTGAAAAACCTGAATAACATATATTGGTTTTATGAAATCCTAAAAATACATATTGGAATAAAAACGCAGTCAGACAGACAAACTGAGATCATAAACACCATTAAATTTTGATAGAAAATATTAAAAAGTCTTTAAAACTGTTCTTTAAAAAATAAGAATTAGCTAAACAAACAAGTAAAATTATATTTCTTGAATTACTGCATACATAAACGAAAAATTGAAAAATTCACAAATATTTGAATAATTTCCCCATGCCTGTTGCTTGAAAAAGTATATGCATTTTCCTGAAAAAAATGCATAGGGCTATGGCATTAAACTGGATATAGAACATGAAGCAAAGTTTAGAGCGATTTCAATAGATAATTTATTTATTTATAAAATGATATAAAAAATAGTGATTCTATTTTTTTTTTCTTCTTTTAAATTTACTTATATATAATAAACAGAGAAGAAGGTAAAGCCTGCTAGTATAAATATAAGTCTATAATAATAAAATTTTAATGAAATATTTTATATTGAATGGGCAAAAATGAAAAAAAAAAAAGTATTTAATATAGAGAAACTATACATATTTATGCATACAATTTTACCAAATGAAAAATAATCTTGTCTTTATCCCAATTCTGAGAAAATTAGTAAAATAAATGCCTATATATACATATATATATACAAATATATATATATATATCTTTATATATATATTTCTTTTGTGCGTGTGTATATCACTGAACTCCTCCTAAACGGCTGGACCGAGCTTAATGAAATTTTTTGTGTGTCTTCAGGTGGATTCGAGAATGGTTTAGATTTACAATTCAGTTCAATCGGATAATTGGATCAAAAGATATTAAATAAAAACTCCATTTTAACTTTAAAATGATTAAAAAGACGCTTATATACTGATCTCAGTTTTTTTTTTTTTTTTAACGTAATTTTAAGTTTTTTTTCATGCAAAAAGCTCCGATAATATATATATCTTTATATATATATTCTTTTGTGCGTGTGTATGTCACTGAACTCCTCCTAATCGGCGGGATCGAGCTTTATGAAATTTTTTGTGTGTCTTCAGGTGGATTCGAGAATGGTTTAGATTTACAATTCAGTTCAATCGGATAATTGGATCAAAAGATATTATATAAAAACTCCATTTTAACTTTAAAATGATTAAAAAGAAAAATATATTTGATGCCAAAATGGAACAACTATAGTATTTCCCCTCAGCTAGATTTGGCGATTTTTCGTTGGCGATTATGGGTAAATTCTACTTTTGAAGTGGTTGCCATGGATTTCTAACGTAAACAAAACCGAAATATGTTTTTCAGAATGGCATCATTAAAATAATTCATTGAACTTATTTCTAATAATAACAAAACAAATATGTATTTAAAATTGACTTACTTTCTTGATGTTTATGAATTTCGTTATGCTTTTACATTCCATACAGTTATTCAGTTTAAATGCTATTTTATATTTACCGGTAAAATATGATTATATAAATTAGAATTTCGCTTAACATTTTTAACAAAAGGAAAAAATTATTTTTAATGTACATATATGTACATTTATTTATATATATATATAAAAAAAAAAAAAAAGGAACAGCTTTACTATACGGCACCCATTGCTTATTGCTGTTGCCGATGTTTTGATCACGTGGTATGATGGTGTTTTGATTCAGTTTGTGAGTCGGTACTGCGAATCGTTTCACAACGTCGTGAATCGAATCAAAATGTTATGAAACAATACTTTTCATCACTATGAAACATTTTTTTTTTTTTTTGTTTCACTATGTTTTCTGCTGTTTGCTCGCTTCGCGAGCATTAAAACCGAAAAAAACATCACTGGATGCCCCTAATTCGTGGAGTATGAATCATTAAAAGCATGAAAATTCATGGAGCAGCGGTCACTATGTTTTCTGCTGTTTGCTCGCTTCGCGAGCATTAAAACCAAAAAAAAAACATCACTGGACGCCCCTAATTCGTGGAGCATGAATCAGTAAAAGCATGAAAATTCATGGAGCAGCGGTCACTATGTTTTCTGTTGATTGCTCGCTTCGCGAGCATTAAAACCAAAAAAAAACATCACTGGACGCCCCTAATTCGTGGAGCATGAATCAGTAAAAGCATGAAAATTCATGGAGCAGCGGTCACTATGTTTTCTGCTGTTTGCTCGCTTAGCGAGCATTAAAACCAAAAAAAACATCACTGGACGCCCCTAATTCGTGGAGCATGAATCATTAAAAGCATGAAAATTCATGGAGCAGCGGTCACTATGTTTTCTGCTGTTTGCTCGCTTCGCGAGCATTAAAACAAAAAAAAACATCACTGGACGCGCCTAATTCGTGGAGCATGAATCAGTAAAAGCATGAAGATTCATAGAGCCTCGGTCACTATGTTTTCTGCTGTTTGCTCGCTTCGCGAGCATTTAAAAAAAAAAAAAAAAAAAAAAAAAAAAACATCACTGTATACCCCTAATTACCGATGCATGAATCAGTAAATGTTACGTTTCGATACAACAGAAAAAAGTGTCGATACTCTGATTCGGGTCTCGAATCACCGTCATATCACGCGATCAAAACATCGGCAACGGTAATAAGCAATGGGTGCCGTATAGTAAAGCTTAGCCAAAAAAAAAAAAAAAACAATAGAAACAAGTTCCGTACTTATAAGTAAACAATATTAATCACTAATTTTAATTTTCCTGTCCTCCCATGGTAATTAAAAAACATAACGCTAGTTGCTATGGCATAAAAAATAAATAGTATGCAGCCTGCAGACGATGTTGAAATGATGTTATAATATTTCACCTAAATTACTACAAAAATCATTATATAAAACGGTCGTATTTTATTTTTTACTATTGATTAATTTTGTTTATAATTTATTATTAATTTGCATGGTAATAAAAAAATGACCAAACGCTGGTTGCTATGGCTTAAAAAGTAAACTGCATGCAGGTTGCCATATTGTATTGCAAACAATCCAGAACGACATCGTTACCGCTCAAACCGGCGCCAACGAAAAATCGCCAAATCTAGCTGAGGGGAAATACTATAGTTGTACCGCCAAAATAAACAAAATTCATGTTTATTTATTTTTTTCCGGAAATAAAATATTTTTAATTTCGCGTGATAAACAATAAAAATTAGAAAAAAAAATTAATATACCATGAAAATATTCGCGTGTAAATAAATATTTTCATAGAGATACTTGGTATTTGCTTAAAATTTTTATTTAATTTAGTAGTACCAGGAGAAGAAGGTAACGCTGAAATTTTGTGATGTTGTTTTTCAATGTTTACAGATGGCGCCAGCGTGCAATCCTTCCTTCTCTCCAGCTTCCACAATGTTATTCAATGGGGAAATGTCTCGTTTTAATTATTTTTTTAAAAATAATATCAAGCTGAAAAAATTTCGATTGAAAGCAAATTTCATTAAATAGAGTATTCTAACCAACATGTTTTTTTTAAGAGCCATTTATACTAATTTTACTTTGAAAGAAAGCTTTTAAAAAATGACGATTCTTATGAACCGAAGCTAGCTAAAACAGATAATTGGGAGGAAGGAGAATGGATGAAATTTTGTAAAGAAAAAAAAAATAAACTTACTTTAGGTGCAGAAAACACGAACTCGGACTTTATTTTTCTCCTAGGGCTTTTTTTTTTTTTTTTTTTTTCTTATCACTATCATAGCCTGTTTTACGACTAGGAACGAAACATTTATTTGAAACATCTGAATTATGCAGTTTTAAGAACTTACAAAGAAATTAAATTGCTTAAAATAAAAAAATTTAAATGTACTCCAGCAAAATTCTATTGAAAACAACATTATATCCGCGCCGAGGTAGGGAGGAATGACAAGTGGCGCCCTCAATATTTACCAAAAATTTAGATCACAGTTTCGTAGCTTTCTCCCATTAGACCTTCAACTGCTATTAATATTACTCCGTGAGTAGTACTTATCTTTTCTACAGTAAAACAAAATTTTTCGTTTTAATTGATACTTTATATGTAACTTATAAAGGTTCTTTTATGTTTTCACCTTAATTGTAAATAGTAATAATTTCGAATTTATTAGAATTTTTATTTTTATTTTGTATATATCATAAAACAGTTTTTCTTTTTTGTTTTTGTATGGAACAACTTTAGTTTGGAAAAATTTGAAATTTGGCACCGAAGTAGTACGGACGTTTCTCACCAAGATCGTCAGTTACGCAATTGAGATAGCTATGTTAATTCATCGCAAAAATGGCCAAAAATATTTAAAGTCGACAAGGGGGGGGGAGGTCTATTCTAAAGCTGTGCCTTTGTATTTATCTTTATATATATATTTCTTTTGTGCGTGTGTATGTCACTGAACTCCTCCTAAACGGCTGAACCGAGTTTAATGAATATTTTTGTGTGTCTTCAGGTGGATTCGAGAATGGTTTAGATTTACAAAATTTGGCAAAATTGGCAAAATTTGGCAAAATTTGAAATTTGACACCGAAGTAGCTCGAACGCTTCTTGCCAAGATCGTTAGTTTCACAATTGAGATAGCCAGTTCAATTCATCGCAAAAATGGCTTAAAATATTTAAAGTCACCAAAGGGGTCCCATACTTTTGTGCGTGTATATGTCACTGATATTTTATTTATTTATTTTCTGTATGGAACACCTTTAGTATCGGATCCCTTTGGCAAAATTTGAGATTTGGCACCGAAGTAGCTCGGACGCTTCTCGCCAAGATCTTTAGTTCCACAATTGAGATAGCCATTTCAATTCATCGCGAAAATGGCTTAAAATATTTAAAGTCACCAAAGGGGTCCCATACTTTTGTGCGTGTGTATGTCACTGAACTCCTCTTAAACGGCTGGACCGATTTTAATGACATTTTCGTGTGTCTTCAGGTGGATTCGAGAATGGTTTAGATTTACAATTGAAATATTTGCCGTATGAAATAAAATTTTGTGCTGTTCGACATTCAGCGGATGTTTTAAATAACAAGTAGCAAGTAGAAAGTACTAAGTAGCGAGTAGCAAGAAGCAAGTAGCGAAAATTTCGGTAATTATGTCTTTTACGTTATAATCGGAATTCACAGTTACCGTTCACAGCGCTCCATACCTGTTTCACTTATATACCACATCCTTACACACTTACAATAAGTTAGTTATTTTTTTCTAGCAAAATATTCTCTAGAAATAATTTATGTGACAAAACAACGTTTGTCGGGTCAGCTAGTATATATATATATATATATTATATACAAAAAATAATAATAAAATTTAATTAATTAATTAAAAATTCTTTTAAATTATATGTTTTTACTTTAAAACAATCACAGACGATAATTTTCGCTTCCCATGTTTAAATATCACTATTCCTGGGGAAGAAAAAGGGGGGGGGGATTAAATGATACAAAAGTTACTTATAGAAAATTTAAATTATAAATCTACCGGGAGAAAAAGAAAAATGATCGCTGAAAAACTATGCGTATTCAAATAGTTTCCGAAATATATTAAACAGAATTAGCTATGCCTAACTTTAGAAACATCAATAAAAATAAATGAAGTTACACATGTATTTTCTTTCTTTTTTTTTTTTTTTTTTTAAGATATAGAAAACAGATAAGCTACTTCGAAAACAAGAAAAGAATGTGATACGTTTTTAACTTGAAATTTCACTGTATAAATAAATCGGTAGCCTATTTTGACAGCATTTAAGTTGAAAGTAACACTTGTAACTAAAAAAAGAAAAAAAAAAAAAAATCTCGCTGAATTATGGAGAATTTATTTTTAATATTTTTCACGAGGAAAGCTCAACGGTCATGGATATCGTGTTTCTAGTATCGTACGTTAAATAACGCCATCCGTGATTCTTTCTTAGCTCTTGAAGTAGTTTTTGGAACGTTGAGTGATACATTAGCACAATTGTTCAAGATGTAGTAGAGTATATTTAAATGTTCGACCTATTTAGTATATTATTTAGTGAATCCGCTTGACAATTGGCTCTATAGTCGGCAATAAAGTTGTTGAAGCTCATATCCACATTTTTCATGCATCTTTTCTTCATTTCTTTTCTTTCATTCTTTCATTCTTTTTTCTTTTTTTGCTTGATTGATAATTTTTATTATCAACTTACTTTTTTATAAACAGCATAAGACTAAGATCATGACTTGACAAATATTTACTTAATAAAACGATATTAGATGCACAATTTTAAAAAAGAATTATTGCTAGCATTTCAATAATTTTGTTGCCGACTGTAGTTATTTTACAGCGGGTTGCAAGTTAATTTAACCCTTTGTATCCCACCGGGACTCATAAAAAAATTCCTCAATATAGCCTAAATTTACAACAGGATTTCATTGGAACTTCAAAGTCCCCATAGCTATAGTTTAAGCCAAATTTCATATGAGATGTTTCTCATGCAGCAAAGCCCCCAGGGGGGTACCTTCTTCAGGTATTCAGGGGGAGTCACGCACCCCGGGCCCGAGTGATCTTTCTTTCTCTCTCTTTTTTTTTTTTTTTTTTTTTTTTTTTGTCCTTCTACCTTTCTTTCTTTTATTTCCTTCAATTTTGTTTTTGTTATTTTTATTTATTTTTGCTTATATGTTTTTGGCATTTTTTCTTGCTTGTTTTTTTTGGTTTTACGGCCAATAAGGGTTTGGTACTTGTTCTTGTTTTTTGTTCATGAAAAAAAAATTGAAAAAAAAATTAAAAATTTGAAAAACTTGCAAAAAAATGAAACTACTTACCTTGTTTTACTCACCTTTTTGGGTTCTACTTACCTTGTTTATTTTCACTCACCTTTATTTTTTGGTCTTGTTCTTGCCGTTTATACTAATCTTAATTAATTTCTAAAACATTAACCAAGCTGAAAACGGTGTAGATGTGGCGCTGGTTATTGGGTTGGCGATTTGGTGAGGGTCTCACGGTAGTCTAGCCTTGGGATCACACTGGGAGACTGGTGCCCTTGGTGAAGGTGAGACAACGGTGACTACTCGAACGAGAAACACCGGACTAACACGACTACCACATGTGATTCCTGATCTGGGTCGACGGTCTGGTAGCTGGTGAGTGGTTATGGGTGTCCCAGGGAGCGATTCTGAAAACCCTTTGCTTTTCCGTCTGTTCAAGAAACGGGCTGACTTGTGGGACTAAGGAAACCCTCGACCTTTTCTCTTTTATTCTGATTATGGCGACAAATTTAGGAATTACGGATAATGCGACTGGCTCGGGCCAAGCTAATAATACACAAGCGAAATCTTGGGGCGACAGATGTGATGAATTCTCTTCAACGCTGAATGAAAATAATGTTTTTGTAAATTGTGAAGCCAGATTCTTTGTAGTAAAGCGAAATGAAGGAGATTTTTCAAAAACTTCTCCATTTTTAATTCAAAAGGCTGTACAGTCCATCGTAGGCGAACCTAAATCTGTAAAAAAACTTAAAACAGGGGAATTACTGATCGAACTTGAGAACAATAAGCAAGCAAAAAATTTAAAAACATGCACTTTATTCGGAAATATGCCTGTTACTGTTACTGCTCATAGAAGCCTAAACACTAGCCGCGGAGTCATTTCAGAATCAGATCTTCAATATATCCCAGAAAGTGAAATACTAGAAAATTTAAAATCACAAAATGTCATTGCTGTTCGTCGCATTAATATCTATAGAGACAATAAACAAGTACCTACTAAACATATTATTCTTACAATAGACTCACCTAAACTCCCACGTTCAATCAAAGCTGGCTACCTTGACTGCCCTATAAGACCTTACATCCCAAATCCACTGCGTTGCTATAACTGTCAACGATTTGGCCATTCAAAACAATCTTGCAGAGGGAACCTTACTTGTGCACGTTGTAGTGCCATGGGCCATGATGATAAAAACTGTGAAGCACCTGTCTCCTGTATAAACTGTAAAAAAGATCACCCTGCCTATTCTAAAGCCTGTGAAAAGTTTAAATATGAAAAAGAAATTCAAACGATCCGTACGAAACAAAATATTCCTTATCCTGAAGCAAAAAAAATGGTTGATTCTAGAACCCCAACTATAGGTAAATCTTATGCAGCTGCCACTGCAAGCAAAACTCAGAAATCTTATCAAACAATAGGCACCCAAACTGAAAATCCTACCTGTTACCTATCTGATAAAACTGTTAAAGATAACTCTCAAAAAGTTCCAGTTCACCCTAATCAGGCTTCTTCCTCTTCACAATCATCTTCCACTAACACTACTATTAAGAACTCTCTTAAAAATGCAACTTCTGTACAACCTGATAAGAAACTACACCCTATCTCAAAAAAGCTTACCACTGCTAATTTAATGAAAAAGAAAAAACTTGTAACAAAGCCTACGCCAAATTTAAAAAAACCAAAGAAATCTGATTCTGCAAAACAAGAGGACACTCTTAAAATCTATCCTTCAGATGAGGATAATATGTCGACCGCTTCTGAAGATAATAACGTAGATACTTTTATCTAAAAAGAATTAAAATGACTAATTTCATTTCTTGGAATTGTAGAGGTTTTAATAACAAACGGGATGAAATAAAAGATATTGTCTTTGATCATCGACCTATCTGCATCGCTTTTCAAGAGACATACTTAAAACAAAGTGATATTGTGAAGATTCGCGGGTACAACTGCTTCAGGAAGGATTTCCACCAGAATAACAGGGCTACTGGTGGTGTTGCTTTACTTATCTCTAATAGTGTTCCACACTCCAATATTCCATTAAACACTAATATCCAAGCCGTTGCTGTCCAAATTCATATTCACTTCTTAGTAACTTTTTGCACAATCTATTTACCACCAAACATGCCTCTTCGACACCATGAACTCAATAGCCTTATTCTGCAACTGCCAACCCCGTTTATCATTCTTGGAGATTTTAATGGTCATAATCCACTTTGGGGTAGTCCTGACATAAATTCACGTGGCCAAATAATTGAAGACTTTGTTACTGACAATAATTTATGTATTTTAAACAATGGTGACAATACTTATTTCCATGAACCTTCCAGGACGTTCCATGCAATTGACCTTGCCATCTGCTCACCTATTCTTTACCCATATCTTAATTTCTTTATCAGCAATGACTTACACAATAGTGACCACTTCCCATTGTTCTTATCTTTTTATGATTTTAATCACTCTCTTACTCATAATCCTCATTTTATTTATGACAAAGCTGATTGGGCTGCTTTTTCTTTAAATGCAACTATTACAAATGACATGATTCAGGGAGACATAAATAGGGCAGTTACTGAGGTTAACAATACTATAATTAATTCTGCAAATACATCTATTCCTAAGTCTACTGGCCATCTCATTAAGCACTCAAAACCATGGTGGAACGAGGACTGCAAATTAGCTAAAAAACTTAAACAAAAAGCATGGGGAATTTTTCGCAGATATCCTACCACTTCCAATTACATAGCATATAAGCGTGCAAGGGCAAATGCACGTAAAGTCCAGAGGAAATCCCAAAGAGAGTCTTGGATCAGCTATGTATCCAGTATAACATCAAACATTAGCAGTAAACATCTATGGCAGCGTGTCAGAAAAACAATGGGAATTCAAACTAATCACAGTATTTCTTTCCTTAAACTTAATGGTCAGACTATTACCTCTATAAAAAATATTGCAAATACCATTGGCAGTTGTTTCTCTAGTACATCAAACTCAAATTCCTATTCTGAACCATTTCTTTCATATAAAAATAGAACTGAACGCTCTATTATCAACTTTAATTCTAACTCTTTTGAAGACTACAATAAGCCTTTTACTGAAAATGAATTAACCAATAGTCTGAAGAATACTCACTCCTCTGCTCCTGGGCCTGACGGCATAACATACACCATGATTAAACACTTATCCAGATATTCCCTTAAAAACCTGCTTAAACTTTATAATAGAATCTGGTCGGAGCATGTTTTTCCCATTGCCTGGCGCGATGCTATCGTTATACCATTTCCCAAACCTGGTAAAGATGCATCTGATCCAAAGAACTATCGACCAATCGCCTTAACTAGCTGCCTGTGTAAACTTTTAGAGAAAATGATTAACAACCGGCTTGTTTTTATGTTAGAGAAGAATAATTTAATTTCACCATGGCAAAGTGGATTTCGTAAAGGTCGTTCAACAATCGACAATATTCTTTTATTAGAGACGAATATTCGTAATTCTATTGTTAGACGTAGCCATCTGGTGTCAGTTTTCTTTGATGTCGAAAAAGCATATGACAAAACCTGGCGTTACGGTATTTTAAGAGATCTTTTTAATTTAGATTTTAGAGGAAACCTTCCTATTTTTATTCAAAACTTTCTAAATGTCAGACGTTTCCGTGTTCACATTGGTTCAACTTACTCAGATTTTTATTTTCAGGAGGAAGGTGTACCTCAAGGCAGTGTCTTGAGTGTCACACTTTTCTCATTAAAAATTAATGATATTCTAAAACAGTTGCCACCTAATGTACAGGGCAGTCTTTATGTTGATGACCTACAAATTTCTTGCAAGGGAAATGACATGCGTTTTATCGAACGTCAATTACAACTTGCTATAAATCGCATTACAAAATGGACAAAAGAAAATGGCTTTACGATTTCTAATGACAAAACACAGTGTGTGCATTTTTGTCGTAAACGTGGTCTTCATCCTGACCCAGAGATTTTTATGAATGGTAACAAAATTTCTGTTGTTGACACAGCTCGTTTTTTGGGTGTTCTTTTTGATAAAAAACTTACTTTTATTCCACATATTTTATATTTACGGACAAAATGTGATAAATCATTAAATATTTTAAAAGTTCTTTCAAACACTTCCTGGGGTGCGGATCGTACTTCTCTCCTGAAAGTTTACCGTGCTCTTATACGCTCCAAGTTAGATTATGCATGCCAAGTTTATGGCTCTACTTGTGTTTCTTATCTGAAAAAACTAGACACGGTGCACCATTCTGCTCTCAGAATTTGTTCCGGTGCTTTCCGTACTTCTCCCGTTCAGAGTTTATATGTTGACTGTGTGGAACCTTCCCTCACTAACATCAGACAAAAGCTCTCCTTGGAGTTGTATTATCGCATAGTTTCTCATTCTCATCACCCACTTCAACCTCACATTGGCAGCATAGATCATTCTCTTTTTCAAAATCGCCCTTCTTGCATCCCCCCATTTGGTCTGAGAATAAAAAACATTCTTTCCGGTACATCACTCAGTGACATTAATGTTCGCCCTCGCTCCTTTTCATATATGACTCCTTGGCATTCCAAGACTGTCACTTGCATACACCTGTTCCATGGTTTCGACAAATCCAGTACTGATGCAACCGTTTTTCAGACACTTTTCGCATATCATCGCCAGACATACAATGACTATATTGATATTTATACAGATGGGTCAAAAATGAGTGGACTTGTTGGCTGTGGTGTCGTTCTGGATAACACTGTTATTAGCTATCGCCTCCCGAGTACATTTTCCATTTTTTCTGCAGAGTTCATTGCTGTTGATGTTGCTCTCAGACTCATTTCATCCCATAGTCATAGAAAATTCATCATCTATACTGACTCAAAGAGTGTCTTGGATTCCTTGACTTCTAGCTCTTGCTCTTCCTCTTTTACTTCAGTTTTAAAAATTCATAACGAACTTCTTAGAAAGGGATACAAAATTTTATTTTGCTGGGTTCCTTCTCACGTTGGCATTAAAGGTAATGAAGCTGCAGATAGAGCTGCAAAGCAGGGATTGACTCCTCTTGAATGTCCAATTCCATATGAAGATATAAAACTTGCATTAAGAAGTTCTTTAAGAAATATCTGGCAACGAGAGTGGGAATGGGAAATTAATAATAAATTACAGGGGATTAAATCAAACATTGAAATATGGCCTACATTAACTCCACGAAAACATGATGTTATTATTACTAGACTTAGAATTGGGCATTCAAGATTTACACACCGGCATTTACTCCTAGGGGAAAGTGAACCTTCTTGTCCCAAATGTCAATTTAGTCAACTTACCATTCGCCATATCTTGACCGACTGTCCTTGTCTCCGTCATCTTTATCGGCAGTTTTTTAAATCATCCTCACCAAATTTGACAAGCCTTCTGGGTAGCAATCCCCATTCAGAACTGATAAATTTTTTAAAACATTCGGGTATTTATTGTGAAATTTGATTTTACTCTATCTTTTATCTTGTGCTGTTTGGTTTTAATTGTTATGTAGCTGCTTTAATTTTGTAAAGTATCTTTTTCCTTGACTTTGTGGATGGGGGGTAATCCCCCCATCCATGTGCTTACCTTTGGATATTTTTTTTAGCATCTCTGTTTGGCGCAGTATGTCCTTCCTGGGACGTTGCGCCATAAAAAGACACCAACCAACCAACCAACCTCATGCAGCAAAGAAATATAAAAAAAGATTTAAACTATTTTTATAAAAAAGTAAGGTAATTTGGGATATAAAGGGTTAAGTAAATTAATTGTTTGAAATATTTTTTATTTTATTTTTTGTATTTTAATTAATTGCGATATGTATTGCTTCCAAAATTTTGATATTTTTATTTATTGAAAAGTTATGATTTTTAATGGCATCAGTAGTTATATTAAACATAAATAAACACCTGTCAGTTGCTTTGTTAGCTATATTAATTCGTACTCTGGTATTACTACTATTTAAAAAAAATACTGATATACATTACCTTTGAAATAAATTTTTTACTAAATATAAGATTTATTGTTTTATGGAGGGGAAAAAATGGGAATGAAAGGGTTAACCCTTTGCCGGTCATGACACTCTAAAGCGCTTTAAGAAAAGTTACCAAATTTAGAGTCTTTTTTATTCAACTTATTTATTTCATTTATCTCTTTTATTCAACTGTCACCAATAATTTTGAAGAGTAATTATCTGATATACATAACAGACTAATAACCTTCGAAATGATTAGGCAATTGTACAGTTAAAATTTAGTGGTGAATATTAAATTTAAAAAAGTCCTTAAATTTGGTAATACTGACCCGAAGAATTAAATTAAATAGGACCAGCAAAGGGTTAATTTGTGGTTTTCTTAGCAGGGAGATTAGAGCAAAATTTCGCATAAAAGTTCATAATGGGCAAAAACGTGATTTTTATAATTTGCGAATTAGCGTTCTTTTAAGTGAAAATTTTAGTTTTTATAGAAGAAATAATATTTAATTAAATTCTAGGCCTGGGTTTTTCTAAAGCTAGCTTTACACTTTTTAAAAGGATATCTGTTACAAAAACTGTTTCATTTCTTGGATTTATATTTTATAATTCAGAAGTCATTACATTATAAACTACTTTCAAAATGATAATAGCTTCTACAGATATAATATTAAAAAATAATAATAATAATAATAAAAATAAAGTTGAAGAGATTGGATACTTTTCAAAGAAGAAGATATCAGAAAAAAAAAGAAAGAGTAGAATTTTATTTAAAATAATAATTAATATATATATATATATATATTAATTTGTAAATTTTAACAAGTGTTAAGAAAGGTTTTATCTCTCTATTACAGCCATTAAAATAAATCTACATAGTTTATTTATTTATTTTTTCAGAGCGAATATTTTGACGATGTGTAATAATCTTACGCACACAATATCTCCATGATGGTTAATCACAATTTAATGAAAGTTTAACAGCTTTTTACGTGACATATAAATGTATGAAAGGATGAACAATTAGCTTTTTAACATTAAAAGTTTTTTAATTATAAACATAATTAAGCTAAAAAGAATGATAATTTTTTAATAATTATTATAATTTTTTTAAAGAATGGGGTTTTCCAGTAGAATTATTTTTCACCATTTTAAATATAGGGTGTTTTTCCATGGGCACAGGAAATGGTATTTTCGATTTGAAAGAACAGATTGGAATTATTATTAAAGAATATATTAATTAAATTATAATTTAATAGAAAAATACCTAATTAGGGGTTTTTATATTATACTTATATATATATATATATATATATACATATTAATAATTTTTAAAAAGTAGTAAAAGGCGAGCAACAGATTTAAGACCACTGAAAACACACAGACCAATTAAAATAAAATTCATCAAATTAAATTACCTGTAAAGATTGATTGTTAATTATTGAAACAGTTAATTCTATTAATTGATTTTTGAAACAATAAATTTTACTTATTATTATTATTATTATTTTATATATATATAATTTAATTTAACATCAAATTTACCTTAATATTATTCCTAGATAGTTGCTATTTAAATAATGTAGCCTGGGCGTTAAAATTACATGAAACTCAAAAATAAACGATTCAAACAAGCAATGAGAGATTAAACAATTGAAACACATTTTTTGACAGATTATTTTTCAATTAGGAATAGCTCAGAACGGTGCAAAAGCCCGTCAGGGGAGACCTTTTTCACCGTTCAGTACCAATGCACGATTTCTTTCGCTAGTGGCTATAATGGCAAATTAATAGCGGGACCCCTATCGTACATGAAAATAATTGAAGTTAAATATGAGAAAGAATGGGGAAGAAACTAATTAGTTCAAAAAATCAGATAATCAAGCCCCCCCCCCGACCCCCCCCCCAAAGAAAAGAAAAAAAAAAAAAAAAAAAAAAAAAAAATCTCACAGGAGTAAGCATTTGCATTCACATGGATTACAACAAGTAAAATACATTAAAGATTTAGTTGTTCATAGCATAATATGTAAAAGAAAAGTTCGGGAAAGAGAAAAATAAATAAAAATTAAAAATATAGAATTATTCTAACTGCTGTAGGAGATAGATAAATTCTTTTCAGCATCTCTTAAAAATTACAAGTTTCAAAAGTAATTATTTTTCGCAAATTATTGTAAAAAGAATTAGGATAATTTTTACTGGTATTTCTATCGTTTAAAGGTACCTGCTCCCTTAAAAGAAATTTTCTGCATCGTATCCATGCGTTTTATGATTGTTATATTACACTAAATTAGGAAATTTTGAAAACAAAATATATTAAGAATCTTTATTTTGTAAAAAAAAATATATATATATATATATATATATATATATATATTAATAAAATCAGACTTTTGTCTGTAAATTTGTCGGAATCAAAAAATTTTGCGATTGTTATATTACACTAAATTAGGAAATTTTGAAAACAAAATATATTAAGAATCTTTATTTTGTAAAAAAAAAAAAAAAAAAAAATATATATATATATTAATAAAATCAGACTTTTGTCTGTAAATTTGTCGGAATCAAAAAATTTTGCGATATCTTCACGTTTTACACCCCATGAAAGCCGAAAATGACTTCAGAAAATTTTGCCTGTGTGTGTGTGTGTGTGTCATCGTGTCCGAATGTCGCTTTTTTCGTCCGGGCATCACTTGAGAACGGCTGGACGGAATTTAACGGCGCTAGGCAGGAATTTAGGTCTTCACCCAACTTAAAATTATATCTATCAACTTTTCAGAAATTCCCCCCCGTTCCCCCCCTAGGGGGTAAAAGACTAAAACACGTTTGTCCGGGCATCACTCGAGAACGGCTGGACGGAATTCAACGGCGCTTGGCAGAAACTTAGGTCTTCACCCAACATGAAATTATATCTATAGAAATTTTCAAAATTATGATTAGTGTTTAAATTGTGGGTAAAAAACGCCTGCGCATGCGCCATAAACATTTTTTCACTAAAATGCTTCGAATGGAAAAATAAAATATAAAAATATTTTTTTAAGTTAAAGACTTTTGTATTCGCGTGATTCGCACTACAAATTATGAAAAGATTGAAATGAAGTGTTGCCATCTAAGTTTCATACTTTAGTTAATTTTAAAAAATCTAATTGTCGTATCGAAAAACTGTTTACACCCCAGGATTCAGAAAAATCACCTCTTTCATTTGGTACTGAATTTGTAATGATAGGTCTGATATTTCTAATTTATTTTTCCATTTATCCGTTTTCCCGTTGCCACTTAAATTTCATACTTTAGTTATTTTTTAAAAATCTAATTGTCGCATCGAAAAACTGTTTGAACCCCTGGATTCAGCAAAATCGCCCCTTTCATTCGGTATCAAATTTATAAATATAGGTCTGATATTTCTAATTTATTTTACCCTTTTTCCGTTTTTAACCCAGATTCGATATGGAACAGCTTTAGTATTGGATCACTTTGGCAAAATTTGAAATTCGGCACCGAAGTAGCTCGGACGTTTCTCGCCAAGATCTTTAATTGCACAATTGAGATAGCCAATTCAGTTCATCGCAAAAATGGCTTAAAATATTTAAAGTCACCAAAGGGTTCCGATACTTAAGCTGTGCTTTTTGTATTTATTTATTTACTAGCTGTTACCCGCGACTTCGTTCACGTGGAAATTTTGATGTGTATGTGTGGGAACTGACGGTTTGATCATAATATGTAATGAAATGAAACCTTATCATTGTGGTGCTGTGCAAAACAGAGTCTGATAAAGTACACCCAAAAAAATTTGTAACTCATTGAAAGCCAAAATAAAATGCCAAAATAAATAAATAAAAAGTTATCGCCAACATGGCGATAAAAATTTAAAATTCGTCCATAGGGATTCTGTACTAAAACAGTACTGCGTTGTGGAAGTATAAAAACTGGGTCGTCAATTATGAATTTTATTTCGAAACCTTTCTTTGTATGATTTTAGTTCACTATTGCACAATATTAATCTGGTTCTAATAATAATTTGGTGACTGGTTAATTAAAATTTTAACTATGTGGTGAAATTCATATAATATTTATGAGTTTCAAATTTTTTTTTTTTTTTTTTTTTTTTTTTTTTACAAATAAATGATTTTTTTTTTTTTTTTTTTTTTTCATTTCCCGGCGAATTGTTGAATAATATTTTAGTTCTTAAACAATTTTGGATGGCTTTGCCCGCTTCGCTGGCAAACTCTTTTCTATATGCTTTATGAAAAAAAAAAAAAAAAAAAAAAAAACTGAAATCGGTTAAAAGCTTTCTTTGGGTTCCCGCTGCCTTAGGCAGCGCCTTGTTCGTCCTTGCAATCTCCGGTGCCTGTCCCTATTGCCTGCGAGCCTGCGACAATGGCTTACCCATGGGCTTCCATTTGGTTGCTTATCATACATAACAGTTTCGATACGGACAGTATCGAAAAATTTGAAGTAGCTCGTTTATATCTGAATCCCAGTTACATATGAATAACATTATATGTGATGTACATAATATTTGCTCTCAAGTTATTTTCTATATTTATTTGATTTAATCAATCAACCATAGAATGACAGCAATTTCAAGCTACATATAATATTACAATATGCTATGATCGGCAACTTCTATCGCATGGGACAATTATTATTTTGTGGTTATATATACTTCATGCTTAGTTAATAGTAGTTGGTATATAGAAAAATAAATAAATTAGTATGTAAACTTGATCATGGTACAGCCTTAATGCCCTTGGCGACTTTTAAATTTTTGTTGCCGTTTTAGACCAAAATATAATTTATGCGATTATTGTTCTTATACGCAAGCGAAGTGTGACGTCACTGACCGTCCGTGGATGCAAGAAAATGATTTCCTATGTCAATCGCCCATTGGATTTTTTGTAAAAAAATGATTAAAAATCGAAGAAAATTATTTCCCGATTTTAATCCCCATATTTGGGTACACATATGTATTAGTTATCATGTGCATGTGTTAGATTGAGTTATTTTGCTGTCAAATTGACAAAATTTTAATTTTAAATTTCAAAACTCTGTCGTTCTTGGCGCTTATTGTATTTGGTGACCAAAAACGTAATACGAAAATATACATGCCAGATGTATATTTTCGTAATATGCATTGTACGAAATATTGTTTCATATTATTCATTACTGTCTTAAAATAAGTTGTTAAAATAACCATGATTTTTGAAAGGAATTAAATTATGTTCGCCAAATAATTTGGCGATATTTTATTTTTCTACCAAGGATGACCGATATCAAATCTATTCCGCTACAACATATTAGTATCTTATATCAGATACTTTATTTAGACACTTGAAAACAAATTTGACTTCAAATTATGATAGAATATTTATCATTTCCCTTTTAATCAGTATATTAGTTGGATATTTATTGTGTTAATATCATCTGAAAAAAATATTATTATATATACTGCGCCATGAAAAAATTCGTACCATGAAAATATGCAGAAATATATAATCATAAACAACTTCTTAATCTATAGTTCTGTAATTCACGTGTTCAATTTCAGTCATAAAGTCAGTTGGGAGAGCATAAATTCTTTATTAGAAATTAAACACACAATAAAAAACTATTTGCAGTATACTTTGAAGAATTCACAATTATAACTTAATTCAGTAATATTTCAGGATAACATTGTTTCTCCATAAAGGAGCCAAGATCATAATATTTAAATCATAACTTTCATGTTCAAGAGAAAAAAATTATACTTCCTGTTTAAGACAGGCCGAGAAACTAAACTAAACATAAAAAAAGTAACATTCTCAAAGAGAAAAAAGCACCTCTCATTTGGCAAAGAGCCAACTACTAGTCGGGGAGCTGGCGAAACGAAACCAAAAGCTACGTTCAAACATGCTCCGCCCCCATGAACGAAGGTTCATAAAAATATACTACAAGTACAATAACAACATTAGTGTTATTACAGGTTTTCATTTTCTTGGTCTTCAACTGCAAATAGATAAGAAAAAAAAAAAAGAGATTAATATACATATGAAACATTGTAACTAGATGATTAACATAAACGGATTAAAAACAGGAACATAAAAAAATAAATAAATAAAATAAAAATAAAATAAAATAAAATAAAAATAAAATAAAAATTTCAAAGTTCAAAATGGTAGAGGTGATAGTTTGGCGATCGGACGCTTCAACTCTCCATAAATAGTTTTCAGTAGAACAACACGAATCTTGCCATCTGCTCCAGGAAATAATTTGATTATGCGTCCCAGTTTCCACTTCAAAGGGGGCTGATTATCATCTTTTATTAAAACCAAATCGTCTTTCTTGAAATTTGGTTTATTTATTAACCATTTTGATCGCCTTTGCAAGTCTGATAGGTAATCTGAAGACCATCTGTTCCAGAAACTTTGAAAAATTTTTTGTAGAAGTTTCCATCTTTCTAGCGGGGTTAGGTTAACTGAAGAATAGTCAGGTTCTGGTATTGAAGTCAAGGCAGTGCCTATGATAAAATGTCCTGGAGTTAGAGCATTTAAGTCACTTGGATCATTCGAGAGCGCAACAAGAGGTCTCGAGTTCAAACACGATTCAATTTGAGTAATTAAAGTAAGGAACTGTTCATAAGTTAATATTTGTTCGCCAATAGTTCTTTTTAAATGACCCTTCATCTGTTTTATTCCAGCCTCCCAAAGTCCTTCAAAATGGGGGGCCGATGGGGGATTGAAATTCCATTTGATTGTTTCTTCGGACAAATATCTGTGGATCTTTTCGTCAGAAGAGATCAAGGACATCATTTTTTTCATTTCGTTGTCGGCACCTACAAAGTTCGTTCCTCTGTCTGAAAACAATTCTTCAGGTTTTCCTCGTCGAGCAACAAACCTCTTCAAGGATGCGAGGAATGTTTCAGAGGTGAGATCACTGAGTATTTCCAAATGAATTGCTTTTGTGGAAAAACAGATATATAAACAAATATAACTTTTATAAGATCTAACACCTCGGCCCTTACGAGGTTTGATGAGAAAGGGGCCTGCAAGATCAACCCCGACTTTCGAAAACACTCGCGATGGCACTACACGAGCAGCTGGAAGATCACCCATCAGTTGAGAGGCTAAGTTCGATGTGGTTCTAAAACACTTCATACAGTTCCGCAGATTCCTTTTCACGGCGTCTCTTGCATTAATTATCCAATATTGTTGTCGCAGGACTGAAATTGTTAACTGAGTTCCACTGTGAAGATGTTTTTCATGAAAATACTTTATAATTAAATCTGTAATGTGATGCGTTTTAGGAAGTATCGTTTGGTGTTTTTGACTCTCAGGTAGGTTTGCGTGTCTTAATCTTCCACCAACACGAAGAATTTCATTTTTGTCTAGAAAAGGGTTTAAAGAAAGGAGTTTGTTACTAGCATTCAGGTTTCTTCCAGATTTTAAAGTCTTTATTTCCTCTCCAAATTCATGTCTTTGAACCAACTTCACAATAATTTTAGTTGCCTCATCAAGTTCTTGTATAGTTAAAAAGCCAGTATTTCGCGCAGATCGACATTTAGTATTTTTTATAAATCTAAGACACCAGGCTGTAACACGTCTTAATTTAGACCAAGATGAAAACTTATATAATAATTCAAATTCATTATTGCCATGAGTTAAAGAGCAAACAGTAGTTTTCCGTTGTTCTCTCAAAATCTCTTCTTCAGGTATTTTGACTTCATTTTCCGGTAGTGGTGTCGGTAAGTGCTCTTCTTTCAACCAAATTGGTCCCTTTAACCATTCTTCATTCTTCAACAATTCAGTTGCTGTGCAACCACGAGATAGCACATCAGCGGGATTTTTAACCCCTGGACAAAATCTCCACTGAGATGGGGCTACTAATCGTTGAATTTCACGCACTCTGTTCTCTACAAAGGGCTTCCAGTTACTAGCACTTCCTTTGACCCAATAAAGGGTAATTTGGGAATCACAGAAGCATAGTATGTTTTTGACGGGAACTGAAAATAGCTGCCCAAGATAATGAGCTAATCGAGCAGCTGTTAAGGCTCCCATCAATTCAAGTCGAGGCAAAGTAAGTTTTTTGAGAGGAGCTACTCTTGTCTTTGACATAATAAATGAAGTTTCACGGGAACAAGGATCACGAAAATAAGCTACTGTACCATATCCCTTCAAACTGGCATCGCAGAAAACACAAATTTGAATAGTTTCAGGAGTTAATTTTTCAAAATTCGTAAAATATTTTCTAGGCACTTCAAAATTTTCTAAATCCTGTATTTCACGATGCCATTTCTTAAATTTTTGTGTTAAAGCATCAGGTAAAGCAGAATCCCAATCAACACCCTGCTCCCATAGTTCTTGCATTAGAAATTTAACTCTTATTATAAAAGGGGAAATAAACCCTACAGGGTCATACACCTTTGCTACAGTTTGTAAAACAATTCTCTTAGTGATAATTTCATTATCAAACCCTTCTAACAGAGATTGAATGTCTATTCTTAACGTGTCATTATTAGTTGACCACATTATTCCCAATACTTTAGAGATATTTCCCTCATTTATTTCTTCATCAACGTTTATTCCATGTTTTTCCCACAATTTGCTTAATTCGTAAGAATTACTTTTACATTTTCTTAATGTCATATTGGCATCTTTAAGTATTTTCACAGCACCAGACGATAAAATAAATGCTTCATTTACAGAATTAGCGCCATGAAAGAGATCATCAACATATAAGGAAGTATCAAGCATATTAACGACTTTCTCAAACAAGTTCTTATAGCCCTTTATGTGATGTTTAATGGTAGCTGAGAGCAAAAAGGGTGATGTTGTAACACCAAAAGTTACACGAGTCATGCGGAAAACCTTTAATAGAGGATTTTTACTATTTATATCCTCAAACCATAGAAATCTCAAAAAGTTTCTATCATTTTCTGCAACCTGTATTTGCAGAAAAGCTTTTTCAATGTCACAAACAAAGGCAATTTTATGAAGGCGGAATTTTAAAATAATATCCAAAATATTAGGATTTAAATTGGGGCCTGCAAATAAACATTCATTTAAAGATTTTGCTTCCTTTTCTTTGGAAGAAGCATCAAACACTATTCTGACCTTTGTAGTGGACTTATCTGTTCTTATCACCGGTCTGTGGGGCATATAATATACACCAGTTTCATTTTTGTTTATTTTACACTCCTCTATTATACCCATTTTCTTTTGTTCCTCAAGAATTTTTTCATATTCATTTTTAAGCCATTCATTTTTAGACAGTTTTGTTCTCAAACCCCAAAGTCTATTTTTGGCTATTTCTATATTCGATTTTAATTCATTTTTATTTTCCTTCCACAAAAATTGAATTTCATATCTTCCCTTAACAAAATTTAAATTTTCATTAAAAGAATTAATAATTTCTATATCTCTCTGTGACATAGAATCATTCTTACTGTCACATATTCCAAGTGATTCTAAATCCCAAAAACGCTGCAAATCAAAACTGTCAAATTTATTTACAGATACAAAATGCGAATTAATTACTTCTGTACTATTATTATTCAATTTCCCCACTACAGTATATCCGAAAATAGTATTAGCAACATATAAATTATCACCGATTTCTTCAATGATACCTCTCTGTATTTTCCAAAAATAATCAGCTCCTAGCAAAATATTAATTTTGGAATCACTTAATGAATTGTCTGCCAATTTCCAGTTTTTATTTTTAATATAACTTTCAATTTCTGGTTCGCCCCTTGGGCTTTTCAAGGGAGTCGCGGTTATTAAGTCTGTAGCTAATACTTCAACATGGATGAGCCGACGAGGATTTATTTTGCTACGCAGTTCAATATTAAAAACCTCGAATTCCTCTTCTTTACCTTTATTTATACCAAAGGCAAAAACAGTTAGCTTTTCTGTTCTTACACGGGTTAATTTTAATTCGTGGGCCAATTCTTTAGTAATAAAACTTTTTTCACTTCCGGAATCCAATAAGAGTCTGACAGTTTTTGATCTAGAATTAGATTGGGCTATGACGCAACATGTTTGCAATAACGCTGCCTGATTACTGTTTTTCAAATGTGAATTCGATACTATAGTGTTCTCTACTACTTCTGGTTTCAAGTTTTTTGAAAAACAAAATAATTTGTTATGATCTGTTGCTTTACATTTTTCGCAAGGCTGCGATTTCACCCTGCACTGTGATGACAGATGAGATTTTAGAAAACATTTATAACACCTGCCATCCTTCTTTAATTTTAACCTTTTCTCAACATCAGTTAAATTAGTACATTCAAGAGAATGATGATCATAATTCTTGCAAAATATGCATATATTTTTTACACCTACATTCAATGAATTCATTTTATTTGGAAATTTTCTGTCATTAATTTCGGCTTTATTTTTATTTACAATTACCGAAGCATTTTTATAATTAATCATACTAAGTGATTTTTCACGCGATTCAAGTTCTACTTTAAGAAAATTAATTAAGTCTGTCACATCAGACTCATCCTTCCTTTTATCACTTTGCCTGTAATATTCAACTACTAGATCGTTTGGCAATAATTTTAATAAAATTGGATTCAGTAAATGACCATATTGGCCTTTTGTCACCCCTAAATTAGATAAACTGCGAATATTTACTTCACAAGCGTCATAAAACTTTCTCAAAGCAGTTATATTTGATGAACTTTTTACGCCTTCTAAGTTTATCAATTTATTCATGTGAGCATTAATGATAATATCCTTTTGCCCAAAACGTGTTTTCAATATTTCTATGCAATTATCATAATTTTGTTCCGTAAGTGAAAACCCTTCAATAACATTGTACGCTTTGTCAGTTAAAAGCGTTTTCAAGTAAGTGAATTTTTCAATCTTTGTAAGATTTTCATTTAAATGGATTGAATTTTCGAAACAATCGAAAAATTCGTTCCATTTTTCTATTTGTCCACCAAATTTTGGTAAGGACATTTTCGGCAATCTCACTGCCGAACCAGTTTTTGTTTGGGTTTCACTGACAGAACAGTTTGAACTACTTTCATCTTTATTATTACATAATCTTTTTAATCTTAGTTTGATTTTGCATTTGGCAGAAATTATTTGCTCGCCGTATTTATCGCTGGTCGCGATATCTTTTTCATACTCTTTAATATCTACTATTAAATTTTCAATTTCATTATTTAAATTTTTTAATGCAATTTCTCTTTCACCTATCATTTCCTGGATTTCGATGATTTCGTCTGATTTTGTATTTTCTAGATCGTCCAATAATAAATTCTCTAATTTATTTATTAATTTAGTTACATTTGAGCGTTCCGTAGAACGCTTAGCTTTTAACTTTTCAATATTCATAGCGAGCAAATAATCAAACAAAATAATTAAAATAATTAAAATTTCTAATTTCATTTAATCAATGTTATAAATAGTAGTTAAATTTTGCTTACCTGGTTCCATATCCAGGCAGCTATCCAATAACGAATCCGGAATTCCAGTCATTATTATTTTTCAGTTTCGTTTTCACAATAAATTATCCAAGCTTTCAAATCCAAATCCAGATAAATTAATATCTAAAGGTAATTTCACTTTCAAGGGATTTCACTTATCCCGAGTTTCGTTCACCATGAAAAAAATATTATTATATATACTGCGCCATGAAAAAATTCGTACCATGAAAATATGCAGAAATATATAATCATAAACAACTTCTTAATCTATAGTTCTGTAATTCACGTGTTCAATTTCAGTCATAAAGTCAGTTGGGAGAGCATAAATTCTTTATTAGAAATTAAACACACAATAAAAAACTATTTGCAGTATACTTTGAAGAATTCACAATTATAACTTAATTCAGTAATATTTCAGGATAACATTGTTTCTCCATAAAGGAGCCAAGATCATAATATTTAAATCGTAACTTTCATGTTCAAGAGAAAAAAATTATACTTCCTGTTTAAGACAGGCCGAGAAACTAAACTAAACATAAAAAAAGTAACATTCTCAAAGAGAAAAAAGCACCTCTCATTTGGCAAAGAGCCAACTACTAGTCGGGGGGCTGGCGAAACGAAACCAAAAGCTACGTTCAAACATCATCCTTTGAAATTAAATGTTTGTGTTTTCAATCGAATATGGAAGTTTGCCATTTTTTTTTTTTCTAGAGTTTTGAAATTAAAAATTCAAATTTTGTCAATTTTACAACAAAAATAACTTAATCTAATGCATGGACATGATAACTAATACATATCTATACCTAAATATGCGGATTAAAATCGGGAAATATTTTTCCTCGATTTTTAATAATTTTTTACAAAAAATCCAATGGGCGTTTAACATAGGAAATATTTTTCTTGCATCCACGAACGGCCAGTGACGTCATCACTTCACTTGCATATTTCTTTCTATCTTTTCCTTGGCGAAAAATGTCCGATCTACTTCAGCATCAAAATTATAAAAAATTGTCAAGAATTATCAATAAGAAAATACCTTTACCATAATGCTGAATTAACTTTTATGCCAAGCGTGTTTCATCCGCCATACTAAAAAAAAAAAAAAATCTGAAGTTGAGGTATATAAAAAAAATGCTATGAAATAAAATTCAGAAGAAATATGTTAGATTTGTAATATTACTATTTTATTTTAAAATTATAATGTGTCATTTTCTCATCGACCAATTTAACATTTAGTAATTTTTTATTTTTCGCATGAAAGCATATTTCATTTTATGCAGAAAACAATAAATAAATAAATATATCTCGTAAACTTTTTTTGGCAACAATTAAAAATTTAAATGGCTTATATTAAGTCAATATAAGTCAATAAGTTTATTATTTTCATATTTTAATTAATTTTAAAGATTTTTTCAATTTTTTTTTCCTAAACCATCCCTGACCTATAAGGAAAAAAACAAAAAAAGAATGATCGAAATCGGTCAAGCCGTTTACGATTTTATAAATAACATACAGACAAACATTCATTTTTATATATATAGATAATACTGTCTATTAAAGACTTCTGTGGTCACGAAATTTGGTGTGTAAATTGTTTGTATGCATCCGGCACTTATTGTAACTGCATTTCATGAAATTCGAAATCCCCCCCCCCTCTCGGAATCGGAGGGCAATAAACATGTGTAAAAACATGTTTTTCCATTTGAATTATCTTAGAATGGCGAATTTTGGTGTGTGGATATTTATTAAGTGTACGTGTTACCGCTAAAGTGCAGAAATCAGTTAATCTGCAGATTAGCTAGGTAATCTGCACATTAACTAGGGTGATCCGTTAAAGAGAGAAAAATTGTTTCATTTCTCAAATTACCTAGGTAATCTGCGAATTACCTAGGTAATCTGCACATTACCTACTATACACTCGTTAAAGTGAAAATAAGATCTCTGGTGGTGTAATGTTAAAGTACGCTGTGTTGTATTTGTTTTTTTCATTCGGGAAAAGAAAAAAAAATAGTTTTCTTTTCTTTCTTTACTTATTTTAATCTGTATGTGTTTTAATTTTTATGTCGTTTAAAGTTATATTTGTTTTATTTATTTATTTTTTATTTATTTCATCTTTTTTATTCTGTCAATATAAGTTTGAAGATGTTATGCATTTTTAATATGAAATATAATACCTTTAATAGCTTTCAATAAAGTCTATTTTATAAGTGAATGTTAGAATTGTAATACAGTAACGATTTCTTTTCAAATAAAAATATTTAACAATTAAAAAAAAAATGTTTTATTAACAACTTATATTGCTATTACTATATTTTAAAAAAAGTTATGCACCAATTTTTAATTCGCTAAAGAAATATTAAATTAGACAAATCAGAAGCATTTTAAGAAGTACTTCAAATAATTAAAATTGCTTTAATAATTTTTAGAACGCATGAAAATTAAAATGACAGTTTTCCAATGCTTTATTAAACTATATTTTGCAGCATACATATATCTGTACAATTTTAGCAAATATATTAATTTTACAAAAAAAAAAAAAAACTTTATTAACACATTTTATGTAATAAACTACAACGAAATTATCTGAAAAAGCGAACAAAATTAAAATTAAAAATATAATCATGATATATAAAATATATAAAGGAAACTTGAAATTGAAAGAAACAAAAAAGAAAATTGTAATGAAGTGCTAAAAAATGCATAAAAATTTCATATTAAGTATTTATTAAATAATGCCATAATATTGATTGCCATATTTTCCAGAGTTAAAAATTAATACATGTTTTTTTTTTTTTTTTTTTTTTTCCAGTAAGTAATAGTAATTTAAATCAATTTTAAAATAAATTAGTTTTAAAAAGTTGTGGTTTAATAGTTTTATTTCGGAAGAAAATAATTACTGTGTTGTAAATTTAATATTCATAATTGAAAATGAAGTTTCACGAGAGAAAGCTTTTAATTAAAATTTGATTTCATTAATAAAATGCAGACCCGTATCAAACTTATATTGACAGAATTTAAAAAGAGAAGAAATAAATCAAAACAATCATAACTTACTTGTTACTTTAAATTTTGTGTTGGTCATAAGAAGAAACCTAATATCATAGCTTCGATGATCCACGTTTTGCGCTTACTGTTTATCATATCATAGACTCATAGCGGAGCGGAAGGGATAAAAGTTTTGGTTTGTGTTTGAAGGTCAATCGCGTCACAGACTAATCTGGGATTCGCGTATCTGTATCACATGACTGTTTGACGTCATAGTGAATGTAAAAAAACTAACGCTCGAAAGAAACATTTGAACTTTAACGACACAGAAGCCGTTAATCTGCAGATTACCTAGTTAAAATGCGGAAAACTCTTTATTCCGCACTTTAACGGGTCATTTTAGTTAATCTGCAGATTACCTAGCTAATCTGCAGATTAACGGATTTCGCGTTTTAACGGTAACATACGCATTATGTACATTAGTGGGATTTTGCAAAACTTCGAACTCACCCGCTGAGGGTGGGGAAGTAAGAAGTGGGTAAGTTGTGCCGAAGACAGTGGGGACCCAGACTCTTCACATTGGGAGCGAGAAAACCTCTACCAATCACAGCGAGAACTTACGTTATTAATAAAGATATGGCATTTTGACAACTCATTTAAGTTTAATGTCCAGCGAAGCGGGCAAAGCCTGCTAGTATATATATATATATAATATACATATAAAGGAGTAATATATTTCAAAATAAAGATTTGATTTTGATTTTGAATTATCTTTAATTTTGATTTTGAACAAAAAACAAACGCTTAAAAAAAAAAAAAAAAATTGGGACAACAATATATTATATATGATACAATATATTATATATATTGTATTCTGTACAAGCAAGTGAAGTTATATTTGTAGTATCTAAAATAAAAATAATTTCGAATTAGTAAATATATTTTATTATGTTGAAATCTAAACAAAAATGTTCAAGAACAAGCGATAAAATAATAGTTTTAAAACGTATCTATGAATGTTGAAATTAATTATTTTTGTTTTATATATTCTATCACATCTTTAAACATGTGCTGTCATGAAATCTATCATCTTTTATCCTTAGGGCATATTTTAAAAGATAAAAAGTAATTTTAGAAAAGGAAAGGCCTCTTTTCTGGAGAAGATAACACAAAATATTGCCTAATATTTCAAAAGACTCCATGCGAATTGTTTTGACTCTAATTATTTTACTACAAGTTTTGTGTATATAACTGAACATACATGAGTATTTAATTTTTACTTTCCGAACATAATATATAAGGAAAGTATTGTAATCATGTCAAAAATCCGACTTTGAGATTTTAGTGTTCCTATTCGTTTTGAGCATCCCTGAGTTCATTTTTGCTATTTTTACGAGGGTGTATGCATGCGTGTGTATGTATGTATGTGAGTGAACACGATAGCGCTTAAACACTTTGTTCGAATGAACTGAAAGTTGGTACGGTCACCATAGCAGGAACCCTATTGATTTTGGTGAATCTAGGACTTGTAGGGTTTTTTACAGCGACACAGAGAAAAATTCTTTATTATTATGGCCTATGAGTCCAAACTTTTTAAAGTGAGATAATGTCTAAACGCCTTATTCATTTGAGCTGAAAATTTATACACATATTATAGGTCACAATAGCACAAATTGTACAGATTTTGGTGAATCTAGAACTTATAGATTTTTACAGTGGCAAAACGAAAAATTATCTATCATTATGATCTATGGATTCAAATTATTTGAAGTGCAATAGCGTAAAATTAAACAATGGAGAAAAATCCTCAAACACCCTATCATAAATTTCACTTGTCTTACTTTAATTTATTTATGAAATCGTTAATTACTTAATGTTCGGAAAGTCGAGTGGAATCACTCCAGATTTTTTATTTCTCAATTATAGAAAAAAAAATGTAAAATATGAATATTCGTAATTTTTATCTCGCAATTGAATTTAAAAGTTCATAATAAAAGTAATAATTTCTTAATTTCAAATAGAATGCCCAGTTTTGGGACAAATACACTGTTAACATTCATACAAATTCTTAAAAAGATTGGATGAAAACAAATTCGCATAAATTATTCCCGAAATTTCGAATCCAATAAGAAAAATAAATTTAAAATTTAAAATTTCATAAAAACTGTTAAAAATGTCAGAAAAACTGTAAAATGATATTATTTTAAAAGTACTAGTATCGCCCAGTGGTCGAAACTCGACCATTTTTTTTTTTTTTTTTTTTTTTTTCAAAGCGAGGCAAAACAAAGTTATTGCCTTGTCCTAAACGGAATGCTATTGCAACACAGCTGCGGCAATTGTTTGCCGATATTCACTCTCTGAATCAGCAGAGTTTTACTTAATATAACTATTTCTCTCTGTAGATGTTAGCCTTTCCTGAAATGAGAGAAAATCGCAACGTGAAAACGCCCCTTGTTGTGTGATACAGTCCAGAAGCTAATCCGCGTTTGTAATGATCGATAGATGACGCTTTCTCAACTGCAGTTGTTAGTAAATATTGCCACGTGTAATAATTGCCACGTGTATTTATTATTGTGATTTCTTGTTGTTCTATCATTGTTTCAGCGTGAAAGCTATCAGTGGTATGATAATTTCACCTTAGCCCACCAGAGGGCGAGCATTTCATTACAATCGCGGATAGGTACCATGTCAAATCAAGGCCCAACCAAGTATCAAATTCTGTTAAATTAATTCGATTGGTTCATAAAGTACAGTGTTTGAACAAAAAAAAAAAAAAAGATATTTTTCAAAAATGGTCGAATTAAGTTCGGGAAATTTCAAAACGTGTAACTTTATCGAAAACCGAAAATCTAAAACTTTTCTGAATCTTATATTTTCTACTTATATATGCAGAGGAAAGAATAATAAATCCACTTTTTAAAAAATAAAAATAAGTGGTCAATTTCACTTAATTAAAATGCAAGGAAATCTCAAAACGTTGTAAATTCATCGAAAACCGGAAATCAAAAGTTTTTATGTATCTTCTACTTGCTTCTTCTACCCACAAAAGCTAGCAATAAAGACACTTTTTTGAAAAATAAGTAGCCAATTTCAGTTAATTGAAACGTAAAGAAAGCTCAAAACATGTAAATTCAGCAAAAAACGGAAATCGGAATTTTTTCCGTATCGTCTACTTATACATGCAGCAGTTAGTAACAAATCCATTTTCCTTTTATTTAGTACATTAGTTGAATATTTATTGTTTAAATATCACCCTTTGAAATGAAATGTTTATGTTTACATTCGAAACTGGAAGTCTGCCATTTTTTTTTCTGGAGTTTTGTGATTTTAAATTAAAATTTTATCAATTTTACAGAAAAAATAACTCAATCAAACACATGTAGTCAGTAACTTATATATAACTATACCCAAAATCGGAATTAAAATCGGCAGATAATTTCCGTTATTTTTTAATAATTTTTTACAAAAAATCAAATGGAAGGATTAACATAGAAAATCTTTTTCACGTCATCACTTCGCTTGCGTATAGTGATGCTACATTATAAAAATTACTGTGTCTATGGTTTTATTTGAGCTTTATGAAATTGCCAGATTTAACAACTTTCTACTTTTAGGTATTTTTTAATGTAAAGGAATACGTGTATAAAAGGGAAAAATGGGGGAAAATGCATAAAAAATAAATGTATTTTTAAATACCTTCTTGACATCGTAAGAAAATAATATTTGTATTCGCACCTTCCGGCTAACCATACCTTTCGAATGATACCACTTTCAACCCTCTACTCCCATAATTAATATGTTAAAAAGGGACTACAAATTTTATGCTTGCCTATTAATATATAGATAATATAGCTACATCGGGATATTTTTAATTGCATCGATTCCGACGATTTTCATCGTCCCTTGTTCCTTTAATAAAATATATAAATTCTGTTCCAATTTATTTGTTTTTGCGATATTTGAAAAACATGTATAAAATGATTGAAGCACTCTAATGTACTCATTTAACTGAAGACATCAATATTTCTTAGCATCTTAGGATAAATTATTTGTAAAAGATATTAGGTTGTTCGGAAAATAATTTCGTTTTTTCCTTTAACCCGGGTTTGATCGCACTGGGTGTGTCACACCCAGTGGCTCCTTTTCGCACTTCTTTCTCCCCACCCTTTTTTCGAAAATAGCCGATTCTTTGTGTAGCTGCCTCAAAGGTCATAACCTTAGAAGGGGGGAATCGGCGAAAGAATTCTAAAAATAGATCTGTTGAAAAATGTGAAAAATGTTGAAAAATGTGTTGAAAAAAACTTCTCCTGTGGATGCTTGGAATCTCATTATATCTTCTGATATGATATAGAAGTTAGTAGATTGGACTAACATTTTTATTGAATCAATTCGAGAGCGTTTTTCTCGGGAAAGAGACGCAAAAGAAACCAATGAGGCTGAAAACTAAATTTATTTGTGAGAAATGTGAAAAACATGTATGTATGGAGCATATGGCATGTATTTGCAAGAAATGTACAGAATAATTGTAAGTAATATTTTTAATATATGTTTAAAATCTGTATTGACGTTTATTCTTTTTTCTGCTTTATGTTTTGTGTAGATTTTATTGTAGAAAATAGGAAGAAACTATCATGGGTATGACCCAGCGCGTGTAAACCCGTTCGTTTTTCTCGCGCGTGTAATGCCGGGTTAAAAATGAAAGACGATTTTTTTATATTGTATAAATATTTTATTGAATTATATATTCTCCACTTTGATTGGTTTCATAGCGATCTCACGAGTTGTTATTTGGCAGTTTTCCTAAAACAATACTTTATTTTGTCTTCATTAGCATAAACTGGTTTTCCAGAACGTAATGCACCTTCAACGTCAAAATTGTCGGAACAAAATTTGGTAAACCAGTTTTGACACTGGCGTTCTTTAAATAAATTTTCTGTACATACATCGTATACTTTTTTTCCTTGTTTGAACAGTATTTTCGCTTTTTTGATAGCAAAAAACAAAATATGCCGAAAATGTCACTTCCGATTTTCTTTATTTGATAGGGAACCAATCAAAACCTATTGAGCAGAATAAAACGAACTTTTTCACAAGCAAGCCTTGATATATCAGCTGTCACAATATATAATGGTAATGCAGCTTAATTGTGAAGATGGCGTGAAAAAATACAATTAAGTCCTCTGCTGAGGAAAACGAAATTACTTTCCGAAAAACCCAATAATTTAAAAAATACGAAACAAAAGAATCTTTCTTGCATGTGTTCGAGATCATATAAATTGGCATTGGGGGAAAAAAAAAAAAAAAAAAAAACCTCATTAATATTTCAGTTTAGTTGTAGATGGATTTCTATGCATGAAATTAACAAAGTAATATTATGATACATATATAAAGTATCATCTCTATCGTCAAAATAAAGTGATACTTTTTTCAACCTAAATATGCTTTTGAGTTACAGATGTTATAATAAAATCGCCTTAAATAAAAAAAAATATAATGCTCGCTATTAGTTGCTATTAGTGACATCACCAACTGTCGCTCTTGGTTGGTTTAGTTGGTAAAGCAAAATATCAGAATACTGTACTCACACAATTTTGGTATATATGTACTGGTCTGCGCGCGCCGAAATTTTGAGGCCCTGGTCCAGCCCGTACGAAAGTTTTACATACCCGGCCCGGCACGATATCTAAACGATCGGCCCAGTCTCTTTATTTTTTCCCAATGTATGGACCGGCCCAAACAAAAAACAATAGAATCAGAACAAAAAACGATAAAAATTAAACCCATCCCGTTAAAAAATGAAAGAGAGAAAAAAAAAAAAAAAAAAAAACATGCATTTTCATGCAAAAAGTTCTTGTGTCTACTTTTTAGAAGTTTCATATAGACAAACAACAGAATATCCTTCAACAAAGCTATTGATCATTCTTAGAAGACAATTACACATAACAGAAATTCATTATTATAGACGGATAAAAGGTAGACAGACAGACAGAAAGTTAAATTGAAAAAATTAGTATTCATCAAACAATGTAGGAAGGTATTAAAAAAGCTTAATATACAGTCGAACCTCCTTAACGTGAAAAAACTTAGTTTCTGAGTTACTGATAGCATGAACTACTGATAACATTAATAAATATTTTATCCCCCTTGAGATTTACGTTAACGAGGTTCGATTGTACTACTAAAAATCTATTTTCTTTCATTTCCACTTAGGGTAGGTGCTCCAGTGATTGGCATTTTCCAGTAAATGACATCTATCCCGAAATAATTAATAAATAAGAAAAATAATAAAATAATATATTTTACATATAAAAATTTTAACATTTTATGTTAAACACTGGAGCATAGAGTGCCAATAACTGGTTAAATGAATAACTAGCAGTGTCAAACACTGGAGTGTAGGGTGCCAATTACTGATAAACTGAAAATCTGGCAGTGTCAATTACTGGAACATTAATTGGGTGTCAAATAAAATTCATAAAAAAAAATAATTGTTATCAAATGTATATATTTCAACATATATGTGGTTCTGAATGTCTTTCATACCATATTTACTAATTTAAGATTTCTAAAAATATTTTCTGATGACTAGAACATTAAAAACATCAGAGATTGCTCTAAAAGTGTCAGTCACTGGTGCACTTACCCTATATACTGTAATGCATCGCTGAATCATTTTATATGATCCTGTAAGCAAAACATTAATACTAATCTAATCATTTTCCATGGAAAATATGTTCTTGCGCATCTGAAAAAATGGTGCTAATTTCATTACATTTAATACCCGAAATAAAAGCTTAAAAATATCCTTCATAAACCCTAGACTCTACAGACCATAGAGCATAAAGTCTCAAAGACAGTAATTTATTTAATTTCTTTTGTGTGTGCATGTTACACAAACTAGTAATGTTTTGTGTGCGCATGTGTGCATATTATTTTGAATAAGAATCCCGTTATTGTGTCTTTAAATAACATATATCAGTTTCGATGCTTGTTAAAAATATTTGCGGAAATCAAAACGCGAACAGGCACTCAGACAATCAAGTTGAACTTATAAACATTTTTTAACAAAACAAAATTTTATGTGACATACTAGTCTATAAAATTATGCAAAATAAATGACTGAAGAAACATTTTATCATTTATATTCTTCCTTAATTAAAGAGGAAAGTGGAAAAAAAAATTCCCAGCCGTTATGGCCCGGAAAAAATTAAATCCAGACCTGGCCCAAGTATATACACACACACAATAAATAAATAAATAAATAAATTAAAAAAAAAAAAAAAAATAAGCCCGAGCCCAGCCCGAGACCAAATTGAGGGAATCGGCTTGAATCTGGCATGTGGGCCGGGCTCGGGTCTTAAGGCCGGGGATGTGCAGATGATCTCAAAATCTGCACACCCATACATTCATTACACATACACACACACATTTTAATATTATTCAAGTATACAGATATCATACACACATACAATTTAGCATATATATATACTCCATTTAAAATTATTCCGCACTCATATTATATAAAGATAATACACACACACACATTCCTTATCAATTTCATATCGAAGTACTACTGAACTAATAAAGCAAAATGAATTACGTAAAAATCTATGTAACATCATCCGATTAATTGTCAATATCACCAGATAACCTCCCACTAAACTGTTCCATTACATCACTTTTATTTTATTGTTTTTTATGTTTGTTGCCTGATGATGGACAGCTTATCTTTTAACAACAATTATTTTTCTGATAAATTTGGTGTCGATATTTAGATAAACACTAAAAAATAAAAATACTATGTCATTTGTTTATATAAATGTGTGAACGTCAGATAAAAATGTCTAAAAGTGTGATATCATACGTAGAAGGACAATTCATGACATTGGAAAAAATGTAATCATAATGACGACAAAACTTGCTTAAATTAATCTTACATCAAGAAATTAAATTATTTATTTTTCTCCGTATACACATATGTTTAGACACAAATGGACTTATAATTTCCATGAGAAAGGTAACCAGGCAAGGATTTAAACCTGGATCACTTGCATAGCGCGTTCTTTTCTTTCGACGGTGGTAAATGGTAAGTGCCGGATTCGAACCTAGATCGTTCTTTAAGCCAACCCTTCGCATTTTCAGAAATTTTCTCCGAAACTCGCATGAATATTTAGACTTACTAACAAAATGTTGTGTCCATTTAGAATGGGTGAAATTATAAGTTATGTTAGGGGCATAGAGAGCACACAGCCCCCCTTTCCCCCGCAAGCCCTCTCCTCACGCACATAGACACAACATTGACCTAAATATATGTATCCAATAATTTTTAGCTCTTTTTTTTTTTCGTTGGTTACAATTTTGACGGAATTCTGATTCTCAACAGACAAACAGGCCAGGTGAAAAAAGTATTTGGCCAAGCGTTGGAATTTTCTGCTTTTGACCTACAAAGATAAATAAAATTACTCCAGAGCCCAACAACAGATTTTATTTTAAAATTTTATTCATATAAGTAAAACGCAGCTAAGTTAAAGGGGGGAAAAGGGGAGATTTAAACTAGGTATTTTTAACAATCAGTAAAATTTTGTGCCCTTTAGAAACATTGTGCCAAGAGCATGAGCCCAGGTGCCTTTGCAATTATGAGACCCCATGAAAATAAGCGAGAAACCCATAAAAAGATCCTCACGGACGGCATCCTACCCAGAGTCAATCTGCTTTAAATCCTGTACCGCTGTGGAGTCCAGGATATTATTTTTAGCTGCGGACTGTACTGTGAGGTTTTTAATATTAATTTTACTAAATGTATAAAAGTAAAATTTATTAACGACTAACAAATTGTGGACGAGTGTCCAAATTGGTATGCTAAGGGGCATAAAACATAATACTATCTAAGTTGAGAGCTAAGATAGAAGTGATACACAGGGCCTGATTACCCAATAGGCACGATGTGTTTCCCTTAGAAAAATTTGAAGACTCAAGCAAAAACTGAGCCCCGAATTGTAAGCTTATGTGGTCTAAAATCACTGTCTAATTATAAAAAGTCACAGTAGACCTGATTGCACAACTATCATTTCTAGATTATACAGGAAATATGCCAAAGAAGCTTTGATGCATGCATTTATAATGTATTAATTTCATATATTTTAGTGAATACAAGCTTTTACTAGTTAACTTTTTGGTGCTTATATTAAGCGAATTTGCTTGTGTACATTTTCTCCAGTTCCAGCTAACTACAATGTTTAATGAAAAATTTATAAATTTTTCAAGGTGTTTATATGAGTCTTTAGATCAAGCAGTCAGTGGTGGCCCTCAAATGGATTGATACTTCTCCTCAGTTGTAAGATTAATCGAGCCTTGTTGATACATACAGTTCTGATGGCGCACACAGGGGGCGCAGTAGCTCTCAGGGAAACAGCCAATTAAATTTGGCTTTTAGAATGAAGCCCGCGCAGGAGAGAATTATTGATTATTATTAAATATTACAGTACGCAGCAAAATTATTGAAGCACTAGCAATGATTCCTAATCAAAAAATCTGGTGTGAAACACCAACACGACTTCCATTACCCACTATTATACGTATTATATGCATTTTTGAGAGATAATGTAATCAGAAAATATAAAAGTGACCTAAAGAGAAAATCGTTAGAGCCGTTTTTGAGATACAAACTTTTATAAAAAAAATCAATTATTGGCTGGAAAACAATAATTACATACAAAAGGATATTTAAAAGTGAATTAATATGGCGAGTTTGAAAAAAATCCGTACAGCCGTTTTTTAAAGGAACGCGCTTGCAAGACCTGAAATTGAGCTATTTATACAGAACGCCTATCAATTTTCCTGAACTAACCAACTATATCATTCGAAAGGACATCTAATAAAGTGTTTATGTAGCAAGTTTGAAGAAAATCGTTAGAGCCGTTTTTGAGATACGGACTTACGGTCCCACTTCCGGTTTCCGATGTCCCACTTCCGGGTTTTCAATTTTCACCAAAATTTGGAAATTTCATCTGTACACCAGACGTATTTCAATTCTAAAGTTTCGTAGCTCTATCTTTATTAGTTTCTGAGCTATAATAGCCAGAAGATTCTCCACATACATACACACACACACACACATACATACACACTGACCAATTGCCAAAAACCACTTTTTTGGACTCAGGGGACCTTAAAACGTGTAAATCAGGTGAAAACCCGATATCGAATTTTCAGACCGAATACAATACTTCCATTACCTACGGTAGTAGGGTAATGGAAGTTGGACACCTAATACTGTTTTATTACAATATGTAAATATTTGTTGAGTCATGATCTTAGTCTTCCTGTTTATAAAAAAGTAAACTGATGATAAAAATTAGCGATCAAACTAAAAAAAATATATGAAAAGTGTGGATGTGTGCTTCAATAATTTTGCTGCCGACTGTACATCATTTTGAATAAGGCTTGGAGCCGACAACCACGCTACCATATATCTCAGTTAGTTAGAGTTTTGACGCGCTCTGACAGTGACCCAGGTTCGTGTCCTGCCCTGGTCCTTTTTCGCTCTTGTAAAAATTTGTCAGATCGTTTTCGTTTAAATACATGGTGAAAGATATAAATTGCTTTAAAAAATAATAATGAAATAGAAAAGCATGAAAATTACATTTTTGGGGATAATTTTAGGTAATTAGGGGTCTTTGAGATAAATATTTTTATAAACAAGATAGTCCATTTCTATATTCCAAATTTTTTATGTATTTTAAATTAGTATTAATAATTGTGCATTTATTTCAAATTTCTAAACGATAGGCTATAGGCATAACAAAATTTGAAATACATTAAAAAAAATTTTTTTTTCAGAAAAAATACGTAAGTACATTTAAAGTGCAGATGAATTAACTTAAAAAATCTGGTGTGTAACAGCCACACGACTTCCATTACCCAGTACTACACACATTATAAACATTTTATATACATTTTTGATTTAAATAAGTAACAAAATTGCTCTATCCGTCAAATAAGTTATTTAAAATAATAATTAGAAAAATAATAATCAACCAAATAAAAATTTTCAAGAAAATCGTTAGAGCCGTTTCTGAGATGCCAACATTTACAAAAAGTGAATTATTGATCGGAAACAATAATCACATACAAAAGCATATTTAAACGTGAGTTAAAATGGCGAGTTTGAAAAAAATCCGTACAGCTGTTTTTAAAGGAACGCCCTTGGGAGACCTGAAATTGAGCTATTTATACAGGACGCCCATCAATTTTCCTGAACTAACCAACAGTGCCTGATTTAAGGCAGGGCATTCGGGGCATGTGCCCTGGGCCCTCACATTGAGGGGGGCCTCCAAGAAATTCCATCATACATTTAAAAATAAGTAGTTAAAATGAAAAATTTCCAAATTTGTTATAATGATCGTTGTTTTTTTTATTTTTTCGTCAATGGATGAAGGCATTACTGCGCTGTTTTATAAATTGGCGGTATTATCTTTCAAGGAAACTATCAGCTCAACAAAACAATTGCAATACATTTTAACTAAGATATTATCTTTCAAGGAAACTATCAGCTCAACGACAAAATTGCAATATATTTTAACTAAATGCAAATACAGCTGCATACTACTGATATTGCAGTCCAAACTCTTACTAAGACTAACTAAATCCGTGGCACACACTGCAGAGCAGATACACAGGTGCAATGTACATTGATGCAATAGACAAACATCGAATCGAGTTAAGCCTTACTCATACCAATAAAATGAAAAGTGAAGTGAAGTGAAGAGTAGAGAATTTTTAGGCACGTGAATTAAAAATATACGTTTTGTTTGTTATAATATTAAAGCACGAGGAAAAGGGGCCCATTGAATATGAGTGCCCGGGCCTCCAAGTGAGTAAATCGGTCCCTGCTAACCAACTATATCATTCGAAAGGACATCTAATAGAGTGTTTATATAGCAAATTTGAAGAAAATCGTTAGAGCCGTTTTTGAGATACGGACTTGCGGTCCCACTTCCGGTTTCCGATGTCCCACTTCCGGTTAAACTCAATTATTGACAGGAAAACAATAATTACATACAAAATCATATTTAAAAGTGAGTTAAAATGGCGAGTTTTAAAAAAATCCGTACAACCGTTTTTAAAGGAACGCCTTTGCGAGGCCTGAAATTGACCTATTTATACAGGACGCCTATCAATTTTCCTGAACTAACCAACTATATCGTTCGAAAGGACATCTAATAGAGTGTTTATATAGCAAGTTTGAAGAAAATCGTTAGAGCCGTTTTTGAGATACGGACTTACGGTCCCACTTCCGGTTTCCGATGTCCCACTTCCGGTTTTTCAATTTTCACCAAAATTTGGAAATTTCATCTGTACACCAGACGTATTTCAATTCAAAAGTTTCGTAGCTCTATCTTTATTAGTTTCTGAGCTATAATAGCCAGAAGATTCTCCACATACATACACACACACACACACATACATACACACTGACCAATTGCCAAAAACCAATTTTTTGGACTCAGGGGACCTTAAAACGTGTAAATCAGGTGAAAACCTGATATCGAATTTTCAGACCGAATACAATACTTCCATTACCTACGGTAGTAGGGTAATGGAAGTAAAAATGAATTAACAATAAAAATGTTTTAAGTTATTGATGTATATCATAATCCCTGATAATCCTAAACAGTATTAACGGGAAATTTCATTCGCAGGGAAAAAAAAAAAGATTTAAAGTAATCTGGTGTGTCACTCACACGACTTTCTTTTACCCTGAAATTTAATACTATAAATACAGGTTGGAGATTAAGGGGTAAGATAACGAGTTCTGTTATGTAAACCTATTTTAAAACAATTCAAATTAGGCTTCGTAAGAGTTTTATATGATAATTAGTTCTGTGTGAGGGGGGGGGGGGTGCGAGAACTCTCGCACAGAACTCTCACATGGAACTCTCATACAGAATTCTCTTCACACAGAACTCTCACACGGAACTCTCATACAGAATTCTCTTCACACAGAACTCTCACACAGAATTCTTTTTTCACAAAATTCTCACACAGAACTCTCACTCAGAATTCTCACACAGAACTCTCACACAGAACCGTAACACCCCCCCCCCCCCGTTTCATTACTACACCTACATTTATATATAGAATTTAAATTTGTTATTAAAATTAAAAGTTCACTTAAAATTATTCAGATAACTTTCAAATGCAACATTCCTTGAAACTTTTCAATCTTGATCAAACTTTTCCATCAACAAACTTATATTAACTTCCAAATACAACATTTGGATCTCCTAAAATTAGTCGTTTTTAAGTTACTCTAAGAGACACAGACAAAGACCAAACGTTAAAAAACTTGACTACGGTAATCAGGAAGCCTCAAAACGTGTAAATATACAAAAAAAAAAAAAAAAAAAAAAAAAAAAAAAACAAGCGATGAAAATATAGCTTAAAACATATCTCAATGAGGAATTCATTTCAAATCCTGAACAGCTTTCCTGAAAATGGCAAAATATTATAGTAAAGCACATCCACTAACAACAAAAAAGAATGTTATCGCTTAAATATTTGCAGCCCTGTATATCTTTTGAAGATTATACACAGACCACATGGTGCACCTAAATACAATCCTGTAGTAATAATACCCGGCCTAGCCTGAAATACACTTTCATCAATTTACAACTATTGTCGCACTTTTACCTAGTTCTTTCGTGTAGCCGTAAACGAATAGTGAATGATTTCCTTACCATATTATACATGAGACATGTTTTTAAGCATATAAAAAATATATATTCGTTTCATTTGGTTTAGTGCAGTCTATAGGTGTTAAACTCTACTTACCTGCAATTTTCCCCATAGACGTAATGTATTTGAATTCTCTTGAGTGTCTCTGTACACGAACCATTTGTTTGATCTTAACGAAATTTTAGTATAATATCCCTATATCATACAGATTTAGAATACCAAGTTTGGACTTTCTGCTGTAATTTGTTTTTGAGATATGCTGATAACAGACATACGCACACAGACACACACACACACAGTCCAACCACTAAAAACGCGATTTTCGGATTCAGGGGACTTCAAAACGTGTAAATATAACAAAAACTCACGTTCGAAAGTTTGACCCTAAAACAATACTTTCTCTATCTTATGGGTAAGAGAAGGTAAAAATGAGCATTTATTTTCCCTTTACAACTGATTAAGATACCGAACTAACGTAGATTTTTGAAGATTTTTTAAATTTCTTTTTTACCTACTAAACAGAAGATAACTAACTCCTTTAAAAATATAATATAGTATGTATATATATATGTATATATATATATATATATATATATATATATATATCATCATTTTTTCAGTTATAGTGTATTTATCTATCTATTTATTTATTTTTTATTAAAATTGATCATTTTTATCTGTTAACAAAAACTCACGTTCGAAAGTTTGACCCTAAAACAATATTTTCTCTACCTTATGGGTAAGAGAAAGTAAAAATGAGCATTTATTTCCCCTTTACAACTGATTAAACTACCGAACTAACGTAGATTTTTGAAGATTTTTTTAATTTCTTTTTTACTTACTAAACAGAAGATACCTAACTCAATTAAAAATATAATGTTGTATATATATCATCATCATTTTTTCAGTTGTAGTGTATTTATCTATTTATTTATTTATTTTTTTTTATTAAAAAATAATCATTTTTATCTGTTTATAAATTATATATGAGATATTTCTTCAATTATTTCAGAAGTTTCTGAATTTAACTATATTTTCGTTTACCTTTCTTACAAAAAAAAAAAAAAAAAAAAAGAGAAAGAAAGAAAGAAAATATATTTAACAATCTATGAATATATATATATATTAAAATCAATATAGTAATATGATATTTTTAATATCTTATTATGAAGTCTATCATCTTTTAATATAAAAACATACAAAAAAAAAAAAAAAAAAAAAAAAAAAACTGGAGTGACTCCACTCGACTTTCCGAACATTAAGTAATTAATGGTTTTGTAGATAAAGTAAAGTAAGAGGAGTTGTTAAATAAGCAAAAAAGAAAATTATAATAGGGTGTTTGGGTATTTTTCTTTATATAGTACACGATGTTTAATTTAACGCTATTTTACCAAACACGTAGATCATAATGATAAAGAATAATTCATTGTGTCCCTGTAAAAACCTACAAATGCTAGATTCACCAAAATGCTTATAGTTAGTGCAACAGTGACTTATAATATTTATATAAATTTTCAGCTCCATCGGATAAGGCATTTAGACGCTATCGCGCTTTAAAGCTTGAGCCCATATGCCACAATTATAAAGAAATTTACATTTTATCCCTGTAAAAAGAACCATAAGTGCTAGATTCTCTAAAGTTCATAAAGTTCGTGTGACGATGACCTATAACATGTACATAAATTTTCAGTTTCTTTGAATAAGGAGTTTAGTCGCTGTCGCACTTTAAATAATTTAAGCCTATTGGTCTTAATGATGAACAATTTTTAATTGTGTCCCTGTAAAACTCGTTAAGTGCTAGAGTCACCAAAATCCATACAGTTGGTGCGATGGTGACCTATAACTCGTATATAAATTTTTCACTCAAACGGATAAGGCATTTAGATGCTACCGCCCTTTAAATAATTTCACCCCATAGGCCATAATGATACAGAATTATTTGTTGTGTCCCTGTAAAAAACTAGAAGCGCTAGATTCACCAAAACCTATATAGATCGTGAAACTGTGACCTATAATATGTGTATAATTTTTTTGTTCAATTGAATAAGGCGTTTAGACGCTATCGCACTTTTTAAAATTTGGTCCCATAGGCCGTAATAATAAAGAATTTTTCTTTGTGTCCCTGCAAAGAAACTATGAGTGCCAGATTCACCAAACTCTATGCAGTTCATGCAACTATTACCTATAATATGTGTATAGATTATTTTCTTAGTTTAATGAGGCGTTTTGACGCTATCGCACTTTTTAAAATTTGGTCCCATGGGCCATAATGATAAAGAATTTTTCTTTGTGTCCCTGTAAAAAAACTAAAAGTGCAAAGTTCTCCAAAATCTATACAGATTGAGTAACTGCAACGTATAATATGTGTATAAATTTTTTGCTCAATTGAATAAGGCGTTTAGGTGTTATCGCACTTTTAATATTTTGGTCCCATAGACCATAATGATAAAGAATTTTTCTTTGTGTCCCTGTAAAAAAACTATAAGTGCCAGAGTCACCAAAATCAATAGGGTTCATGCTATGGTGACTTGCAACATGCGTACCAACTTACAGCTCATTCGAACATAGCATTTAGACGCTAGAGTGTTCACACACACACATACATATATCATCATAAAAATAGTAAATACGGACTCAGGGGACCTCAAAACGTATAGAAACACCAAAATCTCGAATTCGGATTTTTGACATGATTACAATACTTTCCTTACATACGTATGTTCGGAAAGTAAAAAAATAAGATATTCAAATACACTAGATACTATGAAATAACATAATGATTTACAGATGCTTTAAAAAATGTCTAGCAATATGATTTATTAACCATATAATAAGCGGCAAAAATGAGTGTTTAAAAGTGTCTCGTTTTTCTCCAGTTTAAAACTCTTTTGAGATGATTACCATTATTTTTTGTCATCTCACCATTATTATAATACTTATCGAAACAGTTTATCATTAGACCGAAACACATTAAATGAGAGAAAATTTTTTAAAGGGATTTTATGACTGTCACTAAAAATTGTTCACCTTAAATTTTTAATGTGGAGGAGTTAGGGCCTAAGACAAAGTAAAGCGATGAAACTGCCACGGGCCTCCAAATCAGATGTAAAACAAATTTCAATGCTCGTTTTTGTTTTTAAGCTTAAGTAATTACTACTATAAGAGGGGCCCCAAAAGAAATGTGTGTCATAAACCTCAGTTAGGCTGTTGGACAGTGGGGAGAGATGGTAATTTATAATAAACATTTTTAAAATTTAAGTAATTTTATTAAAAGATACACGAAGCGATTAAAAAAAAAAAAAAAAAAAAAAAAGCCGCACTGCAGAAAAAATGACTGAAACCTTTTTTTATTTGTAATAACTTTAAAATTAATGGTTGAAACAAATAAAACTTCATGTTTGTATACTAAAGGGATAAAATGATACCTATGTACATTTTCGATTTAATAATTCGCTTTATTACACTCTACGAAGTACTTCATAAAAATCTACATAAAACTTTTTTTTTTTTAAGATAATGCAATAACCATACACTTTGAATTCTATAATGATTTATTATATGAAATAAACAAGTTATATTTTAATATATGAAATAAAACTATTTATTTGTTAGATTTAAGCAATTTTTTAATAAAAATATGCATTCTGCATTGGGTTAGTTCTACCTTTATATGGAATTACTGCTTTAATGCACAATGGCGTATTATACAGTGTTTTAATATAAATCTCAGAAATTTCAATGTGCCAAATATCACAAATAATTTTTTCTAGTTCTGGCAGTAGGCTGCAAATTTCGAATGCTCTCCCCCGCCTTTTTATAGACGAAACATTTTCGACCGAATCGTGATTAGGACTATTTCCATATCTGGTAAAGAAGAAATTCTACTATATTCTTTGTAAGATTTAACTTAGAGTGAAAAAAGATATTATTACTTACAGAATTATAGGTGCTTATGGGAATGGTTAGTTAATTTTAACAATTTCATTTAAACTGACGTTCCACAGACGCCGTACAGCAAGGTGCATTATCATCTTGAAATGCTGTCTGAAGAAAAGTCTGAAATACCTCCAAAATAGTCGGTCAGGCGCAACTTTTATAATCACCGTGTTTATTTTGAGTTAATTGATCCCTTGAACAGGAAAATTTGCCCGATTTTTTGAAAAATTGTGCACCTCCGTACACGAATGTACGGAGAAAATGTCACAGGTTTAAGAGTGCGATTTTCATTAAGTCGGTCACATTTTCATCCTCATTCTAGCTTTTTTTTCTGCTCGAAATAAAGTAAACTTGATTCATCAGAGAAAACCCGTTCAGCCTAATAATCAACTGATAATGTTTTTAAACCTTTGGTCAACTAAAGTATTGTTTTTTCTAACTCTTTTCCTTAATAATGACTTTTTTCTCGCAGATCTTCTGTTCTTTAACCTGCTTTGTTTAATTGTTCCCGCATTATTTTTGAAGAAAGTAATTTACTATACACTTTTCTTCTTATCTTTTTTAAGTTTTGAACATGACACAAATCGATTTTTTAAACATTTGCTCTTTAACTTACGGTTATCTTGCTTGGATGAGCAACGTGGTCGCCTAAAGCCAAATTTCCAGTTTAAACGGCAAAAAAAAAAAAAAAAAAAAAAAAAAAAATATATATATATATATATATATATATATATATTGCTAAAAACCATTTTACCAATATTACATTAACATTTAATTATTTTGCCATCTCACGTATTAAAATATTTTTTGATTTGTATTCAAAAATTAATACTTTTCATGGCATCGTTAACTGCCTTATTCTTATCATTTTTGAAATAATTTTTAAAATTACAGTGTTTCTAATATTTTTTTAAACTAATATTTGACAAAATTTTTACTTCCATGACAAATAATCCTAAAATTTACGCTTTCACTCAATGCGTAGTAGACCTTCGCCAATGGCTTAATCCGCAGAGACCGATTAAAACTAATTTGAGCCTTAGGTAAAGCATTATTTCCGATCTTTCTTTCTCCTAGTTATACTTTTTCCAACTACGTTTATTTACAGAAAATCAGGAAAAATTGTGAAGGGCTAGTAGACTGACGAGCGCAATCTGGGTTCCTCTCGGCCATTAGTGGGGCTATGTAGTCAAAGAGGAGGAATGCCTTGCATGTGAAACAAATAATTTAAAAGTAAAAAAAAAAAAAAAAAAAAAACTTACCTGCACATGCTTTTCCCCCATTGACATTTATATCCTCATCAAAATAGGCAAAAGAATTTGATGCAGCTAAACTTAAAAGTGATGCACATATTAATAATATTAAAACTCGCATTTTCCTATATCCTATGTAACATGCAGTGAAAAAGATACTTATCTTTAAGCAGTATAAAATGTTTCATTTCTTATATATATATGCATTTTTATTGAACTTCGCTCAGATGACATGACCGATATTATCATATATGAAATTACTGAAATTTGCGAGAAATTTGAGTCACTCGGTGATATCATTTTTAAATCGCGAAAGTGCATTTGATTGTTTACTTTTGTTTTTCCTCTTTTTTTTTTTTTTTTATTTATCGTAGATAATATATGTCTGATAACCATTTTTGATTATTTCACATCAGAATTTCACATAAACTAACGTTGATTTTTTTTTTTTTTTTTTGAACAAATTGTAATACATTTGCATTCGCAATTTAGGTTTGCAGAGCATAAATAAACTGCAACCGGCTCTTGGCAACGAATTTGAAAACAATCCTGAGTGCGATATGAAAAAATGAAATGAAAAATTGAGAACTAAACATTAGGAAAATTAAAAATAGGTTTCATTAAATTCATTACTTACATATTTTGCTACTTTTTTAGTTAAGAAGCTATGAATTGCATTCTTTAAGTCTTTTGTTTATGTAATATAAGAAAATTTCAAACATTTTTCCAAAAATATGCCAAGCTTGAGATAAGTATGCCAAAGAAGTAACCTGGCATCATTCCCGCAAAATTCAAACTTGTGTACGTACGTAATGGACTGTCGTTAACGGGAAATTAAGTGGGCGATATAAATACACTCGTTTGGAAAATTATCGTGTGAAATATAGAAAAAAATATTTAGATAATAATTGATCATGGATCTAGATGATTCATTTACTGAGGTAAGTCCGTTACATTTAATAATTAACGTTTTATAAATTATTTTAAATGTTTACATTATCTTATTTACTTTTAACTTCAAGTTAACAATTACGTTGTTTTGATGATTGTGTCATTATTTGTTTTCCCCCTACTTTGATTTTTATTAATAAGATGTACAAGATATATTTTAAGTTTATCAAAAGTTTTTTTTTTTTAAATAGAATAGAGTACTCTAACAGAATAATATGAAAGGATACATTTTCTGATTGACATTTAGATAAAAATCTGTTTAATAACAAGACAACTGTTTAATGAAGACAGTTATGTGCACTAATGTTTTAATATAAATGTAATCTGTCTGTGCTGTGGAATAATGTTATTATTTATCTTTTCTTCAGAAATATTTCCTTACTATTATAAATACAAACCTTGATTCCTTAATAAATACAACAATAATAAAATATCTGTGACACGTTCATTTAGTAGCATATTATGAAAAAAAAAAAAAAAAACTTTTTTATATTTTTAAATTAGGTATTTATTTTGTAATTCTTATTCATTTTTTTTTTTTTTTTTTTTTTTTTTTTTATCTTGTAGCTGCTTAAGGCTGTACATCAATAATATTTCCTCTTTCTTTCTTCTCATGTTTACCAATGGGATTTTCGTTGCTTCGTTTTATAAGAATATCTCATTTAAAAATAAAGTTTTTCAAATTCTGGTTTTTGAATTATTCTCTTTGAATATGTCGCCTTTTAGGTTGGAGGGGAAGGGAGAAAGGGAGCTATCTGACTGATGTTTATATAACAAGGAAAAAGCTCTTTGTTGAGAGTTGAAGTTTTTTAATAATAAATTTTATTGTTTTGATTAAACTAAACAAAATCTGATAAAGAATGCTCTAAATTCATGTCTGCAGGATTGTCTGTAATAGAGTAGTTAATATTGAGTTTTTATAAGGACGTAGTCAAGGGCCTAAAGAAGGGTTCAAACCTCCCTTGAAATTTTTGATTGATACTTCATTTTTAACACTCAACTTTTCTGTGTTAAAATATCAAATTTTAAGTTTCAGGGAATCCATCACAGGCTGCAATCTATTACACGGTGGGCCACATGCAGACCAAGGGTCGCAGGTTGATCACCCCCTGATTTAGACTTCATTTTTATTTTATCCTAAGGAAATATTTGAAATTTCTTACAAAATTTGTTTTGGACATTCTGTACCCCTGCAATTTTCTCATATTTCATTTGTTCTTGATTTATTAAAATAAATTCCACTCTTTAGTGAATGAAATTAGAATTTTGTTTTATAATTATTAAATATTTTTAAGTGAAATAAAATACATAAATTACATTTACAAATATTAAGCAAAAATTGTTCGTAGTGAATAAGACTGAAAAAGAAAAATGAAAGGCGTTTAACATGAACTGTTTGCACTATCCCCATCAAAATGAACATTAGTTATATGAAGATTAGTTACTGATAGCATGAACTACTGATAACATGAACAATTTTTTTTTCTCCCTCTTGAGATTCACATTAACGAGGTTCGACTGTAGTACAAAGTTAGAACTTTGTAAAAAAAAAAAAAAAAACCCCACCCATAAAAAAAAAAATATATATATAAAATAATAATGTATGGTGTTTGTTAACAATATTCCTAAACTATAAATATTGTAGTATAGGAAGTCCTTTCCTGTAGCATTTGAATGATAAATTAAAAATATTCCAAAAAAAAAAAAAAACCTTTTTATAAAAAGTTTTAAAATTTACCTCATTATTTTTAGTATAATTATAAATGTTTTATTTGTGGTCTAGTTTCAACCAGCTTTTTATTTCTTTATAAATGAAATCTGATTTCAACACAATACCTTAATGTCATGAAAATATTTTAAAGTTCGGAGTAAATAAAATTAATGTAAATAAGTGATCTGAAAATTCTATGTTATTTCTTTCTAGTTACAATAAACACAATTGTTTTCATTTCACCATACTTAAAGTATAGAATCAAGCTATATTTATTTATTTTTAATGTAGGGACTTCTTCAGAGCATCAAAGCTAGAAGAGAATATATAAATGAAAAGAAAGCAGATGTTCTTTCTTCTGGTAAAAAAAGAGCTGCACTTAATGAAGATGCTGAGGGACATGCAGGTGAATTGTGTTTCCTTATTTTTTAAATATGTTTGTTTATGTACTACTTTACAGTATTAAATAAATATAATATTAATTACTCAGGATACCATATAATTATGCTGTTGCAATATTCATATTGGTAAAATAAATGTTTTATCTGTAAATTACATAGAATTGAAAAATTTTGTGATTTCTTTATGCTTCAGACCAAGGGTGGTGTAACCAGAGATATTATTTGCAGGGAGCTAAGGTGGCTTGGGGAAGGGTAGGGGGTTGAGTGAAACCTACTGGTTTGTTTTTTAATTATTTATATTTAATTATTTATGTAATGTTTTACCCCTATTTCATCACCCCTCTTTTTAATGTACTATGGTAAGTTAATACTTAATTCATTTTCAGAAAAAAATTTAGAAATTCTTACCAGCCAGCAATATGTGATACATAGTTTATAATCTTTACAACAAAATGTACGGTGATTGATCATTTAGTAGAATTCTTTCAAGTTCCAAAGAATCATCTTTTAAAATACAGTGTTCAATATTGAATAACAACAACTTAAAAAATATAATAAAATCTAAAGTAGTTGCTTGTTCTGTAGTTGTACTATTCATGTTGTTGCACTGTTCATGCTCTTGGGCGGAGTTTGTTTGACTGTTTTACATAGCCACACTGCTCTTTTACAGTTTTTTTGGCTGTTTTACTATGTGGAATATTAACAACGAAACTGACTGGCTTGAAATTCATTCGTCAATGGCAAGTAAATCGAGCATTTTCCCACCCCTGCTTATAATTATAAAATAGAATTTACTTAAATTCATATATTTTGTATATTTTTATTTCTGTCATTCACTAAAAGTTGTAGAAATATTTTTAAATCTGTGCATTTCATTTGATGTATACAGGGATGAGATTTTTCAGCTGATTTAAGCTTTTTTGTATATTAGCTTTTCAGTTTTTTTTTTTTTTTTTTTTTCAGAATTTTTTATATTTCTGGTGTGAATTTGTTCTTTTTTTATAGATTGAAGATTAAAATAAATATTTATTACTCTAATATAATGGATTTTGTCATTAAAATTCTAGTATTTCATTTCAATGTCTTACCTTTGCATACAGTTTCAGCTTTTTTATATTTCTGGTAATCTCATCATTGTGTATATTAAAAATCTGCAATATGTAACATAATTAAAATTATTAATATGATAAAATTGTAGGTGATTTTTTTTCTTCTTCTAAAAGTAGCCTTGGTTTGTTTTAATTAAGTGTAATTTATTGTCAAATTTTTCTAACAATAGTCAATACTAAAGTGAAATGTAGAATCAAAGACAAAACTTCTTACTTTTGTATAACTATACATAATTCTAAAAATAAATTACTAACTATTTAATATTAAGGCTGCACATGGCAGCAAGTGCTGTAGATTGTTTTAGGCTCTGCAGGTTAATTTAACAGCTCAAAAAACAAAAAGAAATGCCAGGCATTAAAATAGTAATAGAATATAAGCATTATGTCTAGATTACCATGCTTATTGTATTTTCTTAATTTATTATTATTTTTGTTTTTGTAGCGACATATTTTGCATATTTAATGAATTGCTTCTATTTCTTGTGACTCCGGACTTGGTCTAGCATTGCAGATAAACACAGAAAATTCTACTATTGGACACATCATTTAGATTGTGTTTTTCCTTTGCCGTGTAATCCTTTAGGATTTTTGTTGACTCTTGTTTATGAGGGTATTTCATTCAAAATTAAAGTTTTTTGTATTCTAATCTTTGAAAATGTTGCCTTTTATCTTAGTGAGCAATTTAAAATAATTAATATATTTCTTTTCAGAATTGAAAATTAGAGCCTAAAAATTACTTAATGAAATATGATATTTAAATTTATTAAAATAATAATAATTAATAATAATAATAAAAAAATGCTGACTATTATAAAAGACAACCCATTCAAAGAGTGGAATTAAAAAAATAGAGTTTGGAAAACTTCATTTTAGAATGAGATATCCTTATAATGCAAAGCAACAAAAATCCCATAGGATGGCATAGGAAAGAAGGTAGGGTGGATCTGACAGTTGTGCAGTTTGAAGAAACACATATTGGGGGTAGTGAAAGAAAATGATTGGTTTTATATTACCAAATCATGAAATATTTGACTAATATCTATTCAGTATGCTGTGTTAATGTTTTTGTTGGTAAACAAATTTGACACTATTGATAATGTAAAAGTTTTGAGATCTGCTTTATAATTTTTTGAAATTCATTATTACTCAGCGTTACTTTTTTTTTACTTTCCGAACACTATAGTGAGGAAAGTATTGTAATCATGTCAAAAATCCGAATTTGAGATTTTGATGTTTCTATACGTTTCGAGGTCCAATGAGTCCGTTTTCACTATTTTTGCGATGATATATGTATGTGTGTATGTCTGTGAGTGAACACGCTAGCGTCTAAACGCTTTGTTCGAATAACCTGAAAGTTGGTACGTATATTGTAAGTCACCATAGTACGAACCCTATAGATTTTGGTGAATCTAGCACTTATAGTTTTTTTACAGGGACACAAAGAAAAATTCTTTATCATTATGGCCTATGGGAGCAAAATCTTAAAAGTGCAATAGCATCTAAACGCCTTATTCAATTGAGCAAAAAATGTATACACATATTATAGGTCACAAATACTCAATCTGTATAGAGTTTGGAGAATCTAGCACTAGTAGTTTTTTTACAGGGACACAAAGAAAAATTCGTTATCATTATGCCTATGGGGCCAAATTTTTAAAAGTGTGATAGCGTCTAAACACCTAATTAATCTGAGCAAAAAATTTGTACACATATTATAGGTCACGGTTGCATCAACTGTATAGATTTTGGTGAATCTAGCACTCACAGTTTTTTTACAGGGACACAAAGAAAAATTCTTTATCATTATGGCCTATGGGACCAAATTTTTAAAAGTACGATAGCATCTAAACGCCTTATTCAATTGAGCTGAAAATTTATATGAATATTATAAATCGCTGTTGCACTAACTATAAGCATTTTGGTGAATCTAGCATTTATAGGTTTTTACAGGGACACAACGAAAAATTCTTTATCATTGTGATCTATGGGTTGAAAGTTCAGTAGCGTTAAATAAAACATCGTGTAATATATGGAGAAAAATACTCAAACACTCTATTATGGTTTTCTCTCTTTTGTTTGTTTAACAACTCTTCTTTCTTTATTTTATCTACAAAACTGTTAATTACTAAATGTTCGGAAAGTCGAGTGGAGTCACTCCAGATTTTTTTTTTTTTGTGAAGTTTAAATTCAGGGTTCCCACTAAAACAGATTGTGAGAATCTTGCATGTTTTTCATATTTTCTCACATAATTTTTTTAATATTGAGAGACATTCATGCACCCTTCTGGGGCCAGAAAACTTTTGGTCTGAAAACATGTCATTCATAAAAATCAATAATCTTGAAATGAAAAACCTTGCGTAAAAATCAACAAATTTAAATAGACCCTTCTCAGAAAAGTTGAATGATTTAAAAAAAAAGTTTTCAAAAAACTTGGATAAAAAAATTACACATTTTTCTGATCAGTTGCAAAAACACATTATATTCTTACAATAAAACGCCAGAAAAACTGGAGTTAGGTGTATAATCTTGTATTGAAGTTATTATTATTTTTTTTAAGTAAGTTTCATTAATTAGCAGTCAGTGTAATAGGATCTCAGTGATCAGCAGTGAAAAAAAATTGATATATTTAAGTAATTAAATGTGATTAAACTTAAATTATACCAATGAGCTATAAAATTTGCAGGGCTCCCACGGGTCAGGGAGAACAAGGAAAACCTGGAAAAGTCAGGGAATTTGAAATTACTGAAAAAAGTCAGGGAAATATCAGGGAAAATTGTAAATATTGCTCAAAAACCTGGAAAAATGATGATATAAACCTGGAAAAGGCTTTTTTGAGCATTTAATTTATATCGCAAGTCACGTTATGATGTTGTCTTTTATGTCGCAAACTATGTGTTGTTTTATACCATGAGCTATTTTTTATGTCGCAAACCAAATTTTGTAACTGGAATTTTCTAAAAATAGACCTGGAAAACCTGGAAAAGTCAGGGAATTTTATTTTTGAAATTGAGTGGGAACCCTGAATTTGAATCATTAGCAATTTACATTAATCCAGATTTTTTTTTTTTTTTTTTTTTTTTTTTTAAGTATTTTACTGTTCTCACATTCTTTTTAGGAATCTCATTTTCTGAATAAGAGTGCGAAATTCTCACCGAATTTTTACGTCTGATGAGAACTCTGATATTGTGCTTTGCTTATATTTACATATTTAAGTTAATAACATGTTAATCTTAGCTTAAAATAAGATTATTCTAATTTAAGTAATTATGTACTTTGTAGATATTCCACTCGAAGAGTCACCTAAACGACAGTGTACTGGAATGTCACAAACAGCTTATTCACAGCACAATAAAGAAAATATTGAAATGATGGATGAAACTACTTCTGATTTTGTTCCATATCATTCAGCTTCAAAAACTAGAGGTTTGGCTGCTTTGAAGAAAAAATATTCATATGGTAAAAATTCTGTTCCTCTTTTTAATTATTGTGCTGTTTCTTTTAGAAATAAAACTTAAAAGTTGATATGATTAAACAAATTTTAGTTAATAGTTGAAAATTTATACATTATATGAAAAAGAACATGAAACATAAGTTAGATTCCTGATTCCTATCTATAGATCAGTGATTCTAGATCAGTTTGTTGCCAGATTCTTAAAGTGTGCCACCACTGTGAATACTGTACTGATAGACAGGGTTGTTGATTTTTTTTTTTCTTCAAAAAAATTGATTTTTTCGATTTAAATCGGATTTTTTTTTTTTAAATCAAGATTTATTTGATTTTATTGATTTTTATTATGTATTCATACATTATTGTACAACATTTGTTTTTTATTATGTGTATGTGTGTGTATATATATGCACAATATCCACACTATCAATTATTTTACTTACATTATAAAAATATAAATAATATTCTATAGAAAAAATCCATGTAGGCATTTATTACCAACATTTTTATTCAACATAGTATCTTCATAATAAGAAGTAATTTTATAACAATCATAAATGCGGTAGTATGAGCCACTCAACTTCAGACTTTGACTTTGTAGCTACAATAATGTATTGAAATAAAGCAAAATTTTACTCACGGTATTGAACACATAAAATAACTTTGGGAAAGGATAATTTAATAGGAAATATGACATATAACCTGAAGCAATGTATTAAGAGAAAGAAAACTTTACTCATAGTTTCTAATCAAAAATTAAAAAAAAAAAAATAAGGAATTAGGGAAGATTAAAAAAAAAAAAATGATATCCTAAAAAATTTTTACTTAGGTTTAACAAATATCATTTGAATCAAGAAATTTTTTTCACACTTTACCCATTAACAAAATTCATATTTTCATTACCATTTTAATACTTTCACTTATTTTTTTTTACATTTAGTGGGTATAATTCATTAAATCAAGCAGTGACAGCAGCCTTGAATTGTATTTAACTGATTATATGTATTTAAATAAAATGAAAAAACGAAGTTATAATAATTACATAATAAAACATAAAAAACCTAACTTTACTTCGTTGGCCGTTTTTAGATCTTTCAGTACCGGGCACCCGGTCCTCTTCAGAAAACGTTAACTCTGTGATGGAAAACTTGGCTTCTGATTACTTCTCTGCTGATTTCTCATCAGGTGGTTCCAGGCTCTATTTGGGGCCACTGCGCCGCTATCATTGCACACTTCGTCATTAGTTGAGATCTCTATCGATTCGCGATACATAGCATAATGGTAGTTATTGTAATCGGCCAATTTTGTAGTTTTATCGAAATCTATTTTGATATCGTTTTTATTGTATGTTTTAGCTAAAGCAGTGTTAGATTTTCCGGTTTTAATGTCATGTTCGTGTTCTTTAATTCTTGTTTTAATTTTTCTTTTTGTGACGCCAATGTATGAACCGGGTTTATTGTTTTCATCTATGTATGGAATTTTGTAAATGCCGGCGGTTTCGAGAGGGGGGACGGGGTCTTTGTCACTACGGATTAATTGAAAAATATTTTTGTTCGGTTTGATAGGAATATTTATGCCATATTTATTAGCTGTACTTTTAATTTTATTTGCGGCTCCGCGGTCATAAGGAATGGATGAGGTAAATTTAATGGGTGGTTTCTGATAATTAGGTATGTGATCTAGGCTTTTAAGTCTATTTTTAATTAATTTATTGACAATTTTATTTGGATATCCTGCTTTTCGTGTTAAACATTTGATAAAGTTAAGTTCTTTCTCGAGGTCTTCAGGTTCGTTGCATATTAAATTAGCGCGATTAATATATGATTGGATAGCGTTCGTTTTTTATCTAAAAGGTGTTTTACTTTTAAAATGAATAATTTCATTACTATTGGTGGGTTTTCTGTAAACAGTGGTTTTGAAATTATTTTTGTTCCGGGTTATTGTAACATCAAGGAAATTTTATTGTGATTCTTTCTCTTGTTCATAGGTGAATTGGATATTTTTATCGTGATTATTAATAGCGTTTAGGATTTTATCAACATCGGCTTTTTTCTCAACTATGGCAAAGACGTAATTTGGCATAGTTGAGAAAAAAGCCGATGTTGATAAAATCCTAAACGCTATTAATAATCACGATAAAAATATCCAATTCACCTATGAATAAGAGAAAGAATCACAATTAAATTTCCTTGATGTTACAATAACCCGGAACAAAAGTAATTTCAAAACCACTGTTTACAGAAAACCCACCAATAGTAATGAAATTATTCATTTTAAAAGTAAAACACCTTTTAGATAAAAAACGAACGCTATCCAATCATATATTAATCACGCTATTTTAATATGCAACGAACCTGAAGACCTCGAGAAAGAACTTAACTTTATCAAATGTTTAACACGAAAAGCAGGATATCCAAATAAAATTGTCAATAAATTAATTAAAAATAGACTTAAAAGCCTAGATCACATACCTAATTATCAGAAACCACCCATTAAATTTACCTCATCCATTCCTTATGACCGCGGAGCCGCAAATAAAATTAAAAGTACAGCTAATAAATATGGCATAAATATTCCTATCAAACCGAACAAAAATATTTTTCAATTAATCCGTAGTGACAAAGACCCCGTCCCCCCTCTCGAAACCGCCGGCATTTACAAAATTCCATACATAGATGAAAACAATAAACCCGGTTCATACATGTCATTGGCGTCACAAAAAGAAAAATTAAAACAAGAATTAAAGAACACGAACATGACATTAAAACCGGAAAATCTAACACTGCTTTAGCTAAAACATACAATAAAAACGATATCAAAATAGATTTCGATAAAACTACAAAATTGGCCGATTACAATAACTACCATTATGCTATGTATCGCGAATCGATCGAGATCTCAACTAATGACGAAGTGTGCAATGATAGCAGCGCAGTGGCCCCAAATAGAGCCTGGAACCACCTGATGAGAAATCAGCAGAGAAGTAACCAGAAGCCAAGTTTTCCATCACAGAGTTAACATTTTCTGAAGAGACCGGGTGCCCGGTACCGAAAGATCTAAAAACGGCCAACGAAGTAAAGTTAGGTTTTTTATGTTTTATTATGTAATGATTATATGTAGTTAAATTAAAATGTTATTTTTTTATATAACTTTTTGGAGCCTTCAGGGCTTTTTAAACAGTACAATGTAAACTATGCTATTATTTTTTAAATATCATATGAGCCAATGCTAAATGACATAAAGTGGTATGAGAGCTAAATAAAGAAGGAAATATTTTCTTTTTGCAATATCAACCGCTAGGTGGGCAAAGGCGAACTAGAATAATGTATATAATATTAATAATGAATTGTACACTAATTAAATATTTACAATTCATACACCAGTCATAAGGCTGTACTTGGATAAATAATTAACGCCCAGCGTCCTCATTTGAGGACAGCTAATAAAATCGCATGTATATTTTTAGGTGTTTGTTGGAATGATTTCTGCTTTTTAGTGACAGTTTATATCATCACTCCGAATGATCCCAGAGAGTTTTATGTGTCTATTATTAATTACTATTTCGTAATTCAGATAGTTATTTTATGATTTTTCATTCGTCGCACATATATTTGCTTTTTGCGCAGATATATTAACTTAAATCAAGTTGAATAATATATATTATAATACTTTACTTTCGAGGTCTTTGTCAGCATATAATAGAAAATTAATCTGTTATCTCAAATTTTTTTTTACCTGGAAGATTTTTCGCTAGAACACTAAATGTCCTTAAATGTGGATAGGTTGTTAATTTAAAACTATTAGAAGAGTTTTTTAAATTTAAAATATTTCATTCTCAGTTGTCCATATTAGTTTAAAATTGAAATATTCATCAAAATATATTTTTCAAAATTATTTCAGGCATTAAGAGGGGACAATACCTAATCTCGCCGGCAGCCTTCGCCCATGTTATTCTATGGGAAATTTTTTTGCTACAATTACACATTACCTAATGAATATTTTTCAATTCTGTTTTCGCAGTCAGAAAATTCATAACCGTTAAATGAGTACTCATTTTTGAAAAATTCATTTTTTTAAATTTTTACATTTTAATTTTGAGTTCAAAAATGCGATTTTTCACAAAATGCATTTTTCTCATTTTCTAATCGCAAAATGAAATACTAAAATTTTAAAAAATCAATTTTTGGAAAACAAGTACTAATTTAATGCTTATGAATTTTCTAAATGCGAAAACAGAATTGAAAAATATTCATTAGGTAATGAGTAATTATGTAAACAAATTTTCCCATAGAATAACATGGACGAAGGCTGCCGGCGAGATTAGGTATTGTCCGCTCTTAACGGGTTAAAATATAATAAGTTATTAAAATATATAATAAAATTTATAAATAATTAAGAAAGTTAAGATATAACTTATTTTTGTGTTTATTAATGTTGCTTTGTAGAGATGAATCTAAAGTCAAGAAATGAGAAATATTAGCTCGTCTAATGAAATATTTTGTTATATTTTACGAATTGTATTTTTAAATTTACATAAGAAATAATTAAATATCTCATTTTTTTAAAGTTAGATTATCAATTACATTCCATTAAAGCCAATAACTTTGACATTTAAAATAAATGATTTAAATCAGTGATTTTTTTCAAAAAAATCAATTGATTTAAATCAGCGATTTAAATCAATTGATTTAAATCACTACAACCCTGCTGATAGATATGATATAGTATTGTAAGATGCAGTATGTATTGTGTATAAGGATGAAATATGAAAGAATAGTGATTTTGCTGGATAACAGATATCCGGAGCTTGTTTGCCTGCCGAATACAGATATCTGTCAGATATCCAGCTTTAGTTTTTTTTTTTCCTGTTGTATAGCTCTTTTTTCTTCATAAAAACATTAAAATATAAACATATTTCACACACTTTAAAAAATTATTTCAAAATTTCTTTAAAAAAATGAAACATGTTTATTTAATATTCTATTTATTTGTACAATTTTGCTATGAAGAATAAAACTTTAAGCCCAAAATATTTATTCCTACACTTGCAATTTGTGATGAAAAGCAGTCACAAAAAAATTGGTTTTGTTTAGAATTATAAAACTATAACTTATTATTTACATATTTTTTACAATACTAATATTAAACAAAATAAAATATAAAATTTACTAATATAACCATAGTTTGAGTTATTTTCATAGGAAAACTAGTATATTGTGGCCATCACAAAACTTTCATCTATATCAATCCATATAACACAGTGTCATGTCACTTGCTGTTTAAAATGTACACAAATTTAACTATAGCTTCTCAGAATAAATATTCTACATGTGCAGTTTGGGACAGTTTTAATCAACAGATCCCGAGATATAGTCATGTAAAAAAATACAATAGCAGCTCCACCTGTTGACTGATATACACATAAACTATGTTCGCTGGCATTCGCTTTCATAATGGTTATCTCATATATCAAGTTTTGTGCACTTATATGCCACAGAAGTTGAGACTTAGCCTTCCTATTCAAGGTGTAAATTGCAATGCAGTAGTGCCACCTGTTGGCCGATATACACACAAACAAAATCAGCATAGTGTTTCATAATGGCTGGCTCCTCACATACCAAGTTTTGTGAAATTATACACCATAGAATCTGAGATATAGTCTATCCATTCTCAGGAAAAATTATAGTATAGCAGTGCCACCTACGGCTGATATGCACCCAAATTGAATCAGCAAAATTTCTCATAATATTTCTTCTAGCATATCAAGTTTCATTTAATTATATGCTATAGAATCTGAGATTTAGCTTTCCCAAAAATTGCTGAATACACTGTATAGCAGCAAAACCTGTTGAGTGATTAGCGCCAAAAGTGGAAAGGCGCTAATATATACCTAGGTACATTTACATATAAATTTATGTAAAATTATGTTCAGTAGTTCCTGAAATGTAGTCTTCCTTTAAATTACAGAAATTGTACAGCAGCACCACCTGTGGAGCGATTTGCACTAAAAGTTTATGGGCACTAATTTATGTCATGGTGCAACTACATATAAATTTATATGTAATTCTGTGCAGTAGTTCTGGAGATACAGTTTTAACAGAATTTTTGCTGCACATACAGACAGACATTTTTTTTTTTTTTAAATGTTCAAATCGGGATCTGGACCTCTTAAAATGTGTAAATCCATCGATAACTGGAAGTAGAAAATTTTTACAAATCCAATACTTTCTTTTATTGATTACAGAAGAAAGAAAGAGAAGAAAAAAAAGCAATGGGTTTAGCTCCTTCGTTTAATTATTTAATGCTGTTTAGTTTTGAGACACATTTAGTTTTACTTAGAATTTAATTGTTTTGAGACATGTATAAGAAGAGATTTATCATAAGAAGATACATTTAAAAGAAAGAAGCATAGGAAACTAAAAGCTTCAAAATAGTATGTTATTGCTTTTACAAAACTTTTTTTTATATCATTCTATAACAGCACTACATACTATTTAACATATACAGAAGAAACTTAATCATAACTTCTCACAATAAAGAGAGTGCAATATGGAGTTTGATGCAATTTACTCAACAGATTTTGAGATGTAGCCATGTGGAGAATCATAGAAGGGGAGCAAAAGGTGTGCCATGTGTTGGTCGATAATCGATATACACCGAAATTAATCCAGCTTTCATTCCCATATATCTTGCACATCAAATTAAGTGCAATTAATTACTATCATAGAGTAAATTTCAGTTTTATTGACCGATATACACCAAAATTAAATCAGCATGTTTTATAATAATGGCCCTCTCACAAACCAAATTTTGTGCAATTATACACAATAGAATCTGAGATATAACTTTCCCAGTCATGGGAATATTACAGCATAGTAGCATCACCTATTGGCCTATATGCACCAAAATTAAATAAGCATATTGTTTCATAATGGCCCTGTCACATACTAAACTTTGTTTAATTATACACAATAGAAGCCGTGATATAGTCTTCATTTAAATGGGAGAAATCACAGTATATCAGTGCTATTTGTTGAGTGATTTGCACCAAAAGTTGGACACTTTTTCGGTTGAGGTGCAACTATATATATATTTTATGAAATATATATTTATTTATATGAAATTATGTGTCTTAGTTCTTGGGCTAAAGCTGTTACAAAATTTTTGTCAGACATTTTCTAAAAATAGTCAAATTGTGTTTTAGTATCCTGAAAACGTATAAATTTATCAGAAACTGGAAGTTGAAACATTTTACGAATTCAGTACTTTCTTCTATTTGATATAGAAAAAAAAAAAGTAACAATTCAAAACAATTTTATATTTTTGTATTCTGTACAGATAAGAAAGGAATTTTTCGATTATTTATTAAAATTCTTTAATTAAAAGTAAGCATTAAGTTTTTCTAATGTACAAAACAAAAAACTTTAAATAATTGAAAACAAGTCCCCCCCCCCTCCCCTTCTCTAACAGTCTAAAAATGAAAGTACAGACTTTCTAAAAATTTAAGTATGTACTTTTATTTTAAGTAATTTTAATTTTTGGAAATATATGCAAGGCAATGGAAAGTTCTAAATTCAGGTGCTTCAGCAAAATATTCCTTTAAAAGTACAAATTTATATGAATTAGTGTTTTTTTTTATTCCTAAGCATAATCGAATATGTAGATGGCACAGGCAATGCCAGAAGGTCTGCTAATATAAATATATGGTCACACACACACACAAAAAAAAAAAAAAAAAAAACTTTGTTGTGTATGGAAAAGTGGATTGTAAATAAAGAGGCAGGTTCTAATTAATTCAATGGGTGTTCAAATTATTAGAATTTATTTATTTTTTATTTAGACATTTTTTCGATTATCTAAAATAATACTACAAACTTCATACATTCAAAGAACATTTAAAAACTCATATTTTCCACTATCGATTTAGTCCTGAGTGTAATTTGGGGACCAACTACAAATTGAAGAAGAGCGAAAATACTTTGAATCACCCTGCATTACAAAAAGCTACAAATGACTTGTAACTTTAATACATTGTTGCACATACTATGTACAATATTTGTGTGTTTTGATGTGAGAATTGCACAATTATTTAGGCAGATACATATATATATATATATATATATTTTTTTTTTTTTTTTTTTCAAAAATTACTAATTTTTCACTTATAACTGAAATGGATTTCCATAAAATTTTACAAAACTTGCTGAAAAATTGACAAAACATTATTCTGAAACATAAAATTTACACATATAATATTCGTTGAGATATGAGCATTTATAGTAAATATTTGTTTACAGTGCATGTACAAAAGATAAACAAATTTTTATTGCATAGGTTGAAAATCAATATGTTGTAGTATCATCACTACATAATACATATCACATGCATTTTAATGTGGTTTTGCATGATAATTAACCTTGGCATATAAATTGGTTCCTTAGTCTAAACTCAGTTATTAAATAAAATTAAACATCTGCTCTTGTGCCCTGGCATTGATCTGTGAAAATGATATTAAAAGAAACCCACTGATACCAATTTGGGATAGGCAGTTTTATTTGCTAAAGAAATTTGTCTTATAGGATGCCCAGTATTTACAATTTCATGGTCTTTGGTTTCAAGATACTGCATGCCCCAGGAGCAGAAAGTGCTTAAAACTGCGGCGCACATCGCAGAACAATTGAGGCTTTTGCAGAACATTTCATCTATACCCTAACTGGATGATGTTGATTGATACAGCTAACATTTTAAAATTAATAAAACCTAGATATGCTCAACTGACCTGTAAATCTGTTAGCATACTAGAAAATTGCTGGAAACAGTCATTGTTTCAATGTATAGACAAAACTTATAAACATTTTGTAAGTAGTATATCCACATTAATGTGACAATATTAATGCCAAAAGCCATTGAAAAAATTGCAAATTCTGGGTGTATGCCTCAGTTTTAGATTATAAAAATTTTAAACCATGTTTTATTATAAATGTGTAATAAATATTTTACTAATAAGTATTATTTTTATGCTTATTTTGCATTTTACTGTGCTTTGACAAATTTGGACAAAATACCTGCAGAACATTTGCAAATTTTAATGTCTCGTTGCAGAACATTGGATATAATTCTGCTCCTGGGCTGCATGCTATGAGTTTAAAAATGAATAAAACACTAATTTAAATCTTATGGAAGTCTCTGCTATACACTCACCACTTCACCAAATTGAATTATACCTAAGATTCTTGACAAATACTTTGATGAGAACTAAATTATCTCAACCAGACATTATAGTTATGTATTCAAGTTCATTATTGCTTAAAAGTGTATAATAAAATAAGAAAGGGATTTTTGTGTTGTTGTAATCATACTGTGAAAATGGGGGCGGGGGGGGGGGAATCCACAACATGATACAAATTAATTGTATTTAAAAATTTTCTGTTTATTGTAAAATTAAATCTGTATAAGCTTTTTCAAAAATTTGCTTATTATTTTATTTTGAAATTTTATATTTAGTATAATATTTCGTTTATATTTAGTTATTTTAACATTTTCAAATTTGCTTCATCAGTAGATTTTAATAATTTTGTATATTACACTTTAATCTTTTAGAAACATTTTTGTGATTAATAGTGAAAAAGAAAAAAAAAAAAAAATCAGTAGCTGTGTTTGTGTATAAAGTAGTAATATATATAGGTGTATGCATATTTTCTTCTTTCAACTGAAAAAATGTTTTAAGATTGACATATTTATTTATTTTTTAATGTTTTTCTCTTACAGAGGATGATGACAATGTTCGTTATGCCAAAGCCACTCAGCAACAGGTGAATAAATGTGACCAATTCATATTTTCTACTAAAAGCAGTGAGATTTGTAACCAAACAAAGCAAAAATCAAGATTGGCTGACTTAGCTGCTAACATAAGACAATGGGAGGATAATACCCATACACCCACACTTCCATCTAAAAATGTTACCTCTATCACTAACACTACTAAATTTCAGATGCCTCCAACTAACACTCCAAATTCTACTAACAAAACTTTTTCAATGAAAGTTTATTACACTAATAAACAATCTTCCGATTCAAATGATGCTATGCAGCATGTTAGTAATTCTCAGGAAAATGTACATTCATTTTCTTCTTGTGGTAAGGGGACTTTTGATTCTACACCTGCATGTAGAAAAGGTAACAAAGAAGTTGGTAGTGTGAAAGGTAAATGGGGAAAATTACAATCTTGGGATCAAGCTATTAATGCCGCTTTGGTAAGACTTTTAAAATGTTGGTATTTTTTGTTTTTCTAAATTGAATTTCATACTCTTTTTGTAAAAAAAAAAAAAAAAATAAGTGTGCTGGTGTTTTTTAAAAACTGTTCTTCTAATGATTTTTTAGAAAATGACATATTATGTTTTTGTGCCCAGAATTACTCTACCAAATCTCATAATTTAAAAAAAAATTGTTTTATTTGTTTTAGTTTTTGTTTCAAAAATGGAATTTTTGGTCTTTTTGTGTACTTAACAATGTACACAAATTTGGATTTTCATAAAATGATTTTAAGTATAAAATGGATATTATAATCATAAATTATAATGTGTGATTGTAATACGGGATTAGTTTATAATTAGAGTTATAATCTCTTGGGGGAAGCATTGAAAAAATAAAATATGTAATTATTTGACAAAAATTAAAGGATTTTTTTTTTTTTTTTAATGCTATGTGATTTACAAGTTTTTCAGATTTGTCTGTAATAACATAGTTCATTTATAGTGAGCAATATCTTGAAGCTTCAAAAGTGTGCTATTCCAACCTAAAATACACTGCTCGACATTGAAAATGCAACACCAAGAAGGAATGATAATAATGGAATGAAATTTTTTGGACGCATACATTATAGTAGGAAGAACAATTGATTAAAATTTCAGGAAATTTGGAGTAATATGTACTGAGAAAACAGTACATAAAGCAGCGACCTCTGTGAGCAATAACAGCACATGTCTGCCTAGGCATTGAATCGAACAGCGATTGGATGACATGTACGGGTAGAGCACTTCATGAAGATTTAACACGATGCCACAATTCATCGATCGAAGTTACTGGTGAGTGGTGGGGGGGGGCAGTCGCTTTTCAACGATTAAACAGTCATTTTCATTGGTGCGAGATCAGGAGAACGTGCTGGCTAGAGCAACAGTCTAACACATTCGACATCAATGAAGGTCCAGACAATATGGACAACTTGTGGTCATGCATTGTCCTGCTTAAATGTTGCGCTTCGGAGGCCTTGAACATAGGGCAGAGCTATGGGCCTTAACTGGTCAGAAATGTAATGGCTGGTATTCAGAATGGCGAGAATGAAAACAAGAGGTGACCGGGACGTGTATCCAATGGTACAACATACCATCAATCCAGGTGGTGACTCAGTATGCGGCTACCAAAATTCTGATTACCCTCAAAACTGCTTCACTGATATGGGCGCCATTAATGTGTGATCAACAATGAACCTGGACACAGGAATGGCATGAAGTCACTTTTCAGACAATTCACAATCCTGTTTACAGCATCAAGATTGCCTTATTTGTATTTAACAGCATTATGAATAATGCACATTGCCAGCTGGGATTCGACATCATCATACTGTCCATCATTTGCAATGAGGTTATGGGTTCCCATTGGATACACGTCTCGATTACTTCATGTTCGTATTCCTGGCACTCTGAACAGTAGCCATTAAATTTCTGTTGAGTTAAGGCCCGCTCCTCTGCCCTGTAATCGAGGCCTCCGTAGCGCAAAATGTAAGCAAGATAATGCACGACCGCAAGTTGTTTGTATTGTCCAGATCTTCTTTGATACAGAATGTGTTCGACTGTTGCTCTGGCCAGCGCGTTCTCCTGATCTTGCACCAATGAAAATGACTGTTAAATCATTGAAAAGCGACTGGGCCCCCCACCACTCACCAGTAACTTTGATCGATGAATTGTGGCATCGTGTTGAAGCTTCATGAAGTGCTCTACCCGTACATGTCATCCAATCTCTGTTCGATTCAATGCCTAGGCAGATATGTGCTGTTATTGCTCACAGAGGTCGCTGCTTTATGTACTGTTTTCTCAGTACATATTATTCCAAATATCCTGAAATTTTAATCAATTGTTCTTCCTACTATAATGTATGTGTCCAACAAATTTCATTCCGTTATTATCATTCCTTCTTGGTGTTGCATTTTCAATGTTGAGCAGTGTACTTAACTTGGTAAAGTCGCATTGGAAATTCCTTTTATTCATGGTGCTGTATTGTGTGTGTGTGTATATATATATACAGGGTTGCCACGCCACCTGGAAAACCTGGAATAGTGAGGGAATTCGAAAGTTGACCATAAAAGTCAGGGAATTCCATACGATGGTTGCTAAAGAAAAACAATTTTTCCACCAACGTAGGGTTACTTTTCTGTTTTTTTTTTTTTTTTTTTCCTTAGCTACCATGATTTTTTTAAACATCGTCAGCCTTCCTTTCCGCTTATGAAAGAAATTTCTTATTCTGCTTATAAGCAACAGATGCCATCACTGTATGTAACTTTTGTCATATGATATGTATTTTTTGTGTTTTCAAGTAGTACCGTAATTATTTTGCTCTCAATACAACCAGTGCTCAATATATGGTTAGACCGTTAGACTGGAATTTTCTTAGAATGCACCTGGAAAAGTCAGGGAATTTCATTCTCTTGTTTGAGTGGCAACCCTGTATATATATATACCAGGGTTGCCACACTACCTGGAGAACCTGAAATAGTCAGGGAATTCGAAAATTGACCATAAAAGTCAAGGAATTTGAATATTTTAGCCAGAATCTGGAAAAGTCAGAGAATTTCATATGATGGTTGCTAAAGAAAAAACAATTTTTCCACCAACATAGGGTCATTTTTCTGTTTTTTTTTTTTTTTTTTTCCTTAGCTTCCATAATTTTTTTTAAACATCGTCAGCCTTCCTTTCCACCCGTGAAATAAATTTCTTATTCTGCTTATAAGCAACAGATGCTATCACTGTATGTAACTTTTGTCTTATGTATGTTTTGTATTTTCAAGTGGTACTGTAATTATTTTGCCCTCAACACAACCAGTGCTCAATATATGGTTAGACTGGAATTTTCTTAGAACACACCTGGAAAACTTGGAAAAGTCGGGGAATTTCATTCTCCTGTTAGAATGACAACCCTGTATATACACACAGTTGAAGGAGAACCTGGAATAGTCAGGGAATTTGAAAATTGGTCATGAAAGTCGGGGAATTTGAATATTTTAGCCAGAATCTTGAAAAGTCAGGGAATTTCATACAATGATTGCCCCCCCCCAAAAAAAAAAAAAAAAAAACTAATTTTTCCTCCAACATAGTCATTTTTCATGTTTTTTTCTTAGCTTCTGCTTTTTTTTTTAAACAAGACCTCTTAGAAGGACCCCACATGGAGGGCAATCTCTCCTTATGTCAAAGTAATATAACTTCTTGTGTTTTCAAGTGGTACCATAATTATTTTGCCCTTAACACAGCCAATGCACAGTATATGGCTAGACGGGAATTTTCTTAGAACACGCCTGGAAAACAGAGTGACGACATTCAGGGAAAACAGAGAAATCATGGAAAAATCAGGGTTTTTTATAAATCTGGAAATATCTGGGAATATTCAGGGAATTTTGTAAAAACACCCAAAAAACATAGAAATTTTCATTTTTGCCCAGCGAGCATGAGCAGGGTGGCGACAATCAGGGAAATCATGGAAAAATCAGGGTACTTTATCAATCTGGAAATATCAGGGAAAAATCAGGGAATTTTGTAAAAACACCCAAAAATCATGGAAATTTTAATTTTTGGCCAGCAAGTATGACTGTAAGATCGCCAAACAGATGTTATTTTGACCATGATTGCATAGGATTGGCTGGTTTCTAGTTGAATCTCACCATGTTAACATTAAAAAGAAAAATTAGTACAACATGAGGAGGAATAATTTTATGTCTTGATATTAATATATTGTGCAATTAAAATGAGTCATATTTTTATAATTTTGCTAATTTCTCCAAAATTTTGAATGTTTCATTTTATTTTCCTTTTTAACCGTACGTCTGGCACACCTGTAGGATGAACAGAATCAGGCGCACCCTGCCTGAGAGGCCAGGTAAATATACTTTATTGTTAAAATACTTGTACTACAATCAATAAATTCGTGCTTATGCATCAAATTTTCGTTTATTACTTTCTATTCACTCCTAATAAGGTCACCATATGGGTGTTTTTGAATTAAAAATTATGTGTAGGATATTTAGAGAATGAAAACCAGAACAGTCTTTTCAAGCAGGGTGTGCCCGATGGAGGGTTAAGTGAAGAAAAAAAAAAAAGACATATTTTTGCCCATTAGTATAGATTTTGAATTGCAGTGGTTTAGCGAGCATGTTACACAAGAGTGTGATATACACGAAATTATGGAATGTATATAATAGATAACGGAAATCATGGAAATTTGTCAAAATTAATCAGGGAATTTTTTTTCTGAATTTCTGTAGCCACCCTGATGAGTGAGAGACCACCAAACAGCTGTTATCTTAACTATGATTGCACAGGAGTGATTGGCTGCTTTCTAGTTGAATCTCACCAACAAGTTAACAGTAAAAATAAATAAATAAATATTTTTATAATCTGATGTTAATATGTTGGGAATTAAAATGAGTCATATCTTTATAATTTTGTTAATTTCTCCAAAATTTTGAATTTTATTTTCCTTTTTGTAAGTGAACAAAGAAAAAAAAATAAAAAGATTGAGATATTTTTGCCCAACAGTATAGTTTTTTGAATTGCAGTGGCTCAGCGAGCATGTTAAACAAGAGTGTGATGTACACAAAATTATAGAATATATATAATTGATAACGGAAATCATGTAAATTTGTCAAAATTAGTCATGGAAATCGTTGAAAAATCAGGGAACTTTTTTTCTCAATCTCTGTAGCCACCCTGGGAAAAGTCAGGGAATTTCATTCTTCTATTTGAGTGGCAACCCTGATACATATGATATTTATATGTAATTTATAGAAGTTAAGGGGTTGGGTTAAGGTTTGTAACAGAATACTATATTAAATTTATTTTTATTATTCATAAAATAACTGTAGAACATTAAAAAATTTATAACTGTACATTAATAACTATAATAATTGGAATCAGTAATCTGTGCAATATTTATTTTTCTACAGTTACCATGATTGGTATTTTCACTATAAAGCATCAAAACAAATTTATTAATTTTTGATGTATTAATCAAAGCTGTCAAATTGTAAATTTCAGGAATTCCATCTCAGATTGCAAAGTACCCTAAGAGACAATAAAAAAAAAAAAGCCGCACTTGGAATTTTTTTTTATTTTTTTATTTTCTCTTTCTGCAACTGCCAGTTTTATCGTTTAAAAAGCAAATTTTCAAACAGATTTGTTTTACATCGCCCTCCACGTACACTTTTGGATTGAGCCCAGTGTTAAAAACAACATGCAATTCTCCGGAAAATTTATTTAAAAAATGGTAAGGATAAGGCAATTAACAATGCCACAAAATGGATTAATTTTAGAATGAAATCAAAAATTATTTTTATACATGAAATGGCAAAATAATTAAATGTTAACAAAATATTGGTGAGATGGTTTTTAGCAAAATATAAAAATTTTTAGCTATTTAGACTGGAAATTTCTGTTAAGCTTTTTCTACAGGTGAACACGTTCCTCATGCAAGCAAGATGACCGCACTTTAAAAAACAAATGTTTAAAAGATCTATTTGTATCATGTTCAGAACTTAAAAAAGGTTTTAAAAAGGCGTATAGCAAAATACTTCATTCAAAAACAATGTGGGAACAATTAAACAAAGCAGTTAAGTTTTGAAGATCTTCTGGTTTTAAACCAGAAGATCTTAAAATAAAAGCCAATATTAAGGGAGGAAAAAAAAAAAAAAACAGTTGACTATTTAACTGATGCTAAATTATCACTTACTTTTAATGTATTGATTAAAATTATTTGTTCCTGGATACCCCATCTATGAACTTGACCGAGATTTTTACTGTCCTAACAACATATCCGAGCTAGTTAAATTTAAATTACTCCAGTTATCGTGTTCACAACTTTACATGGGAAAAAGCGTTATATATTGTATGTATATAAACTTTTGAACAGAGGGAGGTTTTGGGTTCTAGGGGTCATGATCGGTGAAGATATGAAGAAATTTTCCAGAAGTTGTATGTATCTTAAAATTGTATGATCAAGATATTTTTATTATAGAATTCCTGATAATATTTTGATACCATATTCTAACTTATACGATAATCAATCTTCTGCTCTATATATAGATATGCATTACTTAAGAAAATGGGAAAAAGCGGTAAGTAACCCTTTTGGATTACTAAATATTAAAAAATCCCTTTTCGGCAAGCTTAAAGTCAAAGGTAGATTCCTTTACGTTAATGTTACAAATCTAAAGAAATTTTACATATGCATTAATACTTAGCCAATGGCTTTGTTCTCACGCATTGCATTATTTACGTCGCTGTTCTGTTTTCAAGAAATTTAATTTTCAACTACAAAAAGGTTTTATTCATTCTACTTAAAATTTTAGGCTAGATTTATTGGCCAGTAAATGTTTAATTTTTTTAAAATTCAAGCTCATCATCATTCCACAAATAGAAGTCATAAAGATATACAATCCCAGCAATGGTGAATTCAGGAGGAGGCTATTATTGGGCTACAACCCCCTCCCCACTCAATCTGAATCAAAATTATACATTTCATCTAAAACCCATATAACTGTTGGTTCAATATCTGTCTTTTAAAGAAAAGATAATAGAAACATGAAAATGCATTTCTAATTTTACTATGGTCAAGCACTGGTGAGCCTGGCATTGCTTTAATCAAGTCAAATACAGTTAAGTTGTAGCGGTTTTTGGTTAGTTATTTCATTGTAATTTTTATTGAATTATTGAAAGCTTTGTATTGTGTATTTGTGATTATTTTTGTGAGATGAGTAAAAATTGTAAAGTGAAACTGTTTTGGTTCATATAAGCCAGAACATTAACATTAGTTAACATGGGATCATTTGGGAACCATTAAATTTCAATGTTAATTTTTACAAATTTAGTAAATTGTATTATTTGACGAAACTTGACAAAACTTGTGACTTAGCATTGAAATTTGTGATTTAGTGGCAAAACTTGATAGTTGACGAGGAAATTTTTGACCTGGCAATGAAATTTGTTATTTGATGACAAAATTTGGCGAGCTTAGCATTGGAGAATGTCATCTTTGGCGTCATATTTTCTTCCCATGCGAAAACCTCATATCTCTTCACAGACCAATGTCTTGTTTCCACAAGATAAAAAGTCAAAGGAAGCTGTAACATATTACCAAGGCTCAAAGTGTTCCTATATTTCCTATATATTTCAAAAAATCATGAAAAACGTCCTATATTTTATAATTCTTTACATTTCCCCTATATTTCACAAAAATGTTCCTATATTTCTAATATTCTGTTCTGCTATTTCAGTTTAAGTTCTTACTTGTTTTCTGCTTTCCCCACCTAGGCATCCAATTTAAAATCTCGTATCTTTCAGGGTTCATACTCCTCAGGGAAAACCTGGAAAACAGGGAATACTCAGGGAATTTGGAATTTGTTAAAAAAAGTCAGGGAAAACTCGGGGAAAATAAAAATTTTCATTAAAAATCAGGGAAAATCAGATATAAAACCTGGAAAAACAAATTTTTCTTTTCTCTCAAGTTATGTTTTTCTTTCTTTGCTTCGTATCAAAATTTAAATGATTAAGTATTGTGAAAATACGCATCTAAATAATGATTTCTACTTGAATTTCTATCATGATCGGCAGTAATATAACATCATACAGTGAAAGTAGCTGTATTTTGTCCTGTCTAGAGGAGCGTTTCTTGTAATATGTCGCTAATATTTTCTTGAAAATTGTCCAGGAACTCAGGGAAAACTCAGGGAATTATTTTCCCATATTTGAGTATGAACCCTTTCCAAAATACCATTCAAATTAAAAAATATTGTTTTTTTTTTCTCGACATTCACTCTGCAAATGTGATTGGAAATCATATGTTGCATAATTTGTCTTATGTAAATAATATTGCACACATTATAAGAAAATAATAAGATAATGAAAACTTTAATCATAAATTCATTTTATTTCCATTGTTTAATTTAAAAAATATAAAAATTAAAGTTTTAAAAAGAATCACGAAAGAAAGAAAAAAATATTTTCCTTATATATTTAAAGCATTCTGCTCTGTAGAAGAAAAAACTGAAACTTTAACTTTATTTTACCATAAAGGAAAAATAACCTATCCTATACGGTAAAAACAAAGAAGCGGCCAGCGCGAAATCAAAAACAAAGTTCCGACTCCAAGACGAGAAAATGAAGTTTCAATGAGAAAAGATTATTAGTAAAAAGTGTAAAAATGTACGATACACCGAATCGCATCACTTGTGATTCGATGTAACAAATCACCAATGGATGCCCTCTATAAAAGCTTAGCTGAAACATGAAATTTGAAAAATGGTCGCAAAACTATTCTTTCAAAGAATCCAGAAACATTTCTATCCAATTCCAATATGATATACGATAAACACACACGAGTGGTTGGCCCAAAAACAAACACAGAATTCTGAAACGCAAAAACAAAGTCCCGATACGAAAAAGTTACCAGTTAAAATTTGCCGATACATTGAATCGCATCACCTTGTAGTGTTTTGAGTATGTTGGAACAAAACAAATGAACTGGATGAACGAACATGATTACAGGAACATGACATTATGTCTGTATTAAGATTCAAGAAACTTTATTATTAACAAAACATAAGTATTAAAAAAAATATATATATGTTTGCTGTGTTAAGCAAAAAATAAAATATGTTTACTAATGTCAATGTTATTATTATTATTACAGTAATTTCGTTTACAGGTGAGTAAGTACACCTCTTTTATTTTTTTTTTCTCTAATACATTGTTTAAGTTATCAGTACAGTTTATTGTTAAATTATTTTGGGGTTAAAGGAGTGTGGGGGACTTGGGATTTGTGGAATGTTGTAACTAAGTTTTGTAATCAATCTGCTTATCTGAGAACTCCACATTTCTAAAAAAAAAAAAAAAAAAAAAAAATCTCATTTTGTTCGCTTATTGCTAATAATTTTAAGGAATTTTTAAAAATGTTTCTAGTTTAAAATAATAATTAGCTATTATACTATATTATCTCCCCCCCCCCCCCCTCCTCCATTTTTTGAAAACAGGATCCATATTTTTTAAACTCATGAGTCCCAGGGACCCATGATTTTGAAAGTCTAGCGGCATCACTGGCTAGTATTCAATTCAATATGTTACTTTCATAAAAAGAATTGACTTCACTTCACAGACAATTCCAGTATGATTCAATGGACGACTTCGACTTCATAGCTACAACAATTTATCGATAAAAAAGCCCTTAACTATAGTATGGAAGGCATAGGAGAATTTTTAAAAAAGGATAATTTAACAGAAAATATGACGAAAAATAAAGGATTTTTTACTCATGGCTTCTAACGCTTAAAATAAAATTAATATATCCTAATGTAAACACATTGTTACTGAGAGCTTAACAAATATCATTTGAAATAAGAAAATTTTTTTCATACAATCATTAAAAGAATTGATAATTCCATTACCATTTTAATATTTTCACTTATTCTTTTACTTTTTTTTGTGGAAGGGGGGGGGGGAAAGCACAATTCATTAAATAGGCACTGACAGCAGCCATAAAACGTATTCAACCAACTACATGTAGTTAAATTGAAGGATTATAATTTTTTTTTTTTTTGACTTTTTAAGCATTATGATGTAAAAGAGGTGTCATTATTTAAAAAATATTAAATGGACTGATGTTAAATGATATAAACTATTATGAAAGCTAGACAAGCAAGAGATGATAAATTTGGAAATATGTTCTTTTCTAAATAATGTAAAAAGTAATAGATCTGTTAATTTATTTTATCTGTTAAATTAAATGAGATTAAATTAGGGTGTTTTGTTTACAAAGTCATTTAATCATTCCGAGATTACAAAATAATGTTAATGGAAGTTCGTTTTTACTGAATCTCTCAATCTTCTCTTGAAATTATCTTCCGATATTTGTGTGAAAAAAATTCCTATATTTTCCTATTTGATTGCTTTGATCCCTGGTATTACTCTCAATTTCAATCATAAATTTTAAATTCTTGCCTAAACCAGCATTCTAAACTACAAACGATATTTGTATTAAGACTAACGTATTATTTTTAATTATATATTTTTAAATGATTAATTAAAGCGGTTAACATGGTTTTTATATTTTCAGTGATCTTTTTTATTAGCGTTTGCACATGACGTAAGCATCAGATTATAAATTTAAACAATTAAAGCTATAGAAAATGTCGGTTTCATTACAATTGACAAAAAATCACTTTTTAACTTGTAACTTTTAAGCAATTAAAGCTATTGAAAAAGTTTAAATACAAAAACTGTTCTTTAGGGTAAGGCGGTAATTCGCCTGGTTTGAAGTTCTTTCCTATGTTCAATATTAAAGAAATTATGGGCAAATGAAAATTTCCACCCCTTTGATCTGGATACCCTATCTACGAGTCGACCGATTTAACATGGGAAAAAGCGTTATACATAAATGCTGGATGAGTGCTGCCAGCGTGAAACTAGTTTAACCCTGCAGGCAAGTCACTAGTCTTGCCGCCTGTCTCCTTCCCTCCTTTTTTAAGTTTCTTAAATTATTTTTTCATAAATTTTGTTTCAGTTTAAGTTTTTCTGTTAAGATTTTGTTGAGTTAGTTTATTGTTTCGTTTGTTTTGCAGGTTGTTAATTAATGAATTTGGTTCCTTTAAATATGTGCATTTCATCCCCTGATAAATTTTTTTCACCTTTCTGAGCTTCTCCTACATTAAAAAAAAAAAAAAAAAAAAAAATCATTCTTATTGGTCTTTGTGGTTTCAGTGATCTTGTATCTGTTGCTTGGCTTTTACTATGCTTAATAAATCATTATTATATATATATATAATATTTTTAACAGAGGGTAGTTTTGAGTTCTAGGGGTCATGATCGGTGAAGATATGAAGAAATTTTCCAGAAGTCGTGTCATGAGGACCATTTTAATAGGTAAATTTTCCTATAAGGAATCTACCTAAAAAGAGAAGGAAAAAAAAAAAAAAACTATTTTAAATAATAAATTGTAGTGTATTCTTCAATTAAATGATAGACACTAGAACTGTGACACTTTCGATATACAAAATTGTTAACTTATCTAAAACTGTGGGCACTTTTTTTTTTTTTTCTTTTTTTTTTCTTTAGCTCTATTTGTAACTTTTTGTGAAAAACTGAAACTAAACTGTTTTGTTGTCAAAAGGGCTCATCCCAGTTTAGGTATAGATGCCAAAAACCAACTGATGGGACATAAGAAATTTGTTATTTTACAGATAATAACAAACACAAAAAAAAATTAAGAAAACAGGTACTTTTTTCTTTTTCCATATTTTTAGGAAATGAAAACAAAGCTTGTTTTGGGTAAAAAAGAGCCATATTGTAATTCTAGCTTTAAGATAATTTTAGTAGAATCCTTAGGTAGCTGATATTGCAAGATTAAATATTTGATGACTGGAAATAAAATTTGGAGATAAAGTAGGATTGTGAATGAAATTTCATTTTAAAATTGTGGAATTGTTGGCTTTATAAGCAATTTGCATATGACACCTAAAACAATCACAGATGAAAATAAATATGACTATTTTGCAGTTATAATAATTTATATTTTTCCACTTAAAAATTTAATAAACATCCAGTATCCATGTGAAATCTTCAGTGTTTGTTTATTAATAGAAGAAATCAGGTAGAATTCTTAACTAGGAGGATTTATTTTCGACGATAATAATAACCTGATTATGTTACTCTTAACAACAACGGCAGAAATAACTTTTAAAACCTTTTAAAGATTGTTGATATAAATTATGTTATTGTTAATTAGGAACTTCAAGATGAAATTCCAAGACAACAAATTGTTATTAGCCAAACTAGTCAAGCTCTTAATTTGTGCAGCGCTTCAGCTGAATTTTCAGGTTCTAATGAGCAAGTTGAAGGAGAAAGAATTGCAAGTAAGTTTTATTTTACCATGTTTTTATTAACTTCGATTCTTGTTTGTTTGTCCGGTACAAATCTTGCTATCTATTTTTAACTAACTTCCCTACTAGCTAGACATTTCAAACTTTCACATTAGCTCAGAACCCAGTGACAACACAACACTTCGAAGTCAGATTTTCGAATTGTTTTCTTTTAATTAATTAAAATATGAAAATAATAAGCTCTTAATAGCAATAAAATAGCCATTAAAATATTAGCTGTAATTTAATTGTTGCAAAAAAAAAAAAAAAAAAAAAAAAAAAAAATATTTACGAGTCTATTTTCTTTCGACATAAAAAGTTGTCTTTAAAAAAATTTTTTTTTTTTTTTTTTTTTTTTTTTTTTTTTTTCATACTTTGTCTAAAAAGGTCAGAAGTTGTATAAGTATTTTTATTACTTTCTTATACAAAGTATAAAGAATGTCATGATGTCTAGTTGTACACCTGCAAGTTTCGTCTTAATACGAGCTTTCGTTTTAGAGATATCAGCAACTTTACATGATTTTTTGTGACGTCTGTATGTCTATGTATCTCGCATAATTCAAAAGTGGTTAGACATAGAACGTTGCAAATTTGGTGTATAGATTTTTTATAACATCTAGTTGTGCACCTCCCTTTTTGGTCTTCTGTGACTCTCCGTTTCAGAGATATTTGTGAAAATTATATTCATAATGATCAAATATACAAAGGTTTTGGCCATTATACATGACCTACCATCATAAGGATTTCAAAATAAGCTAATGATATTATTATGAAAGTTGTGACCTTTTTGTGTGTAGAAAGTAATTTTTAAAGACATAGAAAGGTTCTAGTCGACGAATGCACTTATATGAGTATTCAGCACGTAGATAGAGCATGTAATGATATTGTTATGAAAGCTGCTGACATTTTCGAAAAGAAAGTAATTCTTAATATATAGGTTTTTACGATCCTAGGGATGAAACTCGGCTTTCTTTCAATCTTGGAAAGTTTGCCACTGTTTTCCAGACTGAAATCTTTGCTATCATCTTATGCTGTAAGGTGTGCTTAGACAGGGATTATCATAATTTAACCATCCGTATCTGTTCTGACAGTTAAGCAGCTCTCCCTTCATTGGTGAGGTATAAGTTCACTTCTCTTCTCGTATGGGAGTGCTATATGGTACTTTGTGAGCTTTCTTCCTATAATAAGATTAGTCTTCACTGGGTACCTGGTCATACGGGTGTACCTTGTAATGAGTTGGCTGATGCACTATAGACAATGACGTAATTCTGATGGTGAAAGGCAAGCAAAAGAGCTTAATCGCGACTATCCTGGTCTTCATCATAAAGAGCTTTTAAAGCTTAACAAGAATGGTTTGAGGAAGGTTATTGGCCTTCTTACTGGTATCTGTACCCTTAAGAGACATCTGAACATTATGGGTGTCAGTTCTGATCCCATTTGTCGTGGTTGTTGTCTGGAAGAGGAGACTGCTCGGCACATTTTATGTGACTGTGAGGCCTTTTCTGCTCACAGGTTTGAGCATCTTGGTCGGCATCTCATTGAGTCTTGGGAGCTTCAGGATATTCCTGTCAGGTGTCTTCTGAACTTTGCTTCAGCTACGAGACTTTTCTCTTAAGAATGTGTTTGGGTTGGGGTAAAATAGACCTGGTCGATTTGCCTAGTTCTCAGGTCCTGCTGAGAGCTGCCCACCATTTCAATTCATAAGTCATAATATGTGGGTTCTAGTCGACGAATACACTTAATTTTGATTTAGTCTTGTTTGTAATTAAAAAAATGTTTGAAGAATTTAGTTCAGTACCATAAACAAATGATCCTTTCCGGAAAATTCCAGAATTCTGTTCTTATTGAAGTTAGAGCTTCCAAACTTTCTCAACCCAAACAAAAAATTTTTGCCAAAATCAATGCCAAGACAAAAATCAGTGTTAGCGTGGCGACTTGGCCAGATTAACGATCAAATTTGGTGGCAAATATTGTTTCAGGATAGCCAGAATTAATAAATCCTTTCTCAATTTTGAAATGAGTTAATTGTTTTGGTAAAATGTATCGTATCGTTTTTCACCTCTAATTTTCAGCAAAGAGAACAGATGTAGGCCATCTATACTCGAATGATTTCCATTAAATTCTCTAAGCTATGAATTTGCCAATGAGAGATTCTGTACTATGCCATTCCTGAAAAAACTATTATATTTGTTTGACGGTATATGTAATCCTATTATTATGACTTTTGTGGTTGAAATAGCATTTTTTCAGTCCTCCCCCCCTTCCCCTACCCCCATGGTTGGAACCTGCCTGTTTATTTATGAATCAGTTACCTCAAATGTCAGTTACTAAAAATGTCAATGTTTTCATAACAATATGTATATTCCAATATGTGTATAAGGAAGTCGAGGAATCCTCATCAGATTTTTTAGAACTGTTTTACAGTTATTACTTAAATATTTATATTGATATGTAAATTTTTAGATTTGAATTTCTTTTTAATATATTTTTTTTCCCTATTAAAGATTCAAAGCCACCTGTTTCACAAGAACATCCACAAGTCATGAAGCCTCAAGTATCTCAAGAAACTGCCAAAAATAATGTGGACCCTGCAGAGCTACCACTATCAGCCAGAAGAGCTCTTTTTGAAAATGCTTTTATGCATGGTACACCAAAATTGAATGATGATGTGATTGACCATAAATTATCTGTTGCCCAGAGAGCTGCAATGTTTGAGAATGCAACAAAAGCTAATTCTGGAATTAAAACAGCCAATCTTAAAGAACCTAAGCGTATGGCTTTTTCAAATTTTGAGAAATTTGAAAAAAGAAATATTGATGTTCAGAAAAGTCCTGTCAAATCTGTTCAAGCACCTACAAAAAGTAATTTTCAAGAAACAAAAGGTTTGTATACATGTTTTATAGGGTTGAATATTGCATGTGATGAATGGATATGGTTATTTAATTATTAATCTTTGAAATTAGCTTTTTTTTTTTTTTTTTTTTTTTTATTTCATACATAAGATGTTGAAATTAAGAATATTGCATCAAATAGCTAAAGATGCAAATTTCTGTTAACTGTGCAATTTCATCTGTCTTTTGAATGGATTAAAAATAATTTGAAGCCTTGTTTTGATTGAATCTTTCTGGGAGAAAGATTATGCTTTGAAATTGTTAATTATCCTTGTTTGTAAAGATGTCGGGGGGAGGGGGGGGGGGGGTTATGAAAATACGTAGTTGGTAGGATATTTATAAATGGGTAAGTTCTTTGGGTATTTACTTAAATAAATACCCAAAATGTGAGTATTTATATTTTTCAAATGTTTAAGCATATAATCATAATTTGTTTTGATTGGAGTTTTGGCAATAATAGAACTATTCTTGATTTGTTTAAGTAAATTTTTAGAGGAGGTGAGGGCATATTTCAACTGGGAGCAATTTAGAACAGTGGCCACATGGCTTTGTCATAAAAGTAACAGAAAAAATAAATAAATAAATAATAATAACAATAAATTGTAGATTACGATCTTAACTGTTAGGTAATGAAGAATTAAAGTCCTCTGGAAATAAATAAAGCTAACAATAACTTCAGTAACAGTTTAAATGGTTAGCTGAATGAATTTTTTTTATATTATTATTAGTAACAAATTAACTACTGCCAATATAAGTACAATTTTGTAAACATAAAAATTTAACTTTTGAATTTTTCATTAAGTTTATAAATACCAGTTCTTTATAAATTTTAGGTATTTACCTTAAGTATTAAATACCCAGGTATTTAGGTACCAGATACACAAATAAATAGTGGTATACCAGGGTTGCTACGGCACCTGCAAAACAGGGAAAACCTGGAAAATTCAGGGAATTTGAAGATCTATTAAAAAACAGGGAAACCTCAGGGAATTTTCAAAAATTATTGCAGAAACAGGGAAAAATCAGGGAATTTTGAAATTTTATGGAAAAATATAGGAAAAATTTTTCATAATAATAAAATATTTTTAAAATTTTTAGTGCTTTATAATGAATCAGTTATGTGTTTTTCCCCAACTGTAGTAAGTTAATAAAATTAATACACCCTAAATATGTTCAATTAACTTGTAAACATGTTAGAAAGCTGCATGATTGCGTGTCATCTATTTTACTTCTAAAAGGGACAGGGAAAACTCAGGGAATTTTTTCTCCTGATTTGTGTAGCAACCCTGTATATGCTACTTATTTATGTTCTAATTATTTATGCATATAGTTTAACTGAAAGTTAATTATAACTACTACTATTTATTGTTTTGAATTTAATCTCATGTTTTTTGGCAAAATAAATGTTTTTTCTCTTCTCATTAATTCATGAAATAAAATTCTGTTTCTAAGAAAATTATTTTTCTTTATTAGCTTCACCTGTTAAAAAAACATTTGAGACTGCATCACCTGTTAAAAAGGCCTTTGAAATTGCATCACCTGTTAAAAAGGCCTTTGAAACTGCATCACCTGTTAAAAAAGCCTTTGAGACTGCATCGCCTCTTAAAAAAGAAAATTCAAACTGTGTTTCTCCAGTATTGTCTCCGATTAAAAATTTAGGAACCCACACCAAAATGATTCATCAAAAATTATTGGAAAGTACTGGATCTAACTGGCAAGAGAAACAAGCTGCTAAAGCTGCTGAAGAGCGAAAACAAGAAATTTCCAGCTTAGTTAATCATTGGGAAAAACTATCATCCTCTTCAAGTGCTGAGACCAATTCGGATTTGGTATAAATTTATTATTGTATCACAAAATTACTGCATCTTATTCTATTTTTAGATAATTTTAGTCCTACCTTTCTTTTGTTTAAAGCAGTAATTTTTTGTAAATCTTTAATATTTTAGGACTAATAAGGGGTCAATCCAGGTAAAAATTGGACCTTTTAAGGTGCCCCTTCTGAAAATTTGCGCCTTTACAAAATTTGATTTTATAACAATGGCTTTTTTACAAAATTCTGCTTAAAAAAAAATATATATATATATACCCTTCTATAAAATTTTTCTGTTTTCAGTGTTATTTCAAATAACTGCTTATATTTAGTTGAATGAAACACTATTATCTTTATGTGATACACTATAATGAGTAACTGCTGAAATTACATGATTCCCCCCCCCCCTTCCCCCTCAAAAATAAGTAAAAAAATGTACAAAAATGGGCCTAAAAAATTTAAACTTAGTTTGATCCCTGTGATTGTTTTGAAACAAAACTGTGATTATCAACAATATTTGTCTTGTGCTAAAAAGCAATTAGTAAAACAATTTCTAATTAGCAGTATCAGGAAAAGGCAATTTCTGTCATTCATACTACAGATAATATTAAATCATTGATAAAGGAATACTAGACTTTAGAAATTTCTTTATAAATATATTTTTCGGTTTTGAATCCATTTTCTTTACTTTCTTTTATGCACATCAGAGGAAAGTATTGGATTCGGGAAAATTTTTTGACTTTTGTTTTTTAATAGTTTTACATGTTTTGAAATGTCCTGAACACGAAACAGTCATTCCCAGGAGCAGAAAGTGCTTAAAACTGTGACGCACATCGCAGAACAATTGAGGCTTTTGCAGAACATTTCATCTGTCCCCTAACTGGATGATGTTGATACAGCTAACATTCTAAAATTAATAAAACCTAGATATGTTCAACTGACCTGTAAATCTGTTAGCATACGAGAAAATTGCTGGAAACAGTCATTGTCTCAATGTATAGACAAAATTTATAAAGATTTTGTAAATAGTATATCCACATTAATGTGACAATATTAATGCCAAAAGCCATTGAAAAAATTGCAAATTCTGGGTGTATTCCTCAGTTTTAGATTATAAATATTTTACTAATAAGTATTATTTTTATGCTTATTTTGCATTTTACTGTGCTTTGACAAATTTGGACAAAATACCTGCAGAACATCTGCAAATTTTAATGTCTCGTTGCAGAACATCGGATATAATTCTGCTCCTAGGGTCATTATTAGAAAATGTCTGTCTGTATGTGCATTAGCTAAATATTGTGTGGACTGTATCTCATAAACTAATGGATGGAATTTAACCAAACGCAGGGTTGCCACAGGCTACTAAAAGGCAACTGTTTTCAGCCTGAGGAGACTATGGAAACTTTTTTGACTCAAAAAGCTTGAAAAAGCAACTATTTTCACAAAAAGGCAACTATTGTGAGACTATTTTTCACCTTTTGCAAAATTCTTCCAAAAATATCAGGAAAATCTTTCAGAAAGAAATATTTTCTATTCATTTTATAAACAATCCCATATCTTAACCTTTTCACCCCCCCCCCCCCTTTTTTTCTTACCACTTTAAAGTATGGTATATCCCTGATGTTGACCCAGAAACAGGTGGAACATCCAATGAGAATGTAGAAATAGCACCAGACATGACATATGTACCTATTAAACTGGCCAATTTGCTTATTGCAAATGGCTACTAGTACATTCCTGTGACCTGTTATGTCCTTCCTCACCCTGATTTCATATAAGAAAAAAATAACGAAATTTTAAAAGAAAGCTTTTTTAATAAATCAGAAAAGGAAGAATACAGCAAAGGAAACATAAGCTCCTAAGAGCGGACAATACTTAAACTTTTCAACAACCAAATCCCATGTTATTCTATGGGAAAATTTGTTTTCATAATGACTCATTGTCTAATTTTTTTTTTTTTTTTTTTAATTCAATTTTCATATTTAGAAGTTTTTTTTAATGATATATTTGAATTGAATAGTAAGAAAATGCGTATGGTTCTTATCCTTTAATGATCGTTAGCATGTGATATTTAAGCTAGTATTTTGGTCACTAGGCTACTATTTAGGAAACTATTTTAATGCTTCTAGGCTACTAAAGCTACTATTTTTGTTCTATTTCTTTTGTGGCAACCCTGCAAACGTGATATTTAGTTGGACCTTGACTTAAATTCATGCTGATTAGCTTTTAGGATATATTGCCCAACAGGCAGTGCTGCAATTTTCCTCTTTTAAAAGTAGACTGTCAGCTTCTATAGCATATAATTGTCCAAAACTTGTTATATATGAGGGCCATTATAAAAACAGTACATCTCAATTCTATTTTGGTACACATTAGCCACGAGATAGCTCTGCTATACTGCAATTAAATCCCATTTACAAGTAAGTAGGCAATATTTTATTTAGGATGTATAAATTCAACAAACTTGGTATGTGAGAGAGATATGAAAAACTATGCTGATTTAATTTGGGTGCATATTGGACAACATGTGAAGTTGCTATGCTGCAATATTTCTGTTTACGAGAAATATATATGGATGACATGATAAGTTATATCTCTATAATATGTAAACGCACCATACTTGGTATATGAGATATGCATTATGAAAAATGACAAAATTATAAGGCTGTTTCTCATTATTCTTGATTTTTTAGATGGCTGTATTGCAACATTTATTGGTGTAAATTGCACCAAATTTCATGTTGAAAATCTTTGTTGGGAGGAACTATGATGATTAAATTTTTATGCATATTAATCAGTTGTAGCTTTATGTATAATGATATAAAAGAAAGTTTTACATTTCCACAACATATTAGTTTAGATAAATTTATAAGCTAACCTTCTTAATTTTAAATAAATAAAAAAATTGGCTAAATAAATAATTTAAAAAAGTTATGTTATAATTGCATTCTATGTATTAACAGGAAAAACCTCCTTTGGCATTTGAAGAAAAATTTTCTTGCCAGTCAAATACTATTTATGAAACCACTGAAAGTGGAAATGACTCTGAATTGCATGACTCAGAGAATGAAGATTCATATGAAGATGAATCAAAGAACATTAATGATGAAAGAGAAAGTGAACTTAGTGATAATGATGAACATGATGATGCAGACTCCATTGCTGAAAATGCAGAAAAAAGAACTTTTTATTATGAAAAAACTGAAATTGAAACAGGTAGGATATTCATCAGTGAATTATGAGTTTCAGGATTTAAAAGTTTTAATTAATTAAAATAAATATATTGTTTAATTTTGCTTTAAAATATTTATTATATTTGTGTCAATATAAAGTAAAATAATTTGACTAGTAACAGCATTACAATACATGCAAGCGAGACCAAAAGACAGAATAATTGTATCTTACATCAAAGCATTTAGAACTTTTCCATTATGTCACGTCATGTGACTGTTGTGTCAGAGGAGGAAAAGAAAATGTCAATACTGCTCTACTCTCGGAGCACTCGTTTGGTTGATACATGTGCACTTGTATTCTTAACTGCTTACGGAGAGAAAGGGGGCATAAATCTAATGGAGAAAGATCAATGTTGGCAGAGCTATGTGATATTATTGCTTCAGTTTATTTGTCTAATAATGGGATGATTTGCCTTTAGGATTGGCTCTGATTTCTGTGCATATTCAAATGACAGCTTTTTAGTCTCAAAAATCTGATATTGTGTTTTAATACATAAGATATATATTTAAAAAGTTTGAATATTATAAAATGTCACCATGGTCAAAGACTGCAACTCAAAACACATAATTAAAATCCATTTTTTAATGAAAATATAAAGCAATAAAAATCCCATATTATTACATTGGGAGGGAGAAACGATGAATCTGAATGTTTGAATCTAACTGTTGTGAGTCTTATAATTATAAATCATTCATAAGATGCTAATTATTAATATTACAACTTTTTTTTTTTTTTTTTTTTTTTTGTTAGGAAGTCTTACCTCTGCTGAAGAAAATACTGAGCAAAATTTAAGTTTTGTATCAAATCAGACATCAGACAACAATACAAAAAGTTTTACATCATCATGTTATTCTGGTGCGTCATCTGTTGTAAGTGAGAGCAATTATCATGTAAGTACTCTACGAATTACATTCATGTTTCTCAAATATGTGTTTTAATATTATCTTTAAGGAAAAGTAGATTTTTTTTTCTTTCGGAATGCAGAAATCTATACTGCTTTCTCTTTACTGAATGTTTAAAACCATAGTTTATAAATGCATTTTTACTGTCTCTTACCCATAGGGTCTAGAAAGTATTGTTTTAGGGTCAAATTTTCGAACGTGAGTTTTTGTTATATTTACATGTTCTGAGGTCCCCTGAATACGAAAATCATGTTTTTAGCGAATGGTCTGTGTGTCTGTTATCAGCATATCTCAAGAACAAATAGTAGCAGAAATTCCAAACTCTGTATTCTAAATGTGTATCATATGGGATGCTACAGTAAGCTTTTTGTTGAGATGAAGCAAATGATTTGTGTACAGGGACACTCAAAAGTATTCAAATACATTACGTCTATGGGGGAAATTGCAGGTAAGTAGAGTTTAACATCTATAGACTGCACTAAACCAAATGTAACAAATATATAATTTTTGTAATAGAGATAGTCAAGTGGGAAAAAATTTTGTGTATGTAGGAGCCTTGCCTTGCCCCCTGGGGGAGGAAGTCCCCCCTTAAGGGGAGTAAATTTTCATGATGGGTATCATCCAAAAGAGCTCGTCAATACCTTTAAAACGAATGGTTGAACTGTCGATCTGTGATAATTTAAAATAAAGTTATTTTTTTTAAAAGTAACATTGACAATAAATTCAACTTCTTTTTGGATATTTAGTGTTATACTACTTCTCTAATATGGAAATCGTCTGTATTATCATAAAAGATAATTTGTTTAAATAATAATTTTAATAAAATTTTTTAAACACAGAATTATTTTTTAATAACCGAATTAAATTCTATATAAATGTGGGTGCATTAATGAAACGGGTGGTTGAGGGGGGGCTATCACCCCCCTCACTCAGAACTAATTATCATATAAAACTCTTCCGAAGCCTAATTTGAATTGTTTAACGTAAGTTTACATAACAGTACTCGTTATCTTTACCTCTTAATCTCCAACCTGTATTTATAGTATTAAATTTCGGGGTAAGAGAAAGTCGTGTGAATGACACACCAGATTATTTATTTTGTTATTATTATTATTATTTTACAATCTTTCGACGGCAGTAATTAGGTTTAAATATAATATTTATTTGGGGTTAAAAGAATATTTTTGAATTAAGATTACTATAAATTTGAATTGTTTATTCTACCGGTGCATGATAGGGAAAAATAAATAAATCTTCATGCTTCATAAAATTAACGAACTTAAGTATTACTATACATTTGCAGGGCTTGCGCTGACCTTTTGAAAAGTGGGGTCCCAAGACCCTGTCACTGTGAAAAATGTGGGTCAAGTTTTAGAAAAATGGGGACACCTTTTTTCCTCCCTCGGATTTTTTTTTTTTTTTTTCGGGGGGGACTTGTAACTACTAATATTTTTCACAAACACAAAAAGATTTTCACAATTCCTTTTTACATTTTGAAACATTACATTTAAAAATAAAATAAAATAAATAAAAACTTTCTAACTTATATTTTATCATATGAAATCAGCATTTACCTTTCTTAAACTTGCATTTGGTTATGTAGTTAAAACAGCACATTACTAAATTAAATTAATAAAAAGTGCAAAGAAAATTGTTTAATGCAATTGAAAGAGGTTTTAAAGAAGTAAAAATTATGATTATTTTGACAACAGCAATAGACTTCAAACAAGATTGATAAAAATAATCTAAAAAAAAAAAAAAAGTATAGGACCCATTATCTAGGACCAGCAGAATTGGAAATATTCAGAATTTTGGAATTTTCCAGATTTTTGGTTTTTTATTTTCATTTTTATTATTATTAATTTTCCTTGAATTATAAAGCACAACTCACTAACAACAGAATATATATAAAGAAAAACTTAAACTAAAAATTCTTTTCCTCCTTTTTATATATATATATATATTTTTTTAATAATAATAAAAGTTAATACTTTAGATGCATTATTTATTAAGCATTTCAACTCTATCATCAAATAAGAGTAATTTGTATTTTAAATTAATATCGTTCAGGATATTTCATACATAAGCTCTCTCTCTCTTTTTTTTCTCTCTTTAAGTAGTAGTGGTGGTTTTGTTTCTTAAAAAGTTCCTGAATCCAATACTTGATTACGGGTCCTCAGGACTCGCGATTTCAAAAAATCTGCGTCCCTTTCATTAAAATTCAGGACAATGGTGCGCTATAGCGCACCAACGCGAGCCCTGCATTTGCTGATGGAAATGCTAAATTAATGTAAACAGCAGTGAAATATGATTGCACCAGAAATGGAATTTGTGTTCTTGACATAATGTGCTAGAGGTCAAGACTTACAATTTTTAGAAGTGGCCAGTGGCCACTCATGAGTCGTCGTCGTCGTCGTTATACATCAGATACATACATATAATATATGTATATATGATATGGTATATATATATATGTGTGTGTGCATAAAAGCATAAAAACACAAATGATATGGTCGGAAAATTAAATTAAGAAATAGTGCTCTTTATTGTATTATTTTAATAATAATACAATAGTCATTATTATTAAATGACTATTGTATTATTATTAGTCATTTAATAATACAATAAACGTGTATATATAATATATGTGTATATTTCTGCCAATAAAAAAAATAAAATAAATAAATATGTATTATTTGAAAAAAAAATATATTTTTTAAAAACTTATGCACTTCTCTGGTTTAAAATTTTCAATATCTGAAATGAAAAGAAGTAGGAGGAAGACAAAATAGATTGAGTAATTGAATCATTGAAAAGTGATTCGGTTTTTGAGGGAAGATATGACCTCATTTGAACTTCCACTGAATACTTATGATTTTATTCTTGTTAGTGTTTCTATGTGTGTGTTCTATAAGCATGTAGCTATAACAGCATGTAATCCAGCTTTTTTGAAATGCTATTAATAACTATAGTACTTAGAAAGGAGACTTTAAAATTCAAAGTTTTAGTAGTGAGTGAAAATATATGGACTTTCATAGATAAATATTAATACATGCATTTTGCTACAGAAAACAGCAGGCTATAATGATATGATCTGACAGTGTGATTTCTCATACACAATTTGTTTTTTTTACAAGAATATTTATTTTATGTTCCATTGCAAAAGAAATACAAAAATTTGATTCATTTAATAAATTTCACCTAGTCTGGCACTTCCATATGCAAATGGAAAATAATTATGATCAGAATTAGAGGAAAACAAAATTATTTTGAGTCTGAGGAAGGGGGTGGGGAGGCAAAGAACCTGTACTAGCCTATTATCAGACGTTTAATTTTATTAACTGGCATGTGATTGCAAAAATTAGAAATTTTCTGAAAATTTTCTGTAAACATGATTGATTGGAGATTAGGTAGTCAATTTATTGAAACTGATGCTAATAAACAGTTATAAATAGCTTTTATCTACTTTAAACATTTTCAAGATTATTTCCAGGTGGAATGGGACGTTTTGGTGCAGCCGTTCTGGCGCAAAACCCATTTCGGCGCGGCTGTTTTAGCGCGGCCGTTTTGGCGCGAGATCCATTTCGGAGAGGCCGTTTTCGCTCAGCCTGTCCTTCACGAAATGGCCGCGGCTTTCGTCTCAGCCTTTTCGGTTAAAATTTATTTAATGATAAATATGATTTCTTATTTATTTATTTTTTATGCTTGAACAAAAAACTATTTTAAATTATTTACTAAATATATTAATGATGAATAGAATTTTGCTTAATTTAAAGGAGCCAATGATAAGATTAGGAACTTGTTTTTAGCAATTAAAACTTATTAAACTTAGTCATCAGATGGCAACACATACGCAGCAATTCTAAAGATTCTAACCTTAGGTGATGGAGGTTCTTTGGGGAATAAAATAAACAATGTAATTTCTGTTTTTTTTTTTTTTTTTTTTTTTTTTTTAAATGCTTGAACAAAAAAATATTTTTAATTTTTTATTAATGACATTAATGATGAATAGGATTTTTCGTAATTTAAAGAAGTCAGTGATAATCTGTATATATTTTATGCGTGAACAAAAAATTATTTTAAATTATTTGCTAAAGATATTAATGATGAATAGAATTTTGCGTGATTTAAAAGAGCCAATGATAAGGTGAGAAACTAGATTTTTACAATTAAAAATTGTTTAAATTAGTCATCAGATGGCAATACATATGCAGCAATTCTAAAGATTCTAACTTATTTGGTGATAGAGCTTCTTTGGGTTAATAAAATAAACAATGTAATGTAATTTGATTTTTTTTTTTTTTTTTTTTTTTTTTTTTATGCTTGAACCAAAAAATATTTTTAATTTTTTATTGATGATATTAATGATGAATAATAGGATTTTTCGTAATTTAAAGAAGCCAGTGGTAATCTTAGAAGAAAACTCTATTTTTTTAGTTAAAATTTATTAAACTTATTGTCGCGCAGTTCTTTGGGTAATAAAATAAACAATGTAACTTCTGATTTATTAGTTATAAAATCAGTGATTTCTGTTAAAAAATCGTCTGCTTTTTTGTCATTAGAAGTTGGCATCTCTGCATGAACAAGAAATATTTAACAATTCTATTTCTTTCTAGGTTCTAGAATCTCATAATACAAGTTTTAAATGAATATTGACATTTATGTTGTGGATTGAGAAAGATTGGAAATTGGAAGGCACGATCATCATCTAAATCCCATTAACAATCACTGATCGTTAATGGGGTTTCTTTCATTTCTGTTCTTTTCTTTTTTTTAAACGAACGATATCGTGATTTTTTTTCAAAACGGAAGAAATATTTTCGCGAATTCGCGGAAAAAATGGCGATCGCACCAATTTATTTTGATCGCCACTTTTTCAAATTAAGTTGCCATGTGGCGAGGGGCGACCGTGAGTCTTGACCTCTATAATGTGCCTAACATTCTGTCACTGAGTTAAACTATTTGATATCAGACTTACTTGAAGTTTGATATTTTCAAGCTTTCAAATCAGAGGGGAAAATAATAAATATCACCAGCAAGATTATGTTTTTATAAATAATGATGTAATCCTACTGATATGATATATGTATATATTTTTTGTTCTAAGGATGCAGGTTCAGTTCTTCCCCTGGTCAGTTTTCATTCTTGTTAAAATGTAGCCTTTCCATCAATTAATGTATAATTTCGTAAAAGTTGTTAATGGACACTAAATATTTCATTTCTGAACACTTTGACATTAATATTATTTATTTTACGTAGAATACTTGGGTACAGAAAAGGGGCAAAGTTGGGAAAATCCGCCAGTGGCCACCAGATGCTGTGTTTTTACTGACCACTCCATTTAACCCTTTGTATCCCACCGGGACTTTTAAAGTCCCATTAAAAAAATTCTTCAATATACCCTAAATTTACTACAGAATTTCATTGGGACTTCAATATCCCTATAGTTTAAGCTTTCATTTACAAAAAAAAAAAAAAATGGAAAAAATTGTAACAGTTTTCTAAATTTAACACTTTCGCTGACGTAGATTCATGTTATTTGAAAATCTCTAACTTCACCAGTGAGCGTTTCTTTCGCAATTTGTATGTTATTTATTTCTCAAAAATATATCCAATATTCATATTTGTACTATTAATATACTATGGATATGAAAACTTTGATTAGAAAGAGTAAAACTAATGTGTATCCATTTGTAATATAAATGTGAATATAGAAAATTTTGTTCTGAAATATTGTAACTAGAGAGAATAATGCCCATAGGCAGACCTTACTGTGAAAAAGAAAAAAACATGCTGTCGCGAAAGTGTTAATCTGAGATGTTTTTCAATCAAAAAGAAATATAATAAAAAAGTTTCAAACTATTTTTCCAAAAATAAAGTAATTTGGGATATAAAAGGTTAAAGCCTTTTTTTTTTTTTTTTTTTTTTTTAAGTTAAAAATGATAAAGACAATGATATGTTTTAAAAACTTCTGTGTAGATTATCAGCGATATTAAATTATACAATCCAAATAAATATGCTAATGCTAATAAAATTCTAAATGTTTTTAAGAAGTTATATTAAGGGACAATTCCATGGGTAACTGAACTGACTGATATTTACAAAGCAAAATACAATACTACACAAATTTAAAAAAAAAAAAAAAATTGTTAAAATTCTACACAAAAACTGCAAGTTTTAAAAAAAGTGTCAGTAAATTGTGTTTTTTCTGCTAAATTCAAAGGTGTAATTGAATTTTAAAATACTATTTAGCTAATTATATAAAGTTAATAGACCAGTGCTTCACAAGATTGAGAAAAATAACGTAAAAGAATAAAGAAGTCGATTTAGAAAAGTGTGACAATCTTCTAATTTTGAAATGCTCATGTAATGAATAGATTGCTTGTAGGAAGGGCAAATTTTTATTAAATAAAACACAGAACTTACTTCTGAAAATAGCTAAGCATCAATATTCAGATTTCTGCAAAAACTAATCTATCAATGGTAGAAAACTTAACAAATACTTTTTTAAAACAATGACAGGTAGCCAGAAAAGTGACAATCAGTAGCAAAATTATTAATGGCCATTTTTTAGCAGTAAGTGGCTGTGTGGCCAGTGCTAATTTTGCCCTATAGGTACAGACTTATACCAATACCATATTTTAATAAAATTTAGAATGCTGTAATTGCCATGGATGTTAAGTAATAGTTGGATATTGATGAATTGTACAACTAGCTAGTGCATTAGAGGAAATTAACTAAATCTCTATTAAATTTCTATGCATTTTATAAACTACTGATCTTTCTAAAATTGGGCAGGAGTCAAAATGACTCCTGAATTAAAAATTTTTATTGAATCAAATCATTGCCTATGATAATTAATTTTTGAACTTATGCTAAGTATCTACTATTTGAGTTTTTCATTATTAGTTAACTATTATGCCAATTTTTATTTGCATTCAGCACTTTATTTTAAGTAGCAGTAAGTATTAATATTATTAATCAGTTTATATATTTAAAATAATCAAATATGTTTGTGCATTCATTTATTTTACTTGGTTTTCTGTTATTGATCAGAATTTTCAATTATTTTATCTGTCACTGCTTCATTTTGCTGAATATATATGTATATAAATTCTTATTGGTCTTTGTGGTTTCAGTGATCTTGTATCTGTTGCTTGGCTTTTATTATGCTTAATAAATCATCATTAATATATATATATTAATTAACCACATTTTATTTTATTTTAGGCATCAAATAGTCAAAGCTGTACCAGTGGTAGTTCTGTAAGATCCTATGATTTTAATATCCCTAAGACTGAAGAAGTGTTTCTAGAAAAATCAGAGAAAAAAGATAACAAGAATCCTGAAATCAATCTTTTGCGCACAGTCAGTGCCTATCGTAGAGAAAAGCAAGAAACTAAGTTGACTCCTGTACGAACTGTTGTAAGACGAGAAAAAGTGAGCAGCCCTGAATCCCCACCAGATAGTGATTTCACTGAAGTCATTCAGCAACGCTTAAAGGTAACATATAACTACGAAAAAAGTAAAATTCGTATTGTCATTTACAGGAAGTTTTAATTAAGTTTTGCTTTTTAATTAAAAATAAGTCTATTTATTCTCTGATGTACAATTTGTTCAATAACGACCCATTTGTGTAAGAATAATAATTGGAAATCGGATCCAAACTGAGATATATTCCATCAATCTTTTATATATATATTTAACAAATTTAGGACAAAACAACATATGTATGGTTAAAAATTAGCAGTATTTTGCACCTATAGTCCATTCATTCTATCGAGAGAACGAAACTAAATAAACGCACGTGCGGTTTGGCTGCGTTGAAAAACCTGGCATTCTGCCAGGAGTGCCAAACAGAAAGTGTGAATTTCTTTTTTTTCTTTATTTGCACTGTTTTGCTCGTGCTATTGTCTGATTGTTAAATTTGATAATTTTTTCGTGTGATATCGTATTTTACCATAATGGAGAGTGAGAAAAGTTCTTTGAGTCCAGTGAAGAAGAGAATTTAAAAAAAAACATTTAAGTAAGGAAAAAAAAATTAAATTCTCCAAATTGGGGATTTCGGCTGAAAGTGAACCTTCTTGGCTATTTTTGTGCAACCCTTTTATTTAGTTTCGTTCTCTTCTTTCGCTGAATAAACTATAGAAATTTCAGTTTGGCTACCATAAAATCACACTCGGGCATCATTTGATGCCTAACTTTTGACAAGATTTTAAAAAATCAATTTTATTGTAGTCAATTTTTTCTTTATGATTTACCAAATGCTTGTTTTTTTATCATCTTAAAAAAAATACTTACATTGTCAGTTTTAACACCAATACATAAGCTCAAAAAATCCATAAATGCTGTTTGCAGAATTTTTTTTCAAATTTATTAAAAAAAAAAAAAAAAAAAAATTACCTATGGCTACTTAGTTTGCATACAGTCAGAAATTTGCCATCATGATAATTTCTGAAATACTGAATTAATTTTCATTTTAAGTAAATTGGAGTGTAAAGGTTGATATTTTTATTTACCAACTATGTGAAAAATATCAGAGCCGGGAATCGAACCCGGGCACCTCCGCTTAATGCACGGATGCTATACACTGAGCTACCCTGGCTGACAACCAGCTAGGCATTTCTCACATAATATTTGTTGGCCAATTCACCGAGTCTGCAAACACAACTGTATCAAATGACAATATTAATCGCAGCACAACTCCATAGACTACGAAATTTCAATTTAGAAATATTTTTCATGAATTCACCAACCGTGAATATTCATTTTAAGTAAATTGGAGTGTAAAGGTTGATATTTTTATTTACCAACTATGTGAAAAATACCAGAGCCGGGAATCGAATGGTAAATAAAAATATCAACCTTTACACTCCAATTTACTTAAAATGAATAAATATTTCTATACTGAATTAATTTAACCAAATTTTTGTGAGCGGAACCTGAATGTATAAATAAATAATTTATAAATAGTTTAAATGGATATTTTCTGATAGTTCTCATTTTGCTTGAAAATGTAATAACATGGTATTTGACTTGTTTTAAAAATCAGTCGACCAGCAGATAATTAAAAATTTTTTTGTAATGTTTGTTCTTTTTTAAGGAGTTTTTAATTAATTAATTTATTATTGTTTTTTTAAGTATAAATATAGTAATTTTTAACTTTTGTGTATTTATAAAATCTTTTAACTTTATCCTGTTATACTCCCAATAAACAAACAAACAAACAAAAAAGCCTGAGTAGACTATTTTGGCAAGTAAGAAAAAAATAGTTTGGTGTCATTGACACATGACTTTTACATTCGAATTTCTAACCCTGTACACAGGGCCCGAAATTTCAACTTAGATTGCACTCGCTGAAAAAAAAAGTTACTCGCCACAAAATATGATTGGCTTATTCTATTTTTTACGTATAAGGTGTCCAAAAATTTTTATTGAAAAAAGAGGAGAAATTACGCAATGTCTTTTATTTTGTAAGAAAATAGAAGACATTCAATTTTGAAAAAGTGATCATTTTAGGGGACACAAAATTGAATGAAAATGGTTATAAAAGCCGATTCAAAAGCTACTTTACACAAGTGGTGCAAACATTTTTATCTCAAATGATGAATTTGGATCAGTACACCTTAATTTAAATTAATAATATACGGATACGAGAGCAAAACATCCTTAATTTTTATAGGTGTCACTGGACAAGATAGATTTGGCATAATATGAAAAAGGATTACAATTATATTTTTAAAATTTTTTTAAAAAGATATATATATATATATATATATATATATATTTTTAAATTAATTTTTGCTATAGACAAAAACTTTTTTGTGATACTTTCATGCAGTTACACAAAAAAGGTTGGCAGACATATTTTTTATTTTTTATTAAAATCATAATCATAAAAGAAAAAATAAAATTGACAAATGAAAAAATAAAATTAATATTCGGCAGATGAAACGATTTGTTTTAACAAACAGACATTCTTTATCAACATTTTATAAAAATGCTCACAATTATAACCTAAATTAGTCTTAGTAGTTAATAAGTTTTTAAAGGGGTATAAGTTTATAAAGGGGATTTTTTTCACATGTCTACATTTTGTTCATTGAAAAAAAAAACAGTCGCTTTGTGGGAGCACTTTTGCCAGGAGGCTATAAAATGAATTCAACTAACTTTTGCATATTTTTGTGAGGTGGTGGTAGTATGTTATCATCAAAGCCAATTGTCTGCACTAGGGCTCTAGGTCTGAGTAAGAGAGTCCTCCGTGGGGTCTTTCTAAGAGGTCCTAACCTATATTTACGCTGTTTTCAGAGAAAACCATGGAAAACTCCTAGCGGCTAAGCCAAAGAGCGCAACCGTGTATCGAACCCAGCACCTCACGTATATCAGCTTTGAGGACATAACCTCTCTGTCACTGGAATATTTTTATGAGGAATATTATTCATGCAAAAGTGAGAACACACGTCAACCCACCGCGTATCAAACGAAGCACCACCTTCTTAATGATTTCATGACAATTTCAATAGCGATTCTGTGTTCTGGATCAAAGAACTGTGCAAATATAGAAAATACTTTTATTTTTTCGTAATTCGAAGAATCTGAATAGACATAAACCATAATATGCTTTGGCAAGTTTATTAGAAAGTTGTTATTTTGCGAACATAACAGAAAAAAAGTTAGTGCACACCGTTCGATACAGCCAACAGCCGATTGAGCTTCCCAGTTTTGCGAAATTTTTGAAATTAAGGACTAAATCCTTTTCATTTGTAAAAGAAGACAGAGGACTAAAAACATAAAAAAAAAGAGGACTTTTTAGTCCTTTAATGTCTTTTTTCGTTTAGGAGGGCAGAGCGTTCAAAAAGAAAACTGTCCTCTTAAAAAGAGAATGTCTGGTCACACCACCTAAGATTAGCATAATTTTACGTTTTTAATTGATTTTTTTTTTTTTTTTTTTTTTTGGTAGCACCGCATACTGTAAGAATTCACTCTATATTTAGACTGAAATTTTACTCACTCGCCACAGTAAAATTTCCACTCGCCAATGGCGAGCGGAAATTTCGCACCCTGCTGTACATATGCTGATCTACTTACTTGGACAAAGCATGATATCCTGTTCAAGTTTGTGACAAGCTAAAATGCAAAATGGTATGTGCCATAATATTTTTTAGTGCTGACTCTAGGCTAATTTGGCAGGGTGCTCCACCCTGAGACCTTTTAAACATATTTTAACACCTGGCGACCCCTTTTCAGCCCATTTTAAAAACATTTTAGTATTGAGTAGTCTTTTTTAACATTTTAAATGTTCAAAGGCTTTTAGATGCTTTTCTTCCTGACTTTTCAACCTTTTAGCAATAGTTCTACAGCCATTCATCCTTGTAGAACAAATGCATATCGCCTGTATAGAGATGTGAGGTGAGAATATTCTGAGAATATTCTCTGAAGCTTCAAAATCAGAGAATAATCAAAAATATTCTTTTTATTTTGAAATACATAAAAAAATTTTCATGTTTATGACTTAAATTTTTTATTCATAATTATTCAGTTTGGCATGCATAACTAGAATAAACAAGGTTTATTTCAATATATTCTCTTTACACAATTCATAATTTTGAATTGGAGAATATTCTCCAAATTTCACAAAGCAATTTTTCTAAATGTTCACTACATATTTAAGACAAAAAGCATCTAACAGCAAATAATGAATAACACAAGTCTACATCTAAAAAACTGATTTGATGATTTTGGTTGATCTTTATGTTTTCTGGTGCGCTAGCCGAAAATGAAGCCAGCTTTTCTGTATCACATATATATTTTTGTAAATACAGGGTGTCTACCGACAATATTTCTTGCATGACTCTTCCACCAACATAATTATGTTATAACTTTTGTAATATGTTTCCATGATTAATTAAAATTAATCACGGAAACATAATTTTCATGTGTCCTGACATGAAATTATAGACACTCTGTATTGTCAAAAGTCTATACATGATAGAGAAAAACTAGCTTCATTTACAGTTTCAACACAACAAAAAACATATGTAGCAACTAAAAATGATCGAATCAAATTTTACTAACATTAATTTTGTAGATCTGTAACTATTAATATTAAAATACAAATTTAAATTTTTTTAATGCTTAAAGTTTTCTATTTATAACTAAACTATCACTAAAACTTAAAATTTAAAGAGACTATTCTCTTTATACATGAAGATTTTTGGAAAAATACTTGTGGATTTGCTTAAGAAATCTAATTCACATAATTCATAATTTTGTAATTCTTATTTTACGTATAAACAATATGTTTATTATCTATTGTATTTAAAATTTTTAATTAATCAATAGCTTGATAGCATTGTGCATAAAAATTAATTTGCTTGAAAACCTCTGAATCAAAAAAGTCTGTAGTTTAAAAATAAAATTTTAAATTTCACTAGAAAGTTAGCAGATTTAAATTATACAATATTTTATAATAAATAATCGATTACAATAACTACCGCTTAATAAAATCACTGGTTAATAAAATCAGCCGCTTAATCTGATCAAATTGCTGGGACTGGAATCAAATCAATACACATTACTTTTAAAGCCACTGCTTAATAAAATCAGCATCGCCGGTTAATAAACTCAAAAATATCTTCTCAGCAGCCAAAAATATCATTTATGCACACTAAATTTTTTTTTCTATTTAAATTGTGATTTTCACTTTGGCTCAGAACGAATATGATTTTAATAAGCGCCAGGAACTGTATATTTTATTCAAATTAAAACCCGAAGTAACAAATAGCTTAAAAATGAAATTTATTTTGTAATTGGATACTTGTTATGTTACACAAAATTTAGAATCCAAATTAACAGCTTCATTTTCCGATAAAATATCAGTTAAGCTCAATTGTAGACAACTCATTCAATTCTTCATTATTAACATTACTTTGTTTAAGATAAACTGTTTATTACTTTCTTCTATATGTAATATAGAGAAAGTATTGGATTCGCGAAAATTTTCGAAGTCCACTTTTTGATGGATTTACATGTTTTGGGATATGGAGAACACGAATTAATAGTTTTTAGAAAATGTCTGTCTGTATCATTTTTTTGTGGACGCTGTATCTCACGAACCAATGAATGAAATTTAACCAAACTTGGTATTTAGTTGCACCCTGACATAAACTAGTGCTGATTAGATTTTGGGATCAATCGCTCAATAGGTGGCGTTGTGATCGCATTTTATGCAAATGTTTAACATGGCAGCATAGGACAAAATTCCGTATAAATGGGCATAAAGAGAGTTATTTTACACTTGTGATTGTAAAATTAATATGAATTATTGATAATAGTAGTAGTTAGCTAGGAAAAAAATTTTGTGCATGGGGGGGCATCGGTTTCCCCCCCCCCCGGGGAAGTAAATTTTCAAGATGGGTATCTTTCGAAAGGTCTCGTTGATAATAGTAATAGTTAACTTGGAAAAAAATTTTGTGCATGTGGGGGCATCGGTCCCCCCCCCCCCCAAACCGGGGGGGGGAAGTTCCCACCCGGGGGGGCAAAGTTTCATGATGGGTATCTTTCGAAAGATCTCATCAATACCTTTAAAACGAATGGTTGAACGATAAATCTGTGATAATTTAAAGCAAAGTTATCGATTTTTTTTACTTTTAACAAAAAAAAAACTTAGAAAATATCGCAATTTTTTTTTTTTTTTTTTTTTTTTAACGAAATTTAACCAAACTTGGTATTTAGTTTGTCCCCGACATTAACTGGTGCTGATTATGTTTGGGGATCAATAGCTCAACAGCTGGCGCTGTGATAGCATTTTATCTAAATTTTTAACATGGCAGCATAGGACAAAAATTCATATAAATGTGCATAATAAGAGTTGTTTTAAACTTGTGATTGTAAAATTAATATGAATTATTGATAATAGTAGTATGTAACTAGGAAAAAAAATTTCTGCATGGGGGGGAAGTACCCCCCCGGGGTGGGATAAATTTTCAAGATGGGTATCTTTCGAAAGGTCTCGTCAATACCTTTAAAACGAATGGTTGAACTATAAATCTGTGATAATTTAAAACAAAGTTATCGATTTTTTTCACTTTTAACAACAAAAAAAAAAAAAAAACTTAGAAAAAAAAAAAATCGTACTTTTTTTTTTTTAAATATTGTTACTGATTGAATATGTATAGGTAAATATAGAAGAAAGTCTTGTGGTGGCCACAACATACTAGTTTCTTGTATTTTTCTTTGGCTTCTAAAAATTTAATGTTTTGAGCTATATACATAAATATGACGCTTCTTTATACAGACAAAGATTTCTTTTTGAACTGTGAACAATCCCCATATATTTACTCTTTAAGTAGGTGTTTTATAAATTCATTTTCATCTCATACAGATAAGTGTAAAACACTTTCAAACAAACACAAATAATCAGAAATAATTTTCTTAAATGTCACCTTTTTAAAAAAAGTGTCTTTAATGAAATTTTAAAAAATCTCATTCAATGCTTTGTCACTTTATTATTACTTGGATTATCACTCGATTTTATGTTTAAGAATTTACTTTTAACTTCAAAGAGTGGTTTTTTTAGTACCTAGAACTAAATAAATTTATTTAATTAATCTCATTACTTTATTAAAAGCAAAATTTTATAATTTTCTAAAAACTTTCACATAAATTAATACTTATAAGAAGCACACCAATTATTATAGCTTCTATCAGAAAATTCTCGATTATTCTCTTCGAGGAGAATATTCTCAGAAAGATTATTCTCAAGAAATTTACTTTTGTCACGTATAAAAATCACAACATAGAAAACTGCAAATTATGCATGTAATTCCCTTTTTATTGAATTTCCCCCCGGCAGCCCTTTTATTCTAGAGTCAGCACTATTTTTCATATGAAATGCTATTTTCAGGTGCCTCAACAAATAGCATGAAATATTGTAAATTTAATTATATATAAATAAAAGACCTTACTTCAGCTTTATTGACGTGACTCTTCATCGGCGAAGTACTTACCAATTAGGGGGCCCCCCCTCAGTGTCAACGCTGGTCACTGATTCCGTGAAGACTCTCTCCAGGTGTTCAACTTCCTCCCTCTCTTTCAGGAGATGGTGCCAGGTGGCGTCTATACCTGTTGCCGGTTGGTCTAGGTTGCATGCATTGGGTTGGCTGTTAATTTCTATTGTTTCACAAAAAAGTGCATAATTGTGATTATTGTAGTTTGCGATTTTTTCAGTGTTTTTAAAGTCAATTTCAATATTTTCATTTTTATAAGTTTGCGCTAACGCGGTGCCGTATTTCCCAAATTTCATGTCATTAGTATGCTCTTTGATTCTTGTATTTATTTTTCTCTTAGTCATTCCTACATAACAACCATCGCTATTGTTTTGATATTTAAATGGGATTCTGTAAATGCCGGTGGTTTCAAGGGGGGGAATTTGATCTTTGTCGTTTCTGATTATTTGGTCTTCACGGAAACACGGAATGGAGTGACCAGCGTTGACAATGAGGGGGGGGGTGTAGCATAAAAGCCACAGTCCTCTAAATAAAACAAGTCAATAAAATAATAGTCATTTTAAAATAAATGTCAATTCCAGTCATTTTTAATAGCCGTGAGTATTTATTGAAAAATATAAAATGACATATGAGGACAAACCAAGTTCGTATCCAGTAGAGGTGAATTCGTTAAAAAGATGGTGGAGGAGAGAGAGATTTTCAATTTACAAAACTTTTACATGTTGTTAGTACGGTGATTATTAACGAACTGACCCGGAATCAAATCCCGCAGCACCCTTGTAAAACGCCAGCTTATGGTAACATCACCATATTTCAATGCCAAGGGCGCCAACACATCTTCCTTTGTGTTAATGTTATTTTAATGGGAATTTTTAAAAATCAAAAGACGGTTATAAAGATGGCAACCCTACCTTGGCATATATCACTTTGTGCCAAATATAACCATTGAAACGACAGGTGCAAGTAATCATGAAATATTACAAAATTCTTGTGACATGATGTCTAAATTATGGGTTATTAGTTTATTTTTAGCTGTGATTAAATACATTATTTGTATATAAAATAAAACAAAAATAAAAATTATACCAGAAATTTTCTAATAGAACATTTACAGCTATAAATATAATTAGATTTATTGCGAAACACAGTGAAATAGAAATGAAAATATAATTACTTTAAGGGAGAATAAAAATTAAATTGTGTATTAGATCCCTATATATATATTGCATTATGCTAAAAAGAGATCAATGTATTTAATACTGAATTTGTTCTTAAAATTAGAAAATGATAAGTATTTTAATTTCCAATAAAGAATTTACTTAATTTAAAATAAGTTTGGAATATTTAAAGAGGATTATTAAAGGTTAATAAATTTTAATAATATATAATTAGTTAGGATATAATAAATTTGATGAAATAAAAGGATATGTGAGGAACTCCCTCACAGGGGGGGGGGGGGGGGGCTAATTGGAAAGTACTTCGCCGATGAAGAGTCACGTCAATAAAGCTGAAGTAAGGTCTTTTATTTATATATAATCAAGTCTTCACGGCTAATTGGAAAGTACTTCGCCAATGAAGAGTCACGTCAATAAAGCTGAAGTAAGGTCTTTTATTTATATATAATTAAATTTGTGGCTTTATATATTTAAAATTTCTAAAGTTAATATTGTGAATTATTTGAGTAGTTTACTTCTATGTTCAGACGTTAGAGGTGTATTTTTAGAGAGCGAGATGTGCTAGTTTGTCATTTACTTTTGTTGCTTTTTATTTGTACTGAGATTATTTCCACTATGATTTATGTGGGGCTAAAAAAAAATCTTTTATTATGATTGTTAAGTAATTTTTAGCCTGCTTCTAATTAGTAAAATAAGGGAGATCCGTGTAATATGGACCCTCTAAGTTAGAATGCTCATAAAACTAAAATTATTAAAATAAAAAGATTTAATTTGTTGGCTGCTCATTACAATTGTATAGTTGCTTTGTAAAGCACTCTGGGAACTATTAATAATTGCAAGAAATAATTATTTTATTTATGTATTGGTAGTCCATATTATGCATATGTTCGTCTAATATGGTCCATAGTGATCCTTCCCGAACAGTTGACACACTTGGGATTGTGAAATGAACTGTCTATAATGTTCCCTCATACACTTGTCCATTTCTTGGGAATTGTAGAAATGGAAGAAAAAATAATAGTTAATGGACAAAAAAGAGGGAGGTGCAAAGGCTTTATCCAATGGGTAGAATGCAAAAGAAGTGATAGCTTGATTACCCCCTGCTTCTCTGGCCTATTCTATAGCCTCAAAATTTTGAGTGTGCAACATATGTACGCCGAGCATTAACAAAACCTCTCTGTTTTGAACATGGACCACTGGTTCATATTACACAACAAAGCATGGTTCATATTACACACATAAACACAGCAACGTTGTTTCCAATCACATATTGCTATGCGATATGGCACCAATGAAGCACATGTCTAAATTGTTCTTAAAATAAGTATATTTGCTACTATTAACGCTAAAATTATATTACGATTACCTAACAGCAGAAAGTAATAATACTTTCATTTTAACATACTTGTTACATCAATGATCATATAAACCGAAAACTCAATTTCATAATTTCCAAATACAGGTAAGTATGTACAAGTCACTTCCTGCTTTGTATAATAATAATATTCACTAAAGGCAATGAGATGATTTCACCATCTAGTGTTGAACATATAAATTTCCTCATGGTCCATGTTACACGACTGTTCATGTTACACAGTTCTCCCATATTATATATATTGTTGCGTACTTGAGGGTTCGTGAGTTGTCCGGGAATGAAAGGCCAAACTTACAAAAATTCAGTAATTTATTCACAGAAAGTTCCAGAAAAATACAGGTCAATAAACCAATTATCAGCTTCAATTCAAGCAGTAACCACAGCTTAAACAACAGCTGTCAATAGCAAATCCACAGTACCAACTGTATAGCAATAACACTTGAAGCAAGTCCCTCTCAAAGAGGCTCAAGAGCAATGCAAGCACTAGCGAAGCTGGCTGAGATCTGAACTGAACTGACTGCCTTGGCGAGGAAGCGCTCCTTATATGCTGTTCCATGGAACCCAGATTTTTCGAGAAAACTCTAGAAAGTGGTCAACCAATCAACTTACAGCTTCCATGTTTGGTATATCCCATATAAGGATTTTCTCGCCAAGGTCGCCAAAAAATTCGCCAAGGTGGGAAAAAGTCACCAAATTTGGCACCAAATCTATTACCTGCATTACTGGGGCTTTTTAATGCGTTTTTAAGGGAAAATAAGGCTATTTCAACGCTAAAACAACTAGAAATGCACAAAATTAGCACTTTATCAACTTACTAAGCCTCTTTGAAAGAATTTATACAAAAATAAACACAATTATTTACAATTTCGTAACACTGCCCCCCTCCCAAGGACTGCACGTCCCGGGCAGTGCAACCCTTGGTCAAGAGGCGAAACTAAACAAATTTACACAATCTAAAACACAAAAACTAAGTTGCATATAACGATAAAATAGAAATACAAATCAAGTGAGAAAAATTTACAAAATTCACAAATGTTCAGTATTTACATTTTTAATTTTTAATATTACCGTTACTTGTGGTACTTGGCTAGCCTGTTATAGTGCACCACCTTCGGTTTTGATGAAGGTGTTTTAGTGATCCGCACCACTACATCATTCAGCCTTTTTAAGACTGTGTATGGTCCGTCCCAGTTGCACTGTAACTTGGGAGAGAGTCCTTTGCGTCGAACAGGATTCCACAACCAGACCTTCTCTCCTTCCTGAAACTCATGTTGCGTAGCTTTTAGATCGTACCTTGTCTTCATTTTCTCCGATGCAATGTGAATTCGCTCCCGAGCAAAGTTGTGAACGTCCTCAAATCGTGCCTGGAGATCTTGGATGTACTCCTCGGGCGATGAAGGCGCATCGGGTGGACAACCAAACAGGAGATCACAAGGGAGACGAAGTTCATGTCCAAACAGCATCTGGGCTGGAGTATAGCCGGTGGTTTCATGGACAGCACTTCGATAAGCCAGCAGGAACAATGGCAACTTCAAGTCCCAATCTTGCTGGTTCCTTGATACTAGAAGGATACTTATTCAGGATCCTTGATACTTATTCAGGATGGTACGATTGAACCTCTCAACCATGCCGTCCGACTGGGGATGTAAGGGTGTTGTCCGGGTTTTGTCTATGCCGAGTAGTTCACACAGTCCTTTGAAAACATCAGAGGTAAAGTTCCTACCTTGGTCGGTATGAAGTTGTAGGGGCGTGCCGTACCTTGGCACCCATTGCTGCACTAGGACCTCTGCGACTGTGCATGCCTCTTGATTGGGAATGGAATATGCCTCAGGCCACTTGGTGAAATAGTCCATCACGACGAGGATGTATTTATTTCCACTGGAGGTCTGTGGCAAAGGACCCAAGATGTCGATTGCAATCCGTTCAAATGGTGCTCCCACGTTATACCGTTGCAGTCTTCCTCGACTTCGTTTCTGCGGGCCTTTACGTGCCGCACAAGCATCACAGGATTTACACCATTTCTCCACATCCTCCTTTGCCTTGCACCAGTAGAAGTGTTCCCGAACTTTCTGCAGAGTCTTCATTACCCCAAAATGGCCTCCGGTAGAGCTACTATGCAGTTGTTCTAAAACAGCTGGTATTTTTGATCTTGGTAATAAAATCTGCCATCTGAAGCTTTTCCCATTATCAGATTCCCACTTTCTGTATAATACGCCGTTTCTGATATGAAGAGAGTCCCAAAGTGCCCAATAACTTTTCGTAATGGGACTAAATATGGAAATGTCCTGCCAGATAGGTCTGTTGCTGGTCGTCTCCTTCAGCTGTAATATTGGCTTTATGTCAGGATCTTCCAATTGGACTTGTCTAAGTTCTTCGTCACTCCATGGATCGGGATCTTGTTCTGATGGTGTTGAGACAGTAACTTGGCGAGCAACTGGCTGTATTCTTTGGGGTCTATCATCGGCTTTACAGCTGTATTTATGATCTTCATATGGAGGCTTCCGCAAGAAGGCATCTGGATTTTCCCGAAGAGCTCCTCCTGGGTGGCATACTTCAGAGACATTCTTGGTTGCGTCTCTAGGTGTTCTTACTGGGCAGATTCGTTTGATATGCCCGTCTTTTCCGCAGCCCCCGCATTTAGTTGTTGGCGTCTTCCCTTCTTTCTTACTCTCAAGAACGCGTAGTCTTCTATTAATTTCTGCAATCATTTCCTGAATCTCTTTAAGATCACCTTGAGAACCGTCCGCTTTGTCTGCTGTGCTGTTTTGGCGATGTTTACAGGAGGCTTGTTGGGCTGTCTCGAGCTTTAGGGCATACACCAAGGCTGACTCCACATCCTTCACGCCGGAGAGTCTGAGGGCTTTTTGAATATCTGGATCTCCGACAGCATCAATGAAATATTCTAGAGCCAGATCATTGCGTGTTTCAGGATGACAATCTGAGAAAGCCAAATGTGAAAGCCTCTGGATGTTTGATGCCAGTTCTTGTAAGCTTTCCCCTGGTCTCTGATGACGGGACCTTAGCTGGAGTCGACTATATTCTTTGGACCATTTCGCTCCAAAACGTAGCTCTAGTGCTCTGGTTAAAGCTTCGAAGTCGTATCGCTGTTCCTTCGACAGGGTCTCCAGAATATCTGCGGCGTCGCCCCGCAACGACCCTACCAGATGAGCCGTCTTTGCAACAGAGTCCCAGCCGTTAGCTTCAGCTACGATGGAAAACTGCGTCTTATATACATGCCAGGAGGAACTGCCGTCGTAGGTAGATAGCTTAATAAATTCGTGATTCTGGCTTCTTCTCTCTTTCTTTTCAGTTTCCTGGGGCATGGACTCTAACTTTTCTTCCACTTTTCTCTCCAGATCTTCTTCTATTCTCTTCAATTTACCTTCTATCTCTGAAAACCTGCCTTTTAGTTCCTGATCAGAATTTTCTTTAACTTTTTCCTCAAAATTCTCTTCTATCTTCGTAAATCTCTCTTCAAAATTTCTTTCTACTTTCATAACCTTCTCTTCTATTCCATCCATTCTATTTTCCATCACCATTAATTTACCTTCTATTGATTCTTTCGCCGTTGAAAGCTCTCTCTTCATCTCATCTTGATTAGATTTAATTTCTTCGGTCAAACTGGCTTCCATCTTTTCCTGAACTGCTTTCATTTCCTTCATTTCTTCAGTCAAACCTTCTTTCAATTCTCTTTGCGATGTTTCCATTTTCTCCTGTGCTACCTTCATTTCTTTCATCTCTTGACTCAGGCTATCTTTCATCTCTCTCTGCGATGCTTCCATACTTTCTTTCATCTCTCTTTGTACTTCCTTCATTTCTCTTTGCCCTTCTTTCATTTCATTCATCTGGGTAGCTAAGCTTTCTAGAAGTTTCTTCATCTGTTCCTCCATAGCTCTAGTTATAACCATTCACAGACAATCCCACTTCTGACACCAGAAATGTTGCGTACTTGAGGGTTCGTGAGTTGTCCGGGAATGAAAGGCCAAACTTACAAAAATTCAGTAATTTATTCACAGAAAGTTCCAGAAAAATACAGGTCAATAAACCAATTATCAGCTTCAATTCAAGCAGTAACAACAGCTGTCAATAGCAAATCCACAGTACCAACTGTATAGCAATAAACACTTGAAGCAAGTCCCTCTCAAAGAGGCTCAAGAGCAATGCAAGCACTAGCGAAGCTGGCTGAGATCTGAACTGAACTGACTGCCTTGGCGAGGAAGCGCTCCTTATATGCTGTTCCATGGAACCCAGATTTTTCGAGAAAACTCTAGAAAGTGGTCAACCAATCAACTTACAGCTTCCATATTTGGTATATCCCATATAAGGATTTTCTCGCCAAGGTTGCCAAAAAAATCGCCAAGGTGGGAAAAAGTCGCCAAATTTGGCGCCAAATCCATTACCTGCATTACTGGGGCTTTTTAATGCGTTTTTAAGGGAAAATAAGGCTATTTCAACGCTAAAACGACGAGAAATGCACAAAATTAGCACTTATCAACTTACTAAGCCTCTTTGAAAGAATTTATACAAAAATAAACACAGTTATTTACAATTTCGTAACACTATATAATAATGATGATCTAATTAAACATAGTAGAAGCCAAGCAACAGATACAAGATCACTGAAACACCAATGACCAATAAGATTAAAAATTTCTTTGAGAAGTTCAGTAAAAGGAAAAAAAAAAAAAATTATCAGGGGATGAAATGCACAAATTTAAAGAAACCAGATTTATTAATTATCAGCCTGCAAAACGAATGAATCAATAAACTGACACAACAAATCCTAACTTAAAACCATAAACTTCATCAAAATTTATGAAAAAATAATTTAAGAAACTTAAGATAGGAAGGTAGGAGGCAAGACTTGTGACTTGCCTGTGGGGTTAAACTAGTTCCACACTGGCAACACTCTCCCAACCTGCCAAGACCAGATTAGGAATCATATGGATTTAAAAAAGCAAAATTTCAAAGCAGATGAATAACAATGAAACCACGAAACAAACAGTGAAATTCACTGATTGATTTCAATGTGTTTAATAATATGATTAGAATTTTAAGAATAGTTGACAACTCAAAAAAGAAGAAACTAAAATTTTAATGGAAAAAGAACGTTTGCATAGTAATACAAAGTAAATGCAACAAGCCTTCTGCCTTTTTTTCTTTTATTTCACAATCCCACCCAACCATCCAGCCTTACAACACCACCCCACCTCCGTAATCAAGCATCTGCCCACCCAACCACCACCTTTTTTATTGTCTTTTATATTTTATTATTTTTTTGTTAATATATACTTTTTTTTCCCCTGTATGTGGTTATATGGCTATATTTAATTATAAAAACCTATATAACTTATATGATAATCAATCTTCTACTCTGTATAGATGGAGAGAATTAAAGACTATGATTTATCAATTTTGACAAATGCAACACCTGCTCTCTTAAAGCAGGCACATGTGTGAAAAAGTACTTTTTCCCCTCCTGAAAAACGAGTCAGTGTTGATTTAAAAATGAGCTCTTGCGAGCCAAATATGTTATTTTTCTTCTGTTTACTTTTTGTTTTACATTAAATGTTATGTCCGAAAAGCTATGAGCAGGGTTGCCAACTGCTCCGATTTCTGCAGAGTTTCTCCGAAAAAATTTAAAAACTCCGCAATTCCGCAAAGTAATGTTTATGCTCCGCAAATTCAGTCTTGACCACCTAGCTAAATATTTTTTATTAAATACATAAAACTGAATAGTGGCAGACACCGAAAAAAAAAAAAAAAAAAAAACTATTTTTCTTTTTTCTTTCTTTTTTTTTGAAGAACCACACGCTTCACCATACAATACTCATAAATAAATAGTAAAGAAAAAAAAAGAAAGAAAGAAAACATTCTAGTGCTAGGCATTGCATAATCGAAATATTGCTGACTCAGAACGGGAACAAGTATTTGTTTACATTAGCTAAGAGAGTGTTTAATTAAAACCACAAGCTGAAAGGGGGGAAAAAAGAAACCGAATGCTATGATTATGCGGTGTTTTGATTTTCATTTAAACTATATCAATGTTTCAGTTATCTTAATGCTTAATAGGTCTTTAAAAAAATTGTTTATTTTAATTATTTATCGATAAAAATAATGGATTCAAAGCTACTGAACTTTAAGGCCGATTGACAACGCTTTATTTAAGATTTATTTGAAATAATTATGCATTTATTTTATCATTCACTTAAAGCATTAATGATTTATTATTATATCTTCATTTGTATCTGGGGGGGGGGGGGGAATAAGTAAACAAATTATGACCAATAATCTGCAGAATTCTAAAGTTTACAAAACATATGGTCCCAAGCTATGCAGATTAGAGGGAGTTGACTCAGAGATGAGATCATTTACACATTTATATGAATATCGGAGATTTCGTTTTTAGATTTTTATGTGATAGTATAATAATTATTTTGACATTCATGAAAATTGTTGGAAATTTAATTTTTTTCTTCCCCTTCGTGCTTTCTTTTCTTTTTTTCTTTTTTTTTTTTTTTTTTTATGTAACTGAATAATCTACTTTCATATATTGTCTTTATTTATGTATGGAAAATATGCCATTATGCAAAAAAACAAATTACTTTTGGGGTTTTAAGCTTATATTCAGACTTAATCGCATTTCCCATTCTTATCTCTCTTCACTGTTTTGCTAAATATATTTGATTATCAATAAATATTTCTTAATTTCATATTATTGTTGTTAATTTATGTTTGTTAGTGGTTTCTTTCTTTCTTTCTTTCTTTTTTTTTTTTTTTTTTTATGTATTTTTAAAATTGCTCCTCAAAGTAGCCAAAATGCTCCTCAAAATTTCTCTGAATACTCCTCAAACTGTTTTTGGAAAGTTGGCAACCCTGTACGAGTAATTATTTATGGATTTATAGTGTCAATTCTTTAGATAATCTTAAATTTCTTAGATTTAGTTAATCATGAAACTTAAAGATTTAATAACAATTAAATTTAGATTGTGACTTGCGATCTGAGATTCTTAGACAAGTGATTTGATTCTGAGCCACACTGATGATAGATGCAACAGATATGCATTAATTAAGAAAAATATGTAGGTTACTTAATATTTAAAAATATATATATATCTATTTTAAATAATAAAATGTAATGTATTCTTCAATTTAAAAATATTAGCACTAGAACTGCGAGCAGTTTTCTTTCTTTCTTTAGCTCTATTTGTAATTTTTTGTGAAAAACTGAAACAGGGTGGCGACAATCAGGGAAAACAGAGAAATCATGGAAAAATCAGGGTACTTTATCAATCTGCAAGTATCAGGAAAAAATCAAGAGATTTTGTGAAAACACTTAAAAAAATTATGGAAATTTTCATTTTTTCCCAGCAAGCATGACTAAAAGATAGCCAAACAGGTGCTATCTTAACCAGGATTACATAGAATTGGTTGCTTTCTAGTTGAATCTCACCAAGTTAACATTAAAATAATAATAATTATATATATTTAGTGCAACAACTTGAGGAATAATTTGATGTCTTGATGTTAATATGTTTTGCAATTAAAATAATTTATAATTTTGTTAATTTCTCCAAAATTTAAATTTTTCATTTTATTTTCCTTTTTGTAAATGAGCAAAGAAAAAAAAAAAAATAAAAAGATTGAGATATTTTTGCACATCAGTATAGTTTTTTAAATTGTAGTGGTTTAGCAAACATGTTACACAAGAGTATGATATACACAAAATTATGGAATGATAAGGTAGTGGAAATCATGGAAATTTGTCAAAATTAGTCATGGAAATCATGGAAAAATCAGGGAACTTTTTTTTCTGAATTTCTGTAGCCACCCTGTGAAAACAAACTGTTTTGTTGTCAAAAGGGCTCATCCCAGTTTATGTATACATGTTAAAAACCAACTTATATGACATAAGAAATTTGTTATTTTACAGATAATAACAAACTTTAAAAAAAAAAAAAAAAAAAAAAAAAAAAAGAAGAAAAAAGTTTTTTTTTTTTTTTTTTTTTTTTTTCCCCATAATTTTCAGGGAGATGAAAACAAAGCTTGTTTTGGGTAAAAAAGAGCCATATTGTAATTCTAGCGTTAAGATAATTTTAGTAGAATCCTTAGGTAGCTGATATTGCAAGATTAAATATTTGATGACTGGCAATAAAATTTGGAGATCAAGTAGGATTGTGAATGAAATTTCATTTCAAAATTGTAGATGTTTGATTTATAAATTGTAGATGTTTGATTTATAAGCAATTTGCATATGACACCTTAAAACAATTACAGATGGAAATAAATATGACTATTTTGCAGTTATAATAATTTATATTTTTTCTACTTAAAAATTTAATAAACATCTACTCTCCATCTGAAATCTTCAGTGTTTGTTTATTGATAGGAGAAATCAGGTTGAATTCTTAACTAGGAAGATTTATTTTCAACGATAATAATAACCTGATTATATTACTCTTAACAACAACGGCAGAAATAACTTTTAAAACCTTTTAAAGATTGTTGATATAAATTATGTTATTGTTAATTAGGAACTTCAAGATGAAATTCTAAGACAACAAATTGTTATCAGCCAAACTAGTCAAGCTCTTAATTTGTGCAGCGCTTCAGCTGAATTTTCAGGCTCTACTGAGCAAGTTGAAGGAGAAAGACTTTTATTAATTGCAAGTAAGTTTTATTTTTATTTTTATTATTTAATTTTATTTAAATAATGTGCTGATAACTCATTCATAGTGTTTCGTGTTTATTATTTGATAACTGTATGCTTGATATTTCTTAAAAGCAGTAATGTTTTTGTCAACATTTGCTATAAAAAGGTAAATAAATACAATTTATTTATAGCTAAAAGTAAATAAACATTTAAAAATTACATTAATTTGACATAGTGTAGAAATTGTTAAAATTGAGCATTTATGTTAATTTGCAGAATTTTTAAGTTGTGAAAAAACTATAATTTTTCTATTCAAAAAATTTTGAAAATTTTTCATTAGAACTGCAAATGTATCTGTGATTACGAAAACATAATTATTTAAAGAGCTTTTAAGGTATTAAATATTTTCATTTGAAATAAAGCTGAATTTATCTAATTGGAAATTTTTAGAGAAAATGTTTAACTGGTATACGGATATTACTAAACAGATTATGCTCTTCCCTGCATTCTTTGTGTTAACACATTAAATATATTATAATACTGGCTATAAAAATTTAAAAAATGTCAGAAATTTTAATTTTTTAAAATTAGTTTAAAAAAAATAATTTTTATACAAAAATGGTAAGGGCAATAGATGGTTATATATTGAAGATAGGTACAAAATTTGAAGTAAATTGGTCGAATAGAACTTGAAATATGTCAATTATGTTAAAAAAATTTTTGATTAAAACATTCAAAGTTTTGAGCAAAATTGATTAATTTAATGATTCATTATTATTTTGGGTTTCTGACCCCAGTCTTAAACGTAATAAATTTTCTTTTGACAAGATTTCATGTACCAGCTTTATTACTTTCAATACTTTGTCATTTGGTGTTAGATCTGCATGGTTGGGCTTAGTTAATCTTAATGCATCACTAAAATAGCCATAACTTCGTAAATTATTGGAATTTTAAAATTTGCTCCTGAGGATATATTCTTAAAGTTCTAAACTTTAAAAATATGAAAAAAAAAATCTAGACCAGAATACTCCTTTATGTCAGCATAGCGTTTCATAATGGGCCATCTCACCTATCAAGCTTAGTGCATTTAAGTTTGATTTAGGTACACTATAAAAGCTGAGACATAGCTTTTCCATTTCAGCAAAGTTTTTTATAATGCCCTCTCCCCCTTCCAGTTATAGGTCCCCTTCCCCTAAATGGGAGGAAATCATAACATAGAAACAGCACCTATTGGACAATATCAGGATTGGCAAAAGAGTTTTTTTTTTTTTTTTTTTTTTTTTTTTTTGGGGGGGGGGGGGGGGGGGGGCATGAGAGCAAAAGTTAACTTATATGTATTTTAAAAAGGAATTAAAACTTTTTCCTATTTTCTCATATTTTAAATTTTTTCAATGTTGAAGGTTTTATTATTTATTTTGAGTCTGATAAACTTTTATTTATTTATTTTTTAATATGCATGTTTTTTCCCCCCTTTATAATAAAATTTGATTTATATGCTTATTTATTTTATTATTTTTTAATTTTTTAAAGCTCAAAAACGTCAGGCTTGTTTAAATGAAGTTCAACGCCTGAAAACCTGTGGAGCTCAGGGTGAAAATCTCATTGATGGAACAGGGACATTAACAATCACAGATCTGCAATTACCTCTGAAGCGAGAGTTTATTGCTTCTCAGCTTGAAGGCAGGGGAAGTATGTAACATTTATGAATAATTCGGTTCTGTTTAAATTATTTTAAGAATTTCAGATTTAATCTGTTGCTTTGTGATATGTCGTATTAACACTTCCAACATTATTGACTAATCCTGCATAAAGTTGGAACCCGATTTTACTTGCACCCAACCATAAATCAGAGTCTTGTTGATCCCAATTTCGCCATGAACCTTGATACTTTGATATATATGTGTATATTTAATTTGTTGAATTTGTGTTAGGAACATTGATTTTGGTTTAGCATGCTATTCATGCATGCTGATTTGAATGTATGCATTTTTTTTTTTTTTTTTTTTTTTTTGACAAGAGAACCTATAATTTTATTTTAGGTGAAATAAATAAACAATCTAATGTTCACAAGCATATAAATATAACTTTCCCTCATTGAAAAAAAAAAAAAAAAAAAAAAATCAGAAATGTTACTATAACGCATTTTTTACCCATTGAATAATTTTGCATCATTATTACATTTTGTTGGGGATATGGCTAAGCATCTTGTCCATCTAAAATTTTAATGGAGAATAAAGAATTTGAATTCTTGTATTGTCAATCTTTTTAAAAGTTAACAGAATTAAGAAAATAAAAGTACAGATCAGATTTTCTATAAAATGTATATTATAACTGTATTTAAGTAAATATATTAAAACATTTATCCCATTTAAAATTTACAATTAAGTTTACATATTAAATAACACTTTTTGACTTTGTGCATTCTTTTATTTTGTTGTAGCGGATACTGTTCATTATTTTTTGTGTCTAATACGTCATGGGGCACAAGTTATAGTGACACAGATGATGTCCACTGATGAAAGAAGTAGTGATGGAATTCTAAACTTTACAAATCATATTCAGCTTCGAAATTTACCTGCTGATTTTTCAATTGTATTTGAAGTATATGCTCTGGTAAGTGTGAAAATTATGGCACTTGTCTTCAGGAGTGCAGAAAACATAAGTGCCAAGTCTTCATTATTTTCAATGGAGACTTCATACCAGAAAGTTTTTATAAATGTTTTCATTTTATTTAATTTTATGGATTCGTTGAAAATGTATGTGACTGATTCTTTTTTTTAAATACTGGTGGATAAATCAGATTTAGAAATTAGTAATGTTGGCAGCTATGAGAAAATATTTAGACCTTTAACCCTTTCATTCCCAATTTTTTTTCCCTCCATAAAACAATAAATCTTATATTTATTCATAAATTTATTTCAAAGGTAATATATATTATATTTAAATAGGGGTAATAGCAGAGTATGAATAGCTAACAAAGCAACTGAGAGGTGTTTATTTATGTTTAATATAACCACTGATGCTATTAAAAATCATAACTTTTCAATAAATTTTGGAAGAAATACATATTGTAATTAATTAAAATACAAATTATAAACATTAAAAAATAAAATAAAAAATATTTCAAACAATTAATTTACTTAACCCTTTATATCCCAAATTACCTTATTTTTATAAAAATAGTTTGAAACTTTTTTATATTTCTTTGCTGCATGAGAAACATCTCATATTAAATTTAACGTAAACTATAGCTTAACTATGGGGACTTAGAAGTTCCAATGAAATCCTGTAGTAAATTTAGGCTATATTGAGGAATTCTTTTGAGGGGACATTAAAGTCCCAATGGGATAAAGAGTTAAAATTCCCTCAAATTTATTATCAAATAAAAAAAATTATTCTCAAGAAAGTATTTATCTGATAAATTTTCTTTCCCGAATTTATTATCAAGTTTTTAAAATAAACTGGATTTTTATTTGTTTTATTTTATTTTATTTATTTTTATTTTTTTGAGGGGGGAAGGGAGACTGAGGAATTTCCCTTATGCCAAAATATTAAGGGAGATTTTTAAAAGTCATACATTAGAAATCATAACTATTGTCTTTTTCAAATTTCTTTCACAAAAACTATATCTAAATTCAATACTGCTACTATTGTGTAACCTGGTGGAAATAAAAAAAAAAGTTTAGTGAAGGCAATTAGACTAATTAACTGACATAATTAAGTTTTATCTATTACATGATTATTAATAAAGTAATGTTATAATAGTAATTTCGTTCTGCAGTACTTTCCTATAACAGGAATACACCATTTACTTATATATGAGAAAACAATGCTAAATTTCAAGTGACAACTTTAATGCAAAATAATTTTAAATTCAACAGATAACATTAGGAAGCTTATGCATAATTTTAGATTAACAACAACTAATATGAAATGATTGGGTTCCTATGCACATCTATAAAAGAACAATAGAAAATTTTATTAATTGCTAAATTGAAAATAGTTAAGTGGAAATTAAACTTTAGACTCTTTTTTTTTTTTAACCTATTGAGAGGAGGGGAGTTTTGTGACAAATTTAGACATTATCTTGCGAAATAAAATCACTGGCTTCCCACAGCTCAAAATCTAAAGCTTTCTCCTTTTTCTAAAAGAGTTTCGTGGCCAGTGGCCACTTATCAAATAGGGTAATTTCACTTCTAATTGATATATTGATACTTTTCTTTCACAGTTGATTTTCTAAATACATGATTATTTCAACATAAAACCATTCTTTTCGTCTTCTTTCTTTTTTATTTTTAATTGTGGTATATGTATTTCCTTTTCTTTCTTTTTGTTGAATCACAATCTAAACTGATAACTAAACTTATGTATATTGTTTAAATAAAAATCGGAACATTGCAGAAAATTTTTTTCTCCCTTTCCCCTTTCTCTTTCAGCATGTGATTGTAGTGAGTGTCTGTTAAAGTAAATAAAAACATTTTTCCTCCGAACCTGCAAAGAGATTTTAGTTAAATTGCAAAAATAATTTAAAATTTGTCAATTTCTCTAGCCTAAGTTAATTATGTGCAGTAAACTTCATTTGCATTTCTTTCTATTTCTTTCTTTTTTTCAGGGATGAGATTTTTCAGCTGATTTCAGCTTTTTTGTACATTTAGCTTTTCAGATTTTTAAATTTTTTTCCAGCTTTTTTTATGTTTCTGATGTGCATTTGTTCTTTTTTTTTTTATACATTTAATCATTTAATGTTAAAATAAATATTTATTACTCTAATCTAATAGATTTTGTCATGAAAATTCCAATATTTAATTTTGACGTCTTGTCTTTGCGTGCAATTTCAGCTTTTTTGTATTTTTGCTAATCTCATCCCTGTTTTTTTATTTTTTTTCATATTTTCAATACTATACAGCATTTACTGCGTCACAATGAAAAATATGCTGTCACTAATTATTATGCTAGTCACAATTGATTTAGAAGGGGAGTGGGGGAAATTCTTGCACTTTTTAATTTTTCTAATTTTGTGGAATTTTTGAAATTTGTACATGATTTTTACAATCCTTATTCCTATTTTGAATGCCCATTATGTTTTACATGACTGTTTATTGTATGTAATATCATTTTAAAAGAAGTACACATTGTATTATAACAATACAGCTGTTAGTTCATTGTGTAACATTAGAAAGTTTGCTTTTCACTAGATTTATTATTTAAATTTTCATTTTTCGTAAGGAAATAAATATTCAAAGTTTCCCCCAGTGGACCAAAATTTCCCCTAAACCTCATTTGCCTATTCGGACATATTCTGATCTCTTGCTTGTCTTGTCATGAACATTGTTAATAAAACTCTTTTAATTTAGTATGCATATTTTTTTTTATTTATTATAGCAAACCAAAAAGGATGTTCTGCCACATGAAAAGAAGTACCATATAAAAAGAGTAAGTTTACTAAGTTTTTATTTACTCATGTTTTCAAATTTGAAGAGCATGACACTATCACAATTGTAGTTTTTAAATAGATTTTTCCGATCTCCCCTTACTATAATTATGTTTTTTTCTCCTTTCATTTTATTTGTCAATCAGTAATTTAAACCTTTAGAGTTTTATCCAGAAATATTTAGATTTTGATTTACACTAGTTAAAAATTTATTCATAGAGTAAAAAGCTATTATATATGTAATGATACTCCTTTAAAATTGCTTATACATACATGAAAGTTTAGATATACTGCTAAAGTGAATAATAATAGTTCCTGTACTACAAAGTAGGCATTGTATTTATTTATTTTTAAAGAAAAGCATACTAATTTAGTTTTAAGTTAAAATATACCTTACATAAGCTTTTCATCGTTTTGGCTGATTAATTTCGGTCGCAAACGCGACCATCCTCAGAGCCATGACAATCGTTTTCGTCCTTCTGTTTATAGTTCGGCGGTTTGCTGTGGCTGTTATTTCGCTTCACTTCATATTCCTCCAAGATGTGTTGCCAGGCAGTAGGGATGACGGAATGTTCTCTATTGTTTACGGTGTTGGGGTTAGTAATAATTTCAAGTGCCTCCCGTTTTAGAGCATAATTATGGTTATTGTAAGGTGCTATTTTTTGGATGTTAATGGAGTTAATGTTTATGGGGTTATTATTGTGGGTAGTGGAGAAAGCGGTAGAGGTTTTTCCTAATTTAAGGTCTGCACGGTGTTCTTTTTCTCTATCGGTGATTTTTCGCTTGGTCATCCCAATGTAGCAGGCGTTTTTACCGTTGATATGTTCGAAGTTTATTTTATAAATCCCGGAGGTGGAGTTTGGTGGAATGGGGTCTTTTTCGTTTCGGATATGTTGAAAAATGTTTTTGTCTGGTTTTATTGGAATGTTTAGGTTATTATTTTTAGCTTCATTTTTTATTTTAATGCTGGCGCCTTTACAAAATGGGATTGCAGTGGTGAAAATAGGTTTAGTTTTTTGGGCATTATTGATTTTGTTTAAGGATTTGAGGCGTTTTTTGTATAATTTATTTATAAGAGTTTTTGAGTAATTTGCTTTAGTGGCGATTTTTTTGATATTGTTAAGTTCTGTATTTAGTAATTGTTTGTTAGAGCAGATTAAAATAGCGCGATTGATGTAAGATTGAATGGCAGATAATTTGTAACTGAGAGGGGTTTTACAATTTCTGTTTATAATTTCAGTGTTAGTGGTGGGTTTTCTGTAAACTGTAGTGTCAATAGTGTTATTAGGGTTTTTTATTATTTTTATGTCAAGAAAGTTGAGAGTATTGTCAGTTTCTTTTTCGATGGTGAATTTAATATTATTATCCAGGTTATTAAGGTTAGTTAGAATGTTATCTGGGTTTTCGGTGTCTGGTATAATGGCAAATATGTCGTCAACGTATCGAGTCCAAAGTTTACAATTTTTGATAATATGGTTGGCTGAGTTTTCAATAAGGCGGAGTTTCAATTCTGCAATGATACCGGAAATAGGGGACCCCATGGGGACACCTTGAGTTTGATGGTAAGTATTATTGTCAAAGTTAAAGTATGATTCATTAAGGAGTAGGTTATTTGCTCTGATTAAAGTTTCGCTGATTTTGTTATCTCCAAACATGGTGGTTATTTTAGTGTTAATTATTGTAGTGATTTCTGGGATATTGATGGATGGGTAGAGATCTTTTACGTCAAAACTAACTAATTTATCAGTATAATTTATATTAGTGTTACGAAGTTTATCTAGAAATAGTTCATTTGAGTTTATTGAGTGGTTAGATGGGGGGAGAAGTGCAGTGTAAATGTTTTTCATGTATTTTTCGAGTTGGTATGTTGGGCCTTCGGATTTATTTACTATTGGGCGGAGAGAGGGAGGGTTTTTGTGATCTTTATATTTTGCAAAGAGGCTTTATATTTTAATAACCATGCTTTGCTTTATATTTTAATAACCATGCTTCTACTATACCTCGCCTCTTTGCACCATCATTCACCATCGAAAAAGAAACTGACAATACTCCCAACTTTCTTGACATAAAAATAATAAAAAACCCTAATAACACTATTGACACTACAGTTTACAGAAAACCCACCACTAACACTGAAATTATAAACAGAAATTGTAAAACCCCTCTCAGTTACAAATTATCTGCCATTCAATCTTACATCAATCGCGCTATTTTAATCTGCTCTAACAAACAATTACTAAATACAGAACTTAACAATATCAAAAAAATCGCCACTAAAGCAAATTACTCAAAAACTCTTATAAATAAATTATACAAAAAACGCCTCAAATCCTTAAACAAAATCAATAATGCCCAAAAAACTAAACCTATTTTCACCACTGCAATCCCATTTTGTAAAGGCGCCAGCATTAAAATAAAAAATGAAGCTAAAAATAATAACCTAAACATTCCAATAAAACCAGACAAAAACATTTTTCAACATATCCGAAACGAAAAAGACCCCATTCCACCAAACTCCACCTCCGGGATTTATAAAATAAACTTCGAACATATCAACGGTAAAAACGCCTGCTACATTGGGATGACCAAGCGAAAAATCACCGATAGAGAAAAAGAACACCGTGCAGACCTTAAATTAGGAAAAACCTCTACCGCTTTCTCCACTACCCACAATAATAACCCCATAAACATTAACTCCATTAACATCCAAAAAATAGCACCTTACAATAACCATAATTATGCTCTAAAACGGGAGGCACTTGAAATTATTACTAACCCCAACACCGTAAACAATAGAGAACATTCCGTCATCCCTACTGCCTGACAACACATCTTGGAGGAATATGAAGTGAAGCGAAATAACAGCCACAGCAAACCGCCGAACTATAAACAGAAGGACGAAAACGATTGTCATGGCTCTGAGGATGGTCGCGTTTGCGACCGAAATTAATCAGCCAAAACGATGAAAAGCTTATGTAAGGTATATTTTAACTTAAAACTAAAGAAGGCATTGTAGTTTAATGAAGTTATATGACTATCAGATGTTCTAATTTTGGTAAATGTATTCTAATGGACATATACTCCTTGTTGAATTACGATATTAATTAATTATATTTTAATTATAAAATATAACTGGGTTTATTGAATTTCATGGATTTTTTTAAAATTTTAATTAAAGTTTATAAATTACCATAAATGTCATCGTATTTCCTCCCTGCTTTTGTGTCTCATTCTCTACAGTACAATGTATCAAAATTGCTAACAGATTATTTTTCTACTTTTTGATGTTTATAAGTGCAGAATAAATACATTGACAAATTATTCTCATAACTGAGACAATGCCTCTTGCAATGAATATAATCTTACTCATAAGCAGCATAAGTAGAGGTCATTGTAATCAGGTAATTTACAAAATTTCAGGTATTTATTTCATTTCCAATACCCGAGTTCCAGTTTTAAAATATTAATTTCATATGATTGATAAACCTAATTAAAATTAATATTTGTCGTAATGTGAGAAGACCTTCCTGCAAAAACTTTCTCTCTCTAAAATTTCAAGTAATTTTTCATGCATTCACAATCACCTTTGTCATAAATAAAATTGGTCAAAATAGAATCTTGGTGCATTTATTGAGTATATTGAAGTACCACCAAATTGCACTAAGAAATAATTATTTAAACATGCAGTTTTCGTGTTTATATATGAAAGGATAAAGAGAGGTAAGATTTTAAATTATTATTTTAAATTAATATTGAGTGACAATTTAAAGAAAATTCCATTCAAATTCTTAACTTGAAAAGTAATTCTAAAGATTCCCCTGTAAAATAAGTTTTATGACAATGCACTTTCATAACGCGAAAGTAAAAAAAATTGGACAACTTTTAGAATAAAAATGCTGAGTAAGTGCAACTCTCCGTTTCTTTTGGTTAAATAATGCATATTAATTAATCCCGGAGATCCGGGCCAGAGCAAAACTGTCAATCATAAAGTTAATAGCCAATGATTAAGCAGAGGAGGACTAAATATTCGCTCCCAAATACAAGGTATTTAAGCTGGAACACATGAGAAATCATGGGTTTTCCGATATTGACTTGCTTAATAAGTCTACGTTAAATATTACTCTTATCATGGAAAACCTCACTAACTAAACCCGCGGACCCTGAGGGTAAAGGGCAAAATTAACGGTCGCCACCATCCCACATGGCGACTAATTAAAAAAAGATGGTGATTAAAAATTATGCATCGATCGCCACTAAAGTCGCCACTTTTTGTGATCATTAAAAGATTCTAAAAATTGAGCGACGATAGGCAATCGAAGCCTTGTGATTTCCAATCTTTTTCCATCCATGGCATAAATGTCAATGATCATTTTAAACTTGCTTTATTATATTCTACAAACTATAAAGAAGTAGAATTGTTTAATATATCTCACTCATATAATTTTTTGGACCCCCTCCCCCCCACCCCCAACGATCTGTGATCACACACCTTATAGAAAGCTTTATAATTTCTAATCATTCTCCATTTTCTGAAAAAATATAAATATCTATTTTAAACTTACTTTCTTAGATTCTAGAATCTGTAAAGAAGTAGAATTGTTTAATATCTCTTACTCATAATTCTTGTAAACCCCCCCCCCCCCCACTCCAATGATTGGCAATCACATGCTCCACTGAAGTCTTGTGATTTACAATCTTTCTCCATCCATAACATGAATGTAAATATTCATTTTAAACTTTCTTGATTAGATTCTAGAACCTATAAAGAAGTATATAGATGTATCCCCCCCCCCCCACACACACACACATGTGCGCTCCATTTCAACTAGCTGTTAATGATCAAATGTCCTGCAAAAGCACAATCTTTTTCCATTATTATCTCCATAGTATTTAGTGTATATTTAACCCATTTAAGATATTTGCCAAATGTGTGTATCAAAATTTAATTTGGCTTAAATGTGTATTTTTCAAAAAAAAAAAATTTATTTGCTTTCTTTTGAGTAGAAATCTTCCTTTTTCCTTCCCATTTTAAAGTAGAAATCTCCCTATTTTTAAAGCTACAAATTTGGCACTAAGTAAATTATTTTTTATGAAGCAGCTAAGTTTCCATATCTATTCTTTTTAAGAGCAAATATTTTAACTCTATTGAAATAAAATCATTTAAAAAAGTGTTTTTAGAAATAAGAAAAAATAATAAAACTTCTAAATTACCATGTAAAAGGTTGTGATGATGATGAATCAGCTGATTCATTTACTAGAAAATATCAATGTGAACTGTGAATGATAACAGCTCATTTCACTTAAGTAAATTGAAAAAAAAAAGTTCTATTGAATTATCTGAAAGATAAAAACTTTTGCTGTTATTATTACAGCCCTAAGCAGATTTTAATTTGGGATTTTTAAAAAAAGCGTAATTACAAATTACAATTTCAGTGTCCCTGTGTTAATTTTATTATTATATGTATTTCTCATTTTCATATTTTTCTTGTGGTGATTATACCGCAAAATGGTGACAATGTTTTTTGCAGTCTGAAAGAAATAGTCTTATGTGAAAAGTGGCCACTAACTTAAAATAGTGGCTACTAATGAAACTGACAGTACCGGCCACTAATGAATTTTCCCAGTTTTGCCCTTTACCTGAGGGGTGCCGCTCAGAGAATTGCCAGCCATCGGCGTGGTTTCGGGACATATGATGCTCAGGATGTCTAACTTCAGGCCAAGACTGCATCTCAAATTTAATAAAGGATTATTAGTTAATCTGATGGACTCCTCATCCTTTCTAAGATGCTCACATCACAGGAATACCAACTCTCTTAATGATACGGACCCATGTTACGTTACATATATGCATACAGGTCACCAATCAACTTTCAGTTTATTCTGAATCATTTAGTATTGTCAAAGATAAGATTTTTCATATTTGTAGATTTAATTTGTCAACCTTTTTTTACATCTTTAATATATTTATTTATTACATCAGCTAATCAAATAAAAATTTACTTATCCATGTGACTGACCGAATATTTAAAGCATAATCATTTATCCTTTTTGAGTGAAGAGCAGTATTTTAAAATATATTTATTACTCTTAATATAATAATTTTGCCATCAGAATTCTAGTATTTCATTTTAGTGTGTTGCCTTTGTATCTAGTATAAGCTTTTTTTTTTTTTTTTTTTTTTTTTGTCTTTTCAACCAATCTTACCCCTGTATTATAAATAAGGTGGCCGCTTGTCAGGAAAAACCAGCGAATTTAAGTGAGTCTCGAAAAGTTAGGGAATTATATGTAAAATCACAGAATTTTGTGGGGAAAAAAAAAAAAAAAAGCATTTCAAAACTTATTATTGTAAATTACCAAATTGTTCACTAACACTATGGAATTTTTGTTGGAAATAAACAGCATAAGTCAAAGAAAAGTTATGGAAACTGGCAAAAAATAGTCATGTGAAAAAAGGCAAGGGATTTGGAAAAATTCTAATGCTCGCCACCCTGTTAATGATATATTTTCACCTGACACTCATTTGTAATATTGCTTCTTTTTAAAGCTATCTTTGTAATTTATTGATTAATAATAGGATAATTTAAAATTAACTTTTGATTAGAAAATAAGTTTTTAGAATTAATTTAGTTGTATTTAAAAGCAATACAAATTTTATTTTAGACAAATGATTATGTGCATTTTAAAGATTTTTTTTAAAATCTATATTCTACTAAAAATAGTTTTTTTTTTTTGTCTTGATGGATTTTATTTATGATAATCAAGACATTTCTCATTAAAAAAAGTTTTTAAGAGTCATAACATCTTAAAATATTGTTGAAACTTAATAAAAATTAAAATGAGGAATAATGGCATAAAAATTAAAGCTTCAAGTTCTCATTTCAAATATATAGAGTTCGTGAATAAATAAAACAATAATAATAATAATAATAACAATAATGGAAATTGGCTGGGTATTTTAAAGTATTTATTTTATTTTAATTTTATTTCTTCTTTTTAATGGTTTAATAATTTTAAATAAAGATTTGTGTCTGTTTATTTTATTCTTCTTTAAATTTTAGAATATTTTTGTTAATCATTTTAGGAAAATAGCAAGAGACGCCTTACACCGAAAGGAAAAAAAGTTGACAATAAAATACCTGGTATGAAATGTTCAATTAAATCTATTTAAAAAATTATTTTTTTAAGTGTATATTGTTTATGTTTTTAAAGTATATCACCTTTTGAAGCATCGATTATATTAAGTTTGACCAGTTAATGCTTGATAATATTCCATTACTATATAGTATTTGAAGGTGTAAAAGAAAATTATCCAGTCTGATTCTGTGTTAATATTCTTTAATAATATGACTATATTTAAAAAAATAAATAAATAACAAAATTGAATTTTATGCTTATTTAGATAGTTTTAAATATGAAATATTTGTGTGTTTCTTAAATTTTTAATTTTATAAAACATGTACAGTATGTAACTTATCTTGTAAGTATTTGTATAAAAACTTTTTTGAATATTTTCATGAAATAGTGTATAATTACTCGTTGAGATAAAAGGCGACATGTTCAAGGTGTTTAATTTAAAAAATAGAATTAAAAAATTCCATAACATTTTACATAAGGAGGAAGAAAACAAGGAATCTGACCATAATGTGTGCCCTGCTGCCTTACAAAAAAATTTCAAATGTTTTCAAAATACTAATACTAATATTCTAGTATACAAAACCCCTGAAAATTGCTACTTTTGTTCTCTTTTTCTTAATAGTGGCGAATTAGCGCACTTTTTGAATGAGGTGTGCTTTACTAAATTTCAACTTAAAAATGGGGTCAAAATGACCCCATCTTGGGAAAGTGAGGGTTAACAGATAAATATGTCAAGCGTTAAACATTTTATTATTACAATAAATTGAGGGTGAAATTTTATACTCTAAAATATATTTATGGTTTTAAAAAAGGGGGAGGGGGGTGTTAAAACTTTTTATAAATTTTTAAAAACATAAGACATCTAGAATAAAAAAACTTTGATCAAAAAATTTATGCTGATAGTGAAACTCAAAACTCTTAAATAAAATCAAGCATAAAAAACAGAAAAAAATGCAACCAATAATAAAGTTATATTTATTCAATTTTTAAAACAACGGACTGTTAAAATATATTTGGTAAAATATAATAATATAATCCATGAATTGAATTTTATTTTATTAAAATGTTACATTTTTTAATTAATTATTATTATTATTATTATTTTCCAGCTGTTTGTAGCCCTGGTGGTCCTAATGCTGTGAGGTCACCTAGCTTTGGTGTTGTAGGATTTACTCGCTTCAACATACAAAACTGTCATAAAAAGACATTCACTCTAGATAAGGTTTGTTACTTAAAAAAAAAAAAAAAAAAAAAAAATGTTTTAATGAAATTCTGGCACAAACAGAATTTAGTTTAGGATGGAGGACTATTATTTTTATTATTTTTTTTTTTTCCCCTTCAAATTATAACATCATTTTCAAATTATTCAATTATATTTTTGATAAATTTTAGATTTCAATAAATGTCCAACTATTGAAAAATGACGCCGCAAAAATTCCAGATTAAGACTAAAAGTCCTCAGTCCTTAAAAAAATAAAAAATAAAAGTTATATTTTAAGTAAATTGGAGTGTAAAGGTTGATATATATTTTTATTTACCAACTATGTGAAAAATACCAGAGCCGGGAATCGAACCCGGGCACCTCCGCTTAGCGCACGGATGCTCTACCACTGAGCTACCCTGGCTGACATCCAGCTAGGCATTTCTCACATAATATTCGTTGGCTGCGTTTGCAGACTCGGTGGCTTGGCCAACGAATATTATGTGAGAAATGCCTAGCTGGATGTCAGCCAGAGTAGCTCAGTGGTAGAGCATCCGTGCGCTAAGCGGAGGTGCCCGGGTTCGATTCCCGGCTCTGGTATTTTTCACATAGTTGGTAAATAAAAATATATATCAACCTTTACACTCCAATTTACTTAAAATGAATATTCACGGTTGATGAATTCATTAATAAATATTTCTAAATTGAAATTTCGTGGTCTATGGAGTTGTGCTACGATTAATTTTGTCACTTGATACAGCTGCGTTTGCAGACTCGGTGACTTGGCCAACGAATATTATGTGAGAAATGCCTAGCTGGATGTCAGCCAGGGTAGCTCAGTGGTAGAGCATCCGTGCGCTAAGCGGAGGTGCCCGGGTTCGATTCCCGGCTCTGGTATTTTTCACATAGTTGGTAAATAAAAATATATATCAACCTTTACACTCCAATTTACTTAAAATGAATATTCACGGTTGATGAATTCATTAATAAATATTTCTAAAAATAAAAGTTATATCTTTAATCAGTTTTTGTACTAATAATAATGTTGTTATTATTATTATATAAATAAGTATATAGTAGTATTTATATTTTACTTAAGTTCTGAAGTCCATAAAATGATGAGTGTTTAATCTGATCATTGAATACTGAGAGTTCAGTTTTCACATTTATTTATTATCAATCTGTTATCAAGGATTTGTATCAAACAGGAACTGTTAAAAAAAAAAAAAAAAATCTTATTTTAAATAGAATAATGGTACAAATTAAATAATTGGTCTGAAAACCAAGGTTAGCTAGATTTTGCCCGACCCGAAAAAACCCGGGGTTTTTTTTCAATAAAACCCCCAGAAAAAAAAAACCAAGTGGGTTTTTTCAAAATCTTTATTTCAAATTTCCCTTCTATCTAACTTCTAACAAATATATAAATGTAAAACAAATACAATGCACATTATTTTAACATAGACAAACAATATTCATAAATATTGCAGGTGTTAAAATTAAAATATAAAAAATTACTAATTAAACATTTAAAAAACTTTTAAATACCATAAAATCCTTTTAAGTGCAGCATTTTCATTATATATTTCGACTTGCAACGATCGCGGTCGTGAGATGTCAATAGTGCTGCTCTGACCATCGTTGCTAGATCTTAAGATGACGTCAAAAAGGAAGAAACTAAAGAAAAGTCCAGCGACGATGGTCAGAGCCAGCACTATTGACATCTGATGATGACTGCGACATTGCGAGTTGAAATATATAATGAAAATAGTTAAAAGGATTTTATTGTAAGGTATTTAAAAGATTTTAAATATTGTTTTCAAATTGCTTTATAGAACAAAATTTTGAAAGAATCCCAATGAAAAATAATTTATAATATCTCATTAAAATACAATGAAATTTTTTTATAAACAAATAAAAACAATAAAAAACAGAATTGTTTTTCAATATAAAGAAAATTGTTGGGTTTAAAGACTGTACAATAACAGTATTAAAAATTTTAAAAAATATCTGAAAACTGTACCAGTTAAATGCTAATATGTAATAGAAGAACAGTAATTCAAAACATTTCATGAAAATCTATTGAATACGAAAAAGTTAATAAAACAATACTAAAGAACTATTTATTTTTGTAGAGAACAGATAAATAGAATTTTAGAATATTTAACACTTTCATTGCCCATCAAGCGCAATCGCATGATGCAAGTTCTCACCAAAAGGCCGATCATGCGATATCGCATGATAGATATTTAGAGTTCATAAATCCTATGTACATAATAATAAAAGTATATAAATAATATATTAACTTATTTTGAGTACAAACTAATTTGGCCACCGCACAAAATTCCAATTTTCAGCTTGGCATGTTAAAGCATAAATTTAATTTAAAAAAAAAAAAAAAAAAACCTTTATAACTTAATCAAAGTATTTTAGAAATTTTAAAAATAATTTTTTTAAATTAATTAACATTTGATTTTATAAATCATCTCCTTAATATATTTCATATTACAAAAAGGAGGAAAAAATATTTCTCTCTCAAAACTAAAAAAAAGCCTGATAAGACCCAAAAAAGCCTGATAAAACCCAAATACATCAGGAAACACCTGTTTAAATTTGACTTCCTCAAACTGTTATTATTTTCTCTAAACTAATACACTGTTGAGATCAGCATATCATTATACTGGGGCAGCAATTCAGCATTGGGGCGCAAAGCGAGCAAACGAGAGCAGTAGAAACTGCATTGATTCAACATTGTGTCTCAATTCAACACAACGGTGTGAAAAGCTTGCATAGATAACTATGAGTTGCTGTTTACCTTCTACTTGTTTCTTACACAAATTGATATGAACTACACTGCAGTTTAACTCAGGTTTCTGCATTCAATTCTGGGCCCAATTTTTTCACAAAAATATTTAGGGATCACTCTAGAGTGTTTGAGCGGGGCGGACCACCCTGATGCCCATTTTCCAGTAAAATCCCGTCCTCCTTGCCCTTTTCCGAGAAAAAAATACCCCCCCCCCTTTTTTTTCCCCCCCTGATCTGAACCTGACCCTTATGTGTTTACTTTTTACTTCTAAATATTTCTGATCTTTTTCCTTTCCAGAATGCTCATTTTCTCCATTCCAGTTTCTATTTTTTTAATTTAAAAAAAAATGAAATAAATAAATAACAGAAAATTTCAAAATTTGCATAACCATTTGCTCAACAAAAAATAGTGTTATGAAGAAAACAGATTGTCAGCATAAGTTTTTATAAAAATGAACGCATATGTGTTTAGACAATCTTTACAAAAGTTGCCCTTTTTCAGATATGATATACCCTTTTTATAAAAATTGCCCTTATTCTATAATGTGCACCCTGCCCTTTTTTATGTTCTAGAGCAGGGCCCGAAATTTCAACTTGGATTATACTCGCTGAAAAAAAAAGTTACTCGACACAATATATGATTAACTTACTCTATTTTTCACGTACAAGGTGACCAGAATTTTTATTGAAAAAAGAGAAATTACGCAATGTCTTTTATTTTATAAGAAAATAGAAGACATTCAATTTTGAAAAAAAGGTCATTTTAGAGGACACAAAATTGAATGAAAATGATTATAAAAACCGATTCAAAAGCTACTTTACACAAGTGGTGGAAACATTTTTATCTCAAATGATGAATTTGAATCAGTACACCTTAATTTAAATTAATAATATACGGATACGAGAGGAAAAATTTCTAATTTTTATAGGTACCACTGGACAATATAGAATTTTGTTTTTTAATTATTAGTTTTTGCTATAGACATTTTTTTTTTTTTTTGGTGGTATTTTTATGTAGTTACAAAAAAAAAAAAAAAAAAAAAAAAAAAAAAAGTTGGCAGACATTTTTTTTGATTAAAATCATAACCAGAAAATAATAATAATAATAATAATAATAATAAAATTGACAAATGAAAAAATAAAATTAATATTCGGCAGATTTGTTTTAAAATACAGTCATTCTTTATCAACATTTTATAAAAGTTCTCACAAGTATAACCTAAATCAGTCTTAGTAGTTAATAAGTTTTTAAAGTAGGTATATAAAGGAGATTTTTTTCACATGTCTACATGTTTTTCATTGAAGAAAACAGTCGCTTTGTGGAAGCATTTTTGCCAGGAGGACATAAAATGAATTCCACTAACTTTTGCATATTTTTGTGACGTGTTAGTAGTGTTATCATTAAGGCTAATTGTCTGCATTAGGGCTCTAGGCCTGAGTAGAAGAGTCCTCCGTGGTTTCTTTCTAAGAGGTCCTAGCCCATATTTACGTTAGTTTTGGAGAAAACCATGGAAAACTCCTAACGGCTAAGCCAACAAGCGCAACCGAATATTGAACCCAGCACCTCACGTAGACGAGCTTCGATGACAGAACCTCTCGATCACTGGTGGGCCTATTTTTATAAAGAATATTATTCATGCAAAAGTGAGAACACACGTCAACCCACGGCATATCAGCCTGCGTACCACCACCTTAATGATTTTATGACAATTTCATTAGTGATTTCGTATTCTGGATCAAAGAACTGTACAAATATAGGGAACATTTTTATTTCTCTGTGATTCGAAGAATCTGAATATATATAAATCATAATATGCTTTGGCAAGTTTATTAGAAAGTTGTTCTTTTTGCGAACCTAATCCAGAAAAAAGTTAGTGTTCACCATTTGATACAGCTAACAGCCGATTGAGCTTCCCAGTTTCGCGATTTTTTTTAAATTAAGGACTAAATCCTTTTTATTTGAAAAAGAGGACAGCGGACATAAAACATAAAAATGAGGACTTTTTAGTCTTGTAATGTTTGTTTCGTTTAAAAGGGCATGGCGTTGAAAAAGAAGACTGTCCTCTTAAAAAGAGGATGTCTGGTCACCTTACCTAAGATTAGCATGATTTTACGTTTTTAAATCGATTTATTTATTTATTTATTTTTATTTTTGTAACACCGTATACTGTAAAAAACCTATCTACATTTAGACCGAAATTTTACTCGCCACAGTAAAATTTCCACTCGCCAATGGCAAGCAGAAATTTCACGCATTGTTCTAGTGTGATCCCTAAAACATAAAAAAAAATTTTAAATGCTGAGTTTTCATTGAAAACATAGTCGCCAGTTAAAACGTGGCAGAAAAAGGCCAAATGTTGCATAAACATCCATTTTGAGGGATATTGTCATCGTAAAAATGTCAGACCACTTTTTAAATGATGATATGGGCTTGAACGTTATTGACTACGAATATTCTAATTAAAAAATTTCATAAGATATTCAATTTGAAAATTTCCTTAATATAGCAGAGTGTAGAACAATATTTCATGTAAACTTGTATTATGGAGATCATCACACTGTAATTGTATGAAAACTAAAATATGAAACTTTAATAAAATTAGCAAATTAGGATAAGGTAAATTTATCAAACTAAACAGTGGGTAGCCTATTAGGTGGGGCACTTCCTTCTGTCACCTTGTCAAGTGATCGATCAAATTCATTTCTCTTAACAAGACTATAGTATAATAAGAAAGCACTGCAGAACTGGCATTTCACAGTAATAAGGCAAACAAAGTAGGCATGGGTGCTGCAGTTAGTGCGTCGCTGCTTTGACTGTAGCACTCGTGCCTACTTCTTCACCTGACGAAGGGTCGTGTGTTCTTTTGACCTGAAACAATTGTTGTAAGTTTATTGCATTTTATGGTGTTCATTCAAAATTTTGTACTTAAAACTATAATATGTCCAGTAGTAGAAATTTATGAGAACAAATATATAATGAAAAAAAACGCAGAGTGCACCTGTACCAACTAATTTAAACTGCAGTTTATTGCAAAGCAAAGAAATTCTTTTAGCAAAGAAGTTTCTTTCCTTTTTTTTATAACACTTCCATGAACGTTCTGCAGCAAAGTCATTTATTTTGTAATGCATATGTCTTACAGTTTGCAATATTCTACTTTAAAGATTATGCTGAATAGTTGGATTAAAAAACTACTAAAATTTTAAAATTCATTAAAAATTATTCTCTCGCTTATTGTTTTATGTTTGTTACAGGTTCCTTTTACATCCCCTCTTGAAGGAGTGCTGAGAGTTCGAATTCAACTTCATGCTGAGCATAAAGTTATATTAAAAGGATTTCTTGTAAGTATATAAAAGTGCATTTTTTTTAACTTTCAGAATATACACATAACATTTTTGTAATCATCACAAAAATTCGACTTTGATATTTTGTTGTATCTATACATTTTGAGGTCCCCTGAGTTCATTTTTGCTGTTTTTACGGTGGTGTATGTATATGTGTGAGTGAGCAGGAAAATGTGTAAATGTTTTGTTCAAATGAGCTGAAATTTGTTTCATATGTTATAAGCACTTTTATCTACATAATTACAGAGGGTGTTCACACATTTTTGTAACTATTTTGACTTTCTCCTTGAATTTAAATTTCAAAATAAAAGTGTGACTGACATCAAATTGGAATACGGTTTAACTGTCTTCTGCAGCACTAAAAATATTTTTTTGCTATAAAATATCGCTGGAATAAAACAATGTATCAAAAGCTATATGTTTGCACCTTCTGAACAAAAATTACTCTTATTTGGTTATTAAAAAAAAAAAAAAAAAAAAATGTAAAAAGCATTAAACATAATAATGAGCATCATCTGTCAGGAACAGTTCTGGTTAGACCTCTTTATAAACAACGCAATACCAGATAAAAACAAAACAAAACTGCTACCATTCAGAAAATACAAATTCCAAATGGAGACTCTTTAATTCTGAATGAATGACTCTTTGATTGTTTCATTAAAAAAACTCTTAAAATATTTCTAAAACATATTAAAGCCTTAAAACTCTTAAAATATTTGTAAAAACATATTAAAGCCTTTAAATATATTTATCAAGCTTCATTGTTTGTTTTACATTCTAAGGTATGAGTGGTGTCGAGTTGAATAAGTAAATGTCGCCAGTTGATTTTAGTTTTGAAATTAGTGTAAAGTGATAGTTGGGATAGAATGTTTGGTTGGGCAAGTAAAAGTCACCAGTTGAAATGAGTATTGAAAGTAGAGTAGTCTAAGGTGATAATGTCGAGTCAAGGTAAAATGTTCGGTTGAGAATGAGAAAGTCCCTAGCTGGATCCTGGATATTTTGGCGATGTTGTGGGTGAGATAACTGGTTGGAGGTATCGAGTAGAGGTGAATTTGGGTTAGCATGGAGTGTCTGTAGTTATTGGATAGTTAGTTGGAAAATTTGAAAACAGGATCTACATAGATTATGAAAGATGTGTAGAAATAAGGAAAGGGCATGTTTATAAATGAACGCTCCGCTCCGTCAATCAATCTTTGCCACTCTCGAGTGGCAAAAGATCAACCTGTATTGGTAGAAATACCAATGTTTTGCCACTTGACATCTAACTTAACTGCAAGTGACGTCACGTGCCCTTTCCTTATTGAATGTGGATAGTCTTAAAAAAAGTATTTTGGTAAAATGAAGTGAATCGTTTTTTCTTATTATGAGGACTTTAAATAGAGCACTTAATGGAGCACTGGGATGTGTTGTTGTTGTTGTGTTGTCGGGCCTATATTTTTTGTCAACCAGCATTTTTTTAAAATATTATTATTATCATTCATATTGATCTGGTAGAATTTTTTTAAATTTCAGAACAAAAATTATAAAATATTGAAACACATTTGATTTATAAACAAAAATTGAAAATACATTTAAATGATCACGTGGTAATCTTCATGATCTAAACATTGTTTTCAAGATTTATCGTTCACATTCCGTCATTTTTGACGGGGTTGTATACTAGCAGTTTTAATATTTCGACACATAAAATAAAGGCCATAATAAAAAAGTAAATAAACGACTGGGAAAAATGCATGTCCAACAAAGATAAATACACTTCTTATTAAATTTAATTTGCTTCTCATGTTAAAAAGAAAATCCAACACCCCAAAGAGCTATCGCATAATCATTTAATATCTCGTCAAGAGATATTCGCATATTCTTTTAATGTCTCTTATTTTCTGTAGGAATTGTGGACAATATTATAAAATCTGATTTAAGGCTTATCAAAAAAAAAAAAAGTTCATTGCCTATCACTGAAACATGTTTCGCAGCATAAGACTATGTGCATACTGTTGTATGAAAATTATTAGACAGGTGAAAAAAATGGAAATATATAATTAAAATTGATGAAACTTGGATATTATCTGATTTCAATAGAAGAAGATGTAAAATATTGGTTCAGAAAAAACAAGGTAAGTTTTGCTAAAGGTTTTATGGTTATTACTGAATTCTGTTATAGCGGAAAACTTAAAGTAAGGCAAGTAGAAAAAATATCAAAATTAACTTGGATTACTATAAGAAATGTTTTAAGTCTATTTTCAAAGAATAAATTTCCTTCCTTAACCCAAACTATGTTCGCTGCATTGAGTTTCATCAGGATAAGGCTACAAAACTACCACTAAATCTACTAATCTATTTTTTTTTTTTTTTTTTTTTAATTTATTTATTAAATGATAAATGAAACCAGAAATGAAGCTATTCCTTTTAAATGCATCCTGTCCAAGTCCCTTGACATGTCTCTTATGAATTACTGTGCATCAGACCCGCATATTATACACAAACGCACGAACGGTGTTCGTGGAAAATTTTCCGCAGACGGCAATCGCAAATCGTATGGCTACTATTCACTTTTGGTTTCTATTTGTACACTACATTATTAGCGAATGCCGATTGTCTGCGCTACTAAAAGCAGGAAGCACTGATAAGAGCAGTGGTTCTGTTTTCTTCCCGCTCATTCCAAAGTCTAGGCTTTCGCGGCGGCGGCCGCTTTAGGACAGGAGGGAGAGGAAAAAGAAGGGATCAGCTTTCTCTTCTTTAATCACAGGAGGTTTTTAATCGGCGCTCGGTATTTGTTGCACATCACGCCGTGCTTGGAGGTGAGGGGAGCATTTTGAATGGAAAAGCCAGAGTGAGGAGAGGGTGAATCATTAGCGGAGATCATCATACTGCATCTTAACCGGCTTGAGACCCAGGAGAGAAGGAGATGCTGTGCTGTTTGTTTAGTTTAATTAGGCTGTGAGTTACACTTGCACGTCGAAATTTTCTTTTTTTTTTTTATGTAGCATTTTTTGAAAGTTTTATTTATTATCTCATTTATATTAAACTTAATTTTGTTAGAAAGGCGAACATAATTTTCGATTATGCTAGATTCCACGATATTGATAAAAGACAAAATAAAAATAAAATAAATTTCTATGTGACTGGCTTTCAAGAAATGTCAAATTAATTATTAGTAATCTGATAAGTTTTGATTCTTATTTTTATAAAACGTTTATTTTATTTTTCTCTCAGTAAAAATTCTTTTTATTATTATTATTCAATATTGTTCTGATTTTTTGTTTAAATGTTCTGATTTTTCCAATGTTTTTCCTAAAATGTTCTAATTTTTACCAGTTTTAAGTTGGCAAGGTATGAAATAGGAGCATTTTTTTTTTTTTTTTTTTTTTTTTTGCAGAACATTTTTGCTTTAGATTTTGTGTTCGCAGAAAGTTTTTCATTTTATCTGAGTCTGCTGTGCATTTGAACTTTTAAAAACAAGCTCTTTATAAGCAGCATTGGAACAAAATCAACTTTCATTTTTTAAGAAATGCTCTCTTATCATGGAAATCAAGATGTGTAATATGATTGTTCAACAAAAGGGCTATATATTGAAAACATTTTCAAACATTGCAGTAGATGAAACCAAGTATCACATTGAAGAACTAGAAAAAAAGCATGAATTAAGATTTCTAAAAATTGAGCATCCTGATATTATATAGTATATAAATGTGTAAACACAAAAATGTGTAAACACCTTTGTATATTGGTTCCTGAATAAATTTCTTATAATTTTTGCTTATTAAACAAAACATTAACCTTTTTTTCTAATTTTCTGACAAAATCTCAACTGTGTTGTATCTGTCTGTAAATATAAAATTTGTTTTATTTTATTTCATTATTTATTTATTTTTTAAAACTTAAAAGATTTGTCCCCCTTTACTCCTGAAAAGATTTGCTCACATTGCAGTTTTATTTAAATCAAATCTTAATGTACTGAGCTAAATATTTTATGTGTTTATCTGATATGAAGTGATGAATAAATTTGTTTCAGTATTATAACTTTCTAATCAGTTATCAATGGTATCACATTAGACATTATTGTAAATTTTGGCAAACACCTTGTAGTTTTTTATTAACATTATTAAACTTTTTCAGACATTTTACGAAGATGTTGGAGGAATTGCAGCTCTATACAGGCGATGGTGTGTATTAGATGGCAGTAACATTTCCTACTGGTTGTATCCTGATGATGAACATAAAAAAGTAAGCGAAAGCTATTATCTTGAAGCATGATATGGTGGAGAAAAAATATAGAAATAAGAAAGTAATAGTTGCTTTAAATAATTTGTTTTGGTGATAGGAAATGAAAACCTTTACTTAATAAACAAATTTAAAACTAGTTTCTTAAACTAAAAGAATATTCTTATTTTCTACAACACTTGACTATTCTTGTAATGAAAGTGTCAATCTAAATATTCTGGAATCAATATGAGTGATATATCATTGGAAAGCAGCCAGTGCACGGATAACAAATACTTTAAAAATAAAAAAATAAAAAAAACTAGACAAAAATGTTTTTGTTGGGACACTGGGAGATCATGATTAAAATAAGGGATAGAATGTAATTCTATCATGAAGTATAAATATACTGACTCACCTTCGATATAGAAACCCCCTTCTTTAATTTTTACATAAAGAAAATGGGGGTTGTAGTGATGGGTCCATTACAAACGGAATGTAGTATGTACATTATAAAAAAAAAAAAAAAAAAAAAAGCTTATGTATGGGGAAAATTGCAATAAAGTCTGAAATAAAGATGAATGTATATGTATATTGACATGTATATAGCATCAGATTTTTAGAAATGTACACTTTTTTTAAATATAAAAAATCTTGTTAAAAATATACATATGTGTATTGATTTCATAAAAAATCTACTGTTGTTTAAAGAAAGTACTATTTTTTGCAGGAGCCTTTGGGTTCAATTGATCTTAGACAGTGCGTGCCTGGTACAGTGCAGTCTGTTTCAACTCTAGAATGTTCAAGATCGTACACATTCAAATTAGTTACAATAAGGCCTCAAAAGAAAGGTGACAGAGATACATTAATTTCAACGACAAAAAATACACTGACTATCACAAAGTGAGTATTTGAATATATTTTCTTTCTTCTTTTTCTTTTTTTTAATTGTCTATTTTAATTTTTTTGAATGAGATTTATTATAAATTTAAAAATCTTACCTTTTAATATGTGCAACAGGTCTTAATTATGTATGGATACATCACTAAATACTAATTTACATTAAGTATCAATTTAAATTTAATGTTTTCTTTACACTGATGTATTGTATATACATCATGATATATCAGTTCTGTGTTGAGATAACAATGGTATATTAACTGGAAAGTGCAATGTAAATTTCTGCAATTGATTATGAAAAGTCTCCGTCCGGTTACTAATGCACAGCAAACTGATTTATAGTGTCTTAGTGGTATTTTTTTTTTTTTTTTTTTTTTCTTGCTGGTATTATAAGAGCTTATTGCTTTTTCCCAATGCTTTGTATAATATGTGCATGTATATCCATTTAATTCTTCTTTAGTAGAAAACTGTTGAATCATTCTTTAATAATATTTAAAATTTAGCATGACCATTTCATTTATAAAGCAAAATTCTAAGTATTTTCAATATATCCCCCTTTTTCCCCCCCAAAAAAATCAAAGTTTTTGAATTACTGGTGCTTATTATTTTCTTCTTATGACAGGGTGGCCACTAGTCAGGGAATCATGGAAAAATCAGAGAATTTCATGTAAAATCAGTGAAATGTAACAAATTTTGTGAAAGTGGGTCATATTTAAAAGCTCGTTATTGTAAATTGCAGGGATGAGATTTTTCAGCTTTTTTGTACATTTAGCTTTTAAGTTTTTTTTCTAGTTTTTCAGCTTTTTTTTAGTTTTTCAGCTTTTTTTTTTTTTTTTTATGTTTCTGATGTGTATTTGTTCTTTTTTTATACACTGATTAAAATTAATATCTATTACTGTAAAATAATAGATTTTGTCTGCTAATATTTCATTTTAATGTCTTGCCTTTGCATACAGTTTCAGCTTTTTCGTATTTTTGCTAATCTCATCCCTGAAATTGCTTAATTGTTCACCAATTTTAAGAAATATTTTGAGAAATAAACAGCATAAATCAGGGAAAGGGGTAAAAAAATAGTCATGGAAAAGTCGGGGAATTTAGAAAAGTTGGTACAACTCATTTTTATAACCATATTTTTTATATTGCCTATTGAAAAAATAAGTAAAAAGAAAACAGATAGTTATATGGGGGAATATATATATTTCTAAATTGCACATTTATAAAACTGTTTTTATTATTTTCTTAAACCAATTTTATATGATTAATCAATATTTTATAAGAAGATAAATTTGTACAAGAAGTAGGTATTTCTTTTAACTGCCCTCTTCACTTACTGTCGCCGGAAGCCCCAACCAATGTTATTCTATGGGGAAATTTTCTTTACAAATAACTTATTAACTAATACATATTTTTAAATTCTGTTTTCACATTCAGAAAATTCCCAACTGTTAAATTGACGGACCTTTTTTAAAAATGTATTTTTTAATTTTTAATATTTTATTTTGAAAATGAATTTGAAAATGATTCATTTTTGCAAAATGAAAAATGAAAAAATTTCACATATTGAAAATTCGTATTTTGCAGCTTCAAAATAAAATATAAAAAATAAAAAAAATAATTTTTTAAAAAAGGTCCGCCAATTTAATAGCTGGGAATTTTCAGAATGTGAAAACAGAATTTAAAAATATGTATTAGTTAATAAGTTATTTGTAAAGAAAAATTTCCCGTAGAATAACATTAGCTTCCGGCAGTGGTGAGTGAAGAGGGCCCTTAAAATGCTTACATGGTAATTTTCCCATAAACCACTATTATCAGGCAGTGTCTATGTTAGGTAGTCTTACATTAATTGAATAGTCCCATTAATCCAATTGGGAAAACATTCTCGAGGGTGGAACTATCTAACATGCAAAAACCCTGAGCTGTTACTTAATTACAGAATAAATTAAGAAAGAAGATTTATTTATGATAGATTATGAGGCCACAGTAACAAAAACAGTACAGCATGGCAGTTAGAGCTGCAGATTGTTTAAAATTCTGCAGATTAATTTAAAATCTCCAAAAAGGCTTAAGTATAATTTACTTTATATCTCTAGATTACTGTACTTGTATGTTCTTAATCTAGTTTTTTTTTTTTTTTGTAGTTTCAAATTTTATATATTTTATGAACTGCTAATACTTCTTGTGATACTGATTTAGTCTGGCATTCCTGAATAACAGAGAAATTTTGTTTTATTGCAGAAAAAGAAACAAATTCTGCTATTGGTTAGCCCCTGAAAAGTTTTACCCCTGCATTCTTCAAAATTATTAAATTCATTTAAAAAAATGATGATTAAAAGAACTTATTGATAGATTTTCACCAAAAGTTCACAAACTCGTCTGTACATTAGCACTGTCTTAATTATGAAGTCTCGTCAGGGTTGTAATTAAATCCGGAGAAAATTAAAAACAAGTCCTTCCGGCTTATTCGGAAGGGTAGGTTGATTTCTTTTTCCTTATCAAGTAACAGTCAATTTGTTTCAAAATGGCGGCTACAAATTATTAATGCATTTGGTAGAAATATTGATAGGCTATGCACATATCGAATTTTAAGCAAATTGGTTCATAAATACCTTTTTATGTGAATTTAAAATTTTCAAGTGTCCGGCGCTTGGAAACAAAATGGTGAGTAAAATTGACAAATATATGAAATGTATTTGTGAGATAAGTCTACTGTACACATATAGTTTGAATTAATTCGAAATCTCAAAAGTCATCGTGTTGAAAAATTAAGTGGCTGGCACTTCGATCAAAATGGCAGAGAAAGTTCCTCATCTGAAATATATCGTTTCAAATTTGAAAATGATTTTTTTTGTAGAAATTCTTTCAATTATTAAGTTAATAAAATGTTAGTTTTCAGCATTTCTAGCTTGTTTTAGCATTAAAATAGCCTAATTTTTCCTTAAATTACGCATTAAAAAGATCCAGCAATGCAGGTAATGGATTTGGCGCCAAATTTGGTGACTTTTCCCTATGGCGACTTTTTTGGCGAGAAAATACTTATAATCGATATACCAAAGATGGACGCAATAACGTGAGTGGTTCATGAGTTACGTGAATTTTCTAGATTTTTGTTGTTTCAATGATAAATCCATTTTTCGACTGTGATTTGAATTGATTAAGTATTTCTAAAGTCACCGTGATAACAAATTTTCCAGTGGCCGCCAGTTGGAAACAATACAGTGGAACCAGAGCCTCCTTAAGTAGATGCCTTCCACGCGCAGCGAATCCCAATGTTAAATTAGGCAACATTTAAAAAACAAAACTAACGCTAGGTGACAGCACCTACGCAGAGCAACAATTTTCTTCTCTTTCATAGATAAGTTATATATTTCATATAAAAATCTAGCTATTAATTTCAATTTAAAGTCCAAAATTGTATATATTTTTTTTTTTTTTTCTTTTAATTTGAAAAAATGATGTGAAAGTGCTTTATCGTAAATATTTTCAAAAAAATATTCAAATATTTATATTTAAAAAAGTATAGGGTTTAATTTTCTTCGGAAGTGGACAAGACCTAGTTTAGCTTTTCAACTAATTGAATTACAGCGTATCTAATAAATAACACCTTTTTTTTAAATATATTATTAATTAAAAAACGAAATTTAAAATTAAATAAGCAAAAACATGGCATGTCTATCACACAATTAAATTATTTTTTATATATTTATTCAATAAAAATTTCAAAATTTTCTTTAATTTAGATATTAGATGAAAGTTTCGTTTATATAAATTAAAATCTCTGAACTTTAAATGAGTTTCAGTTTAGAATGAATAATTTATAATGATAAATTATTAAAATCATGTCTTTTTTTTTTCTTTTTTTTGGTCATGTCCTTTACGTTACATTTTTACCTTATTAGGTGTGAATTATTTTTCTTAAATCGAGAATTTTATATTATTTATAAGAAAAATAGACCAGCACATTAACGAGATAAGTTAACATTCAGTAATAAAAATTGGAGAAGAAAACAATCTGTTGTCTAGTCCGTCACAAAAAATAAATAAATAACCATTAAGATTTAAATTTTTAAAATTAAGGATTTCTTGAGTATAAGTTTTCTCTCGCACAAAGTTTTTTTTTTTTTTCAAGATTTTATTAGCTTTACCAGTTCCGAGAGTGTATGCTTTCGAAACTGATAGACAGTTTCGAAATAAAGTTGTGTTATGTTTACAAGTTTTGAGGTCTCCTGAAACGAAAAATAATGTTTTTAGCGGTTGGTCTGTGCGCGTCGGTTTGTCTATCTCGGATATACTTGGAAAATGCTGAAAGTGTATTTCATTTTGTGTTAGGTGTTTTTCATATAAGACTAAATTTAAATGCACAATCTGATGTGCACATAGTTTATTGAAAATATACAGGGCTATCCAAAATTAAGCTAAACGTTCTTTTCTGTAGAATGTAATTGACGGAAGTGCTTTGCTACACTTTTTTTATGACGACGAATACTGTTACTTACAGACTTTGAATAAACACCATAAAATGCAATAAACTCGCAACAATTGTTTCGGGTCGAAAAAACACACGACCCTTCATCAGGCGAATAAAGTAAGCACGAGTGCTGCAGTCAAAGCGGCAACAAACAGTCGTGCTTACTTTATTCGCCTGATGAAGGGTCGTGTGTTTTTTTGACCCGAAACAATTGTTGCGAGTTTATTGCTGCATTTTATGGTGTTTATTCAAAGTCTGTAAGTAATTATTTTTACAACGCCAGTTTTGTGGTGCTACTTTATTAGACGAATACTGTTGAAGAAGGAAAATTAATTTTTTGAACCTATAATGTAAACAAAGTATTTTTTTTGAAGTTCTATTTTCAACTCAGGTAAGTCACGTTTTGGGGTTCCCTGAATACAAAAAAACTTTTTTTTTTGTTTTTAGTGATTGATTTATATGCATATTTATTATCAGAATAACTCAAAAACAAACAAATGCAGGAAATTCACAATTGTATTTTAAAACTCGTATTAGGTTTCAATTTGAAAAATTTGATAAAGATTGGCAAATTTAAGGACAAATTAATAACATCCTTGAAATATTTTTACTTCCATTACCCTACTACCGTATATGTAATGAAAGTATTGTGTTCGGTCCAAAAATTCGATATCGAGTTTTCCCCTGATTTATATTTTTAAGGTCTCATGAGTCCAAAAAAAGTAGTTTTTGGCAATTAGCCAGTATATGTGTGTGTGTGTATATGTGAGTGTATGGATGTGGAGAATTTCTATTTCAAAATATCAAGTCATCTTTCTGTCATATCTGATAATTTTTCAAATCAGTAATCATGATATTTAATTTTTACATGAATTTTTAATTCTATATTCCATTTGTGTGGTAAAAGGTTAATAAAAGTAATGTTACGAATCTTAAAATTTAATATTTTTGAAAAGAACAAAAGTAGAAAAAAAAAATTTCTATTTTTTCTTTTCAAGATTCCCAACACTTTTGTTTCGATTTAACTGAAATAATCAAATTTTTATACGCATTTACACAAGTTTTTAAAAAACAGTGGTATTAAAAAATATAAATCAATTTTGTTCCTTATATTGGAGTATTTTATAGTTTTATTCATAAGTTACTAATGTAATTTATGAATAGAACTATAAAATACTCCAATTTTGAGTTACTTCAAAGTAACTAAGAACAAGTTATTTTTCTGTATTCCTACATCAATAAATAAAAATTTCATTTCATTTTGAAATAAACATAACTATTTTATTTGTTAAATCTAACTTACTAACAGAGGTGTCAACCCTTCGAATTTTTATATCATAATTTCTTTTAAATTCATCTTCGTCTTAATCATAGAATTTACGATAATAAATAAAAATAATGTTTTTTGTGAAAAATATTATTGATATTCAAAAATCCGGAGGGTTGGTAATTTTGCATTAATTACTTATGCAGTTTACATACCTTGTCTTGAAATATTTGCAGGCCATTTGAAAACATATATTTTCACGGCGACTTCCGATTTACAAAATGGAACGACGTAATACACCATATTATAAAGAAAAAACCTCTCACATTTATTAAATTAATAAAACATAAACCACGAAGAACTCAATTGAGAGTCAATTGAATCGCGGGAAATAAACAGAACTTTACGACACGGTATCAAGCGCCATCTACTGGCTATGTTCTTCTCGTACTGTTGCCAAGTTTTCGAGCGACTCGCTAGGCATCTACTTAAGGAGGCTCTGGTGGAACAAGTTGCCCAGCAAACATAGCCAAGATATTTGAAGCATAGGTTCACTGTCCAACTGTAGTTTAAATCAGTGCCGTGTTTCAAAAGTTAATTTTATGGCAAATTTTCAAGTGGCAGTCTAAGTGGTTGCAACTTGGTAACAAAATGGCAAAACAACTTGCCCAGCGAAATCATCCAGTATACTTCTTTAAGGGCCCTCTTCACTCACTGCCGCCGGAAGCTGAACCTAATGTTATTCTATGGGAAATTTTTCTTTACAAATAACTTATTAACTAATACATATTTTTAAATTTTGTTTTTACGTTCTGAAAATTTCCAGCTGTTAAATTGACGCACCTTTTCTAAAAAATTATTTTTTTAATTTTTTATATTTTATTTTGAAGCTGCAAAATACGAATTTTCAATATGTGAATTTTTTTTCATTTTGCAAATTCAAAATAAATTATTAAAAATTAAAAAAATACATTTTTAGAAAAGGTCCGTCAATTTAACACCTGAGAATTTTCTGAATGTGAAAACAGAATTTAAAAATATGTATTAGTTAATAAGTTATTTGTAAAGAAAATATCCCTATAGAATAACATTGGCTCGGGCTTCCGGCGACGGTGAGTGAAGAGGACCGTTAAGTTCCTTGTCCAGTTCTAGTTCAAATTAAATCAGTATTTCAAAAATTATCGTCATAAGAATTTTTCAATTGGCATTTGGAAAAAAAACGGAGTGAGATGCCCAGCGAACTTATCTGAGATATTTGAAGGATAAATCCACTACCCAAATTTGATGCGAATTGATTCTGTATTACTAAAGTTACTATATTGACAAATTTTCAAGTGGCAGCCATTTGGACATAAAATTGCGGATTAAGTCACCAAGTGAACTTATCCTAGATATTTGAACCATAAGTTCACTATCCAACTTTTATTTGAATCAGTTTAGTATTTTAAAAGTTATCGTTATGACACATTTTCAAGTGACTGGAACTTAGAAACAAGATGTCGGGACAAGTTGCCCAGTGAAAACATTCAAGATAATTATATGATAATATCACAGTCCAAATTTGGTTCGATTTGGAGTATTATTATTTCAGAAGTTATCGTGATTTTAAATTTTCAAGTGGTCCCGCTTAACTTAAGATATCTGCCACTTTATTAAAAATGGCGGATATAGTTTACTGATAAACTTCATTGAGATCCTTATGTGGTCTGTATTTACATCAAAATTCAAACAATTTCGGAATACGCTTTTTACAATTTAAATTTGAAATTTTCAAGTGGTCTCCACTTGAAAACAAAATGGCGGAGCAACTTGGTTAACAAACTCATCTAAGATATTTATAAGATAAGTTAAGACACTGTTCAAATTTAGTTCCATTTGGAGTATTATTTTGGAAGTTATCATGGATTTAAATTTTCAAGTGGTAGCCTCATTTCAAGTTGCCCCGCTTAACTTAAGATATCCGCCACTTTATTAAAAATGGCGAATAAAGTTCGTTAATAAAGTTATTTGAGACACTTGTGTAATCTATTTATGCATCAAAATTAAAAAAAAATCGGAATATGCTTTTTACAATTTGAATTTGAAATTTTCAAGTGGTCTCCACTTGAAAACAAAATGGTGGAGCAACTTGGTTAACAAATTCATCTGAGTTATTTATAAGATAAGTTAAGACACTATCCAAATTTGGTTCGATTTGGAGTATTATTTCAGAAGTTATTGTGATTTTAAATTTTCAAGTGGCCCCGCTTAACTTAAGATATCTGCCACTTTATTAAAAATGGCGCATAAACTTCATTGAGACCCTTATGTGGCCTGTATTTACATCAAAATTCAAGCAAATCTTGCTTTAAATATGCTTTTTACAATGTCGGTTTGAAATTTTCAAGTGGCTGCCACCTGAAAACAAAAAGTCGGAGCAACTTGGTTAACGAACTCATCTAAGATATTTATAAGATAAGTTAAGACACTGTTCAAATTTGGTTCCATTTGGAGTTTTATTTTGGAAGTTATAGTGATTTTAAATTTTCAAGTGGTAGCATGATTTCAAGTGGTCCCACTTAACTTAAGATATCTGCCACTTTATTAAAAATGGCGCATAAACTTCATTGAGACCCTTATGTGGCCTGTATTTACATCAAAATTCAAGCAAATCTTGCTTTAAATATGCTTTTTACAATGTCGGTTTGAAATTTTCAAGTGGCTGCCACTTGAAAACAAAAAGTCGGAGCAACTTGGTTAACGAACTCATCCAAGATATTTATAAGATCAGTTTACTGTCCAAATTTGGTTCCATTTCGAGTATTATTTTGGTAGTTATCGTGATGACAAAATTTTCATTATAGATATATATTATATATATATATAGATAGATAGATAAATGAAGTGATTGCAATAGGTCGATTTCTAAAGACATCAACCTAAAATCCTATCCAGTGGATTTTATTGGTTTTAACCGGAGAAAATTGGAGGTTTTTGGACATTTTATTAATTGCTGATAAAATTTAATATTTGTTATTTTTAGATATCAAAATTAATTTAGATTATGTTCAGAGGTATATGCAGGATTTTTTCCTAGGATCCTATCTCCTATTTGTTGACGATACTTTATGAGTGGACTGTATATTAATTTAATAATTACTATTCTGAAGCTATTACTTCACAAACATTTAATTAAAGTATTATTTACATATATACAATTTATAGATGACGCATTATTAGCGTATTTCAAACTATGCTGACACCATAGTCAACTCAAACCATAAAATAAGGTGAACCATATCACCGAACAAGATGAACAAGAGAGATGTTACTCTTATAAAGAAAAACAACACAACTACTCCGCTAAAGTGGGAAGGCAGGTGTACAAGAGATGCGCGCCAAGGTTGGCGCATTTAGCCAAACTAAGGTGAGCGGCAACATACCGGCCCACCTTGAAACATTGTTTCAAAATTAGAGTTCTAATATCTAATACCAGAATTACAATTAATTATACGAAAATATTATATATGCAATTTAAATAATAAAACTTATACAAGAGAAATATTAATAACAATGTGAACAATAAAATAATACAATGAAATACAATAAGCAAACTAAGTTTAACTATATACATTATTCATTTTCAAGCAAAGTTTTTTTTTTTTTTTTTTTACTTTTTTAAAGGTAAAAGAGCAATTTTTGAAATGGGTCGTTTATATGTCCCATTTCTTGTTTTAACCGAAACTACGCGTATTTTGTTATCCTTTCCTGGAATAATTTCTACTATTCTACCCAAAATCCAACTACATATGGGCAAGTTTTCTTCCTTTAATAATACCATATCCCCATTTTTAATGTTATTTGTTTCAAATTTCCATTTGTTTCTTTGTTGTAACATATTTAGATAATGACATTGCCATTTTTTCCATATCCCTTGAACTATTTTAGTTAACTTTTGCCAAAGATCTAATCGATTATCTGGAATGCCCGAGAACTCGGGTTCAATCATCGCTGTGATGGGTCGACCAACTAAAAAATGTCCGGGAGTCAAGACGTCCAAATCTTCGATATCGTTTGAAAGGGGGGTAAGAGGTTGAGAATTGAGGATTCCCTCAATTTGACAAACAACGGTTAAGAATTCCTCATATGTCAATTTAGCGTTTCCTACGGCGCGTTTCAAATGATACTTAAACGATTTTACGCCTGCCTCCCATAGCCCTCCAAAATTTGGGGCACGGGGTGGCAGAAATTTCCAATTAATATTTTCTGAATTAAAAAAATTAGTAAGGTTTTCATCAGGCTGAGCAGCTAATCTATGTAACCTTTTTAATTCATTATTTGCACTAACAAAATTTGTTGCATTATCACTGAATAATGTTTGGGCTTTGCCTCGTCTAGCAAAAAATCTTTTTAAAGTTGCGATAAAAGCTTCGGATGTTAAATCGCTAACTACCTCTAGATGCACTGCTTTAGTAGGCATGCAAATAAAAATACAAACAAAAATTTTGTTATAGATTCCTTTTCTTTGACCCCGATATTTAATTAAAAAGGGGCCACAGAAATCTATACCGGTACAATAAAATGGATGGGTCACATTAACTCGTTCCTTTGGCAAATTTCCCATAAGTTGACTGACTGTTAAAGGTTTAAGTTTATAACACGTTATGCAGTTACGAAATATTTTCCGAGCTAAAGATCTCCCACTAACTATCCAATATTTTTTTCTAACATGGTATAACAAGGCTTGAGGTCCTACATGAAAGAATTTTTTATGGAAATGTTCCATAATCATGGAAGATAATTTATGATCGTGGGGCACCAAAAGCGGATGTTTACTATCAAAATTTAAATTAGCATTTTCCAGCCTTCCACTCACTCTTAGGAGTCCCTGAGAATCTAAAATTGGATTAAAACAATTTAATTTACCTGACACGGGCTTCTTTTTCTCTAAGCAGATCAATTCTGCGGCAAACTGTGTATACTGTACCTGTCTAACCAAGTGCAATTCTGCTTCGTGTAATTCACAGTTTCGGAGTGGTCCAATTACTCTGTTTACCTTTGCTCTTGTATTCCTAATAAATCTAAAAACAAAACTACATATTCTAATTAATTTACAAAAATTATTTGTTAATGAAAACAAATGATTATAGAAGTCATTAGAGGAATCCGTAGATTGCATTAATCCACACAACACTGCAGGGTTAGAGTCACACTGGGGATTATTTTTCAATTCATTCAAGACAACACTATTATCACTGGGGGACAGATAGTCTGAGTCATTGTTTATGATACTACTGGATTTACTTCGAAAGTCTGGTCCTTGCCACCACAATTGATTTTCCATTAAATCGGTGGCAGTTAGACCTCGAGAAATTAAGTCTGCTGGATTTTCAGCAGAGGACACATGGTTCCATTTGAAGTTTTCAGACAGTTCTTGAATTTTGGCAACCCTGTTGCCAACAACTGTTTTCAGTTTCCAAGGTTCGGTTTGGATCCAGGCAAGAGCTATTCGAGAGTCTGTATAGAGATAGATATTGTTAATTTGTAATCTCAGAGATTTCAAAATTTTGACAATTAATTTGGATAATAAAACACAACCAGATAACTCGAGTCGAGGGATAGAAACAGTTTTTAGAGGGGCAACTTGAGATTTGCTGCTAACCAAATTGGAGACAATTTCAGAATTATGAATAGACTGGATATACACGGCTGCTCCAAAAGCTGATGACGATGCGTCGGCCAATCCTTGTAAATTTATTTGTTGTGCTTCAGGAAGCAAAACATAGCGTTTTATTCTTAGTTGTTCTAGAGCTTTTAACGAAGTGGCGAATTCTAGCCAATTTTGAGCAATAGGGCTTGGAATCGGGTCATTCCAGTCTAATTTTAATTTCCATAGTTCCTGCATAAACAACTTGGCTTTAACAATAACAGGACCTATGAGACCCAATGGGTCGAAAATGCGAGCAATGTCTGATAAAATGCTTCTCTTTGTCATAGACTTTAACTGACTAAAATTTATTTTGAATGTGAAAGCATCTAAATTGGGTTTCCAGGCAACCCCTAGGGCTTTGGTTTCCTTATCAGAGAATGTGTACTCATTTAATTTCTCGTTAGAAAGGTCAAGTAAAGAAATATGATTTGCATTCCATTTATGTAAATTCATTCCAGCGCCTTTTAACAAGTTTATAAGTTGTTTTTGAAGCTCCCTAGTAGATTCTAGCGATTCTTCCCCACTTATGATATCATCCATGTAAGTATCATATAACAGAATTTCGGATGCTTTGGGATATTTCTCGGCTTCTTCAAGGGCTAATTGCTTCAACGTTCGAATGGCTAAAAAAGGGGCACAAGCGGTACCGTATGTTAAGTTCATAGGTTTCAATTTCTGAGTTCACATTATTTTTCCATACAATTCTTAATAATTTTCTCTGATCCTCGGTAATCATTATTTGGCGATACATTTTTTGATTATCGGCCAAAAACACAAATCGGTGTTGTCGAAAGCGTAACATGATTTCATACAAATCTTCATTAACGACACCTTTATAAGTTATGTCGTTTAATGATATTCCACTAGTTGTCGGACTCGAAGCATTAAATACAACGCGAAGCTTCGTAGTCGATTTTTCGGGCCTATAAATGCCATGATGGGGCAGGTAATAACACCCAGATTCATTTAAATTATCAACAATTTTTGTCATATGATTTAAATTAGTGTATTCTTTAATAAAATCACAATAAAGATGAATCATCTAAATGAATCATCTTTGTTGGAAATAATGGTACGTACTGAAGATTTCACATTTGTCATCTTACCATTAATTCCTGAAATATGAATATCGCATTTCTTTTTTTGCAAATTCAATAAATTAGCGAGTTCTCTCTCTAACATGTTACATTCGCTGCCATTATCAAGAATTACACGAACCGGAATCTTTTTTTTATTGCTACTTTCCAAATAAACTATAGCAGTTGACAGCAATATATATATGTTTTTTACTTTTTAAGATTGGATCATTAATCTCGTTATATAATGCCATCGAAACATCTTTTTTTTCTTTCTGCAATTTAGAATATGACTCATTCGATTGAAGCAGGTGCAAGGCGTCGGTCTGTGCCGCCGTCTGACTTAAATTAGGATTTTCTGTTTGCAGTTTGGATCGGAAATTATTACTTTTTGTTCCCGGCAAAGTTCGATGTAGAAGTGAATTATGTCTTTTAGAACACATATTACATGATTACTTTTACAATTTGATACCTGATGATTGGATTTCAAACAATTAATACATAACAAATATTTTTTTACTGTTAGGAATCTTTCGTGTTCATCTAATTTTAAAAATTCACCACATTTTGACAAAGAATGATTTTTTTTACAAAGGGGACAGTTTTGATCATTAAAAGAATCATTTTTAGAAAAGAAAGTTTTAATTCTAGTACTCTTTTCCGAATTCATTAATTTCGGTTTAATACTCGAGACACACTGTAAGTTTTCCAAAACTAAACATCATTTTTGTAAAAAGTTAATAAAATCGCACCATATTGGCAATTCTGTAGAACTTAAAGATAATTCAAATTGTTTTTTGGATTCTTTATCGATTTGTTTAAGAACCAAATTTATGAGTAAGGCCTCCGTAAAAGGATTCATTTCCAATCCTATACCTTTGAGTGCTCGAATATTTTTTTGACAACTATCTGTAATTGTTCTCAAATTTTTAACTATATCTTGAGACAGATTCTCTACGTTTAATATCTCATTTAAATGAGAATTAACAATCATTCTTTTGTTTTGAAATCTGTCTTCCAATGCTTTAAAAAGCGAAATATATGAATCATCGTCAGTAATTACATCTAGTGCTCTTCCACTAAGTGTAGATTTTAAGTAATATAACTTTTGATTATCTGAAAGTTTATCATTCTGATCAATTAAGGTTATAAATTGATCTTTAAAGTTAAACCATTCATTATATTGTCCATTAAATTTGGGTAAGGGAATTTCAGGTAAACGAAAATTGATAATAGGATTGTCTACTTTTGATTCATTTGGAATAATTTCGTTTTCATTTTTACTAATGTTATTAGAGAGTAAGAATTTTCGAAGCCTTACCTCTAATTTTTCTGTTTCTTCTTCCAATTCTGCGAAGGCATTCAATTGGACTTCCAGTTCCGATTTATCAGCTATGATCATGTATTTTCAATTTTTGTTTATAAATCAAATGTGTTTCGATATTTTATAATTTGCGTTCTTTGTGAGGTCTAACTGTAATAGAGACAGTGTCCGGAGATGAGAGAAGTCGTGTAGAGCCACACCAGATTGTAAAAACGTGAGAAAAATTGCAACTTTGGCCTTTATCATGGTTTTGTGAGGTCTAACTGGAACGTTTCCGGCTGCAATCTTTAAGAGACAGTGTCCGGAGATGAGAGAAGTCGTGTATAGCCGCACCAGATTGTAAAAACGTGAGAAAAATGGAGGCTTTGGCCTTTATCACGGTTCTGTGAGGTCTAATTGCAACGTTTCCGGCTGCAATCTTCAAGAGACAGTGTCCGGAGATGAAAGAAGCAGAGCTGCCAACCTAATCCGGCAAATTGTTAGTACCGCCTCTTTTTCTACACCACTTAATTTTTAGAGAAATTCTCTTCAAATGTATCTACAATGAATTAAGAAGAAAAATACTCTAAAAATTAAGTGGTGTAGAAAAAGGGGCGGTACTAACAATTTGCCGGATTAGGTTGGAAGCTCTGGAGAAGTCGTGTAGAACCGCACCAGATTTTAAAAACGTGAGAAAAATGGCGGCTTTGGTCTTTCTCATGGTTCTGTGAAGTCTAACTGCAACGATTCCGGATGCAATCGTTAAGAGACTGTCCGGAGTTAAGTGAAGTCGTGTTGAGCCGCACCCGATTGTAAAAACACTAAAAACGTGAGAAAAATGGCGGCTTTGGCCTTTCTCACGGTTTTGTGAGGTCTAACTGCAATAGAGACAGTGTCCGGAGATGAGAGAAGTCGTGTAGAGCCGCACCAAATTGTAAAAACGTGAGAAAAATGGAGGCTTTGGTTTTTCTCACGGTTCTGTGAGGCCTAACAGCAACGTTTCCGGCTGCAATCTTTAAGAGACAGTGTCCGGAGATGAGAGAAGTCGTGTAGAGCCGCACCAGATTGTAAAAACGTGAGAAAAATGGCAGCTTTGGGCTTTCTCACGGTTTTGTGAGGTCTAACTGCAATAGAGACAGTGCCTGAGATGAGAGAAGTCGTGTAACGCCGCACCAGATTTTAAAACAATATACAGTATATAATTATTAACACATCACATTAGCAAGTTAATTGTGTGATACATTATTTGTATCATACAAGGATGGAAAGCGTTTGCTGACGATGACGCGAATTCAATGATTTTTCTTCACCCAAAAGTTTTCACTTCAAATGGAAAGCGTTAGCTGACGATGATGGGAGTTCAATGATTTTTGTTTACCCAAAAGTGCTCAACGCGCCTAAAGAAGTTTTCACTTCAAAAATTTTACCCGATCAATAAATATGAATGACAATAAAAAAACTGCTGGTTGACAAAAAATATAGGCCCGACAACACAACAGCAACAACACATCCCAGTGTTCCATTAAGTGCTCTATACGCAAGCGAAGTGTGACGTCACTGGCCGTCCGTGTATGTAAGAAAATGATTTCCTATGTTAATCGCCCATTGGATGTTTTGTAAAAATATATTAAAAATCGAGAAAATTATTTCCCGATTTTAATCCCCATATTTGGGTATATATATGTATTAGTTATCATGTGCATATGTTAGATTGAGTTATTTTGCTGTCAAATTGACAAAATTTTAATTTTAAATTTCAAAACTCTGTTGTCCTTGGCGTTTTTGTATTTGGCGATCAAAAACGTACTACGAAAATATACATGCCAGATGTAATATACATGCCAGATGTATACTTTCGTAATATGTGTTGTGCGAAATATTGTTTCATATTATTCCTTACTCTCTTAATATAAATTTTTAAAATAACCATGATTTTTGAAAGGAATTAAATTATATTCGCCAGATAATTTGGCGATATATATATTTTTTTTTTTCTGCCAAGGATGACCGATATCAAATCTATTCCGCTGTAACATATTAGTATCTTATATCAGATACTTTATTTAGACATTTGAAAACAAATTTTACTTCAAATTATGATAGAATATTTATCATTTTCCTTTTAATTAGTATATTAGTTGGATATTTAATGTGTAATATCATCCTTTGAAATGAAATGTTTATGTTTTCAATGGAATATGGAAGTTTTTTTTTTTTTTATATATATAGAGTTTTGAAATTTAAAATTTAAATTTTATCAATTTTAGAACAAAAACAACTTAATCTAACGCATGCACATGATAACTATTACATATCTAAACCTAAATATGGGGATTAAAATCGGGAAATAATTTCCCTCGATTTTTAATAATTTTTTACGAAAAATCCATTGGGCGTTAAACATAGGACATATTTTTCTTGTATCCACGAACGGCCAGTGACGTCATCGTATTTAAAGTCCTCATAATAAGAAAAAACGATTCACTTCATTTTACCAAAATACTTTTTTTTAAGACTATCGTAGATCCTGTTTTCAAATTTTCTAACTAACTATCCAATAACTACAGACACTCCATGCTAACCCAAATTCACCTCTACTCGATACCTCCAACCAGCTATCTCACCCTCAACATCGCCAAAATATCCAGGATCCAGCTAGGGACTTTCTCATTCTCAACCGAACATTTTACCTTGACTCGACATTATCACCTTAGACTACTCTAATTTCAATACTCATTTCAACTGGTGACTTTTACTTGCCCAACCAAACATTCTATCCCAACTATCATTTTACACTAATTTCAAAACTAAAATCAACTGGCGGCATTTACATACTAAACTCGGCGCCAATCATACCTTACAATGTAAACAAACAATGAAGTTTGATAAAAATATTTAAAGGCTTTAATGCGTTTTTACAAATATTTTAAGATTTTTAAGGCTTTAATATGTTTTAGAAATATTTTAAGCGTTTTTTTAATGAAACAGTCAAAGAGTCGTTCATTCGGAATTAAAAAGTTGTCCATTTGGAATTTGTATTTTCTGAATGGCAACAGTTTTGGTTTGTTTTTATTTGGTCTTGCTTTGTTTATAATCATGAAGTTACATAATTCTGTTTATAGGTTCATGTTTCTAATAGCCAGTGATCCCTTATACTTAATTTAGACATTTAAACATTACAATTGAATAGTTTTTCAAGGTTTTATAGGAAATAAGAATATGTGCGATACAAAACATGTATGAAAATGATATGTATGTTTCCTAAGTTGAATTAAACAAACGGAAAAAAAAAATGGCTGCCAAAAGTTTCTGTTTTGAAGCGGTACTAACCGGATTCGTTCATGACAGATGAGGATCATTATATATATTAATATTACGATTGATCTTTCTCCGGGTCTACTAGACCAATGTTGACGATACTTTATGAGTGGACTGTATATTAATTTAATAATTACTATTCTGAAGCTATTACTTCACAAGCATTTAATTAAAGTATTATTTACATATATACAATTTATAGATGACGCATTATTAGCGTATTTCAAACTATGCTGACACCATAGTCAACTCAAACCATAAAATAAGGTGAACCATATCACCGAACAAGATGAACAAGAGAGATGTTACTCTTATAACGAAAAACAACACAACTACTCCACTAAAGCGAGAAGGCAGGTTTACAAGAGATGCGCGCCAAGGTTGGCGCATATAGCCAAACTAAGGTAAGCGGCAACACTATTTAATGTAAAAATATTTATATTGTGTGAATTTTTAAACAGAGTTAGAAAGAAAAAATAAGTCAAACAAATTGATAAAATGAAACAAATAGTTATTGTTATTTCACCCAATGAATTAAAAAAATATAAAATATTTTATTCTTTGGAGATCATCTTATATAAATGCAAGTAATTTTTTGCCTTAATTAAATGTATAACTAGTTATTTCCATAAGCTTTGCTAATAGAAATTTATGTTTCTTTCAATTATAAATCAAATATTTTCTCTAAGTCTCCATTCATTCTGTAATACAACACTATGGCTTTCCACTTATGATTTTGTTTGGAGTAAAGTAAGAAATCATTTAGGAAATGACAAAGCAGAGAAGCTGGTTAAAATATATCGACACTATAGAACAGAACCAAACGATTGGTGACATTTTTCATATTTCCTTTTTTCATTAAAAACTGTTCATTTATAAGCAATGATGCAGCAGCAATCAAAAAACAAAAATACTGTTTTTAAGATTGAATTAATTATAGATTCTTATCTTATACATACTATGTATTGCAATTCATTTATGTTCATTTTTAAACATTACGCTTTGTAATCATCTATTTGTTTAAGGCAACTGTTTCTTTAATGTTATAAAAAAAAAAAAAATGTTTTTTTTTTTTTTTTTTTTTTTTTTCCTTATTCAACAAAATTACAAATTCAAATGATTTCATTTTCATAAATAAATAAAGTCTTAAAATTTGCTTGTCTTTGTATGATGAATTAATATTATACTGTATACCATAATGGTTCATTTTCTTTTCCAGCTTTCTATTTTAAAAAAAAGTTCAGATTCAATTTAAATGAACTTTTTTCATCTTATTTATCAGTTACTTATATATTTATATTTTCTCCAAAAAACTCCGGAATTTTTTAAGTGGATTTATCCAAAAAAAAACCATCCGGATTTTTTTGGAGTGGATAAATCCGGCCAACCCTGAGTCTCGTTGTTTGGTATTATTATTTTTTTTTTTTTCCTGTTTTGTTTTAGAAATAGGACAGTCGGAAGATTCCCCACAAGTACTAATTTCCAAAAACACTTTTTTAGGCTCAGATCTTAAAACATGAAAATCGGATGGAAACTCCACATAGAATTTTTTGATTGAATACAATACTTCCAAAAACTTTGGTGATCAGATAATGGAAGTAAAAATAAACTTATAAAAATATTTTAGGTGATTAATTTGTCGTCATGTATCTGATATTGGTGAAATTAGTTCATGACTCAGAGATAACTGCCACTAAACTACCATGCTGACGTGAATCGCAAGAGTGAGTGAAAATTTCAACAATGGTTATTATGAGAAATAAATTTTGCTCAAAAACATGCAAGAAGAACCTGGATTGAGCTTTGATTTTACTAATCGTCATAGCGATAGTTTCTGCCTAGACTTTTATTTCAAAAGAACTAAACTTTAACTTCATTTCACACGCAGTACTAACTGCTTTACGACATAATAATACTTTTTTTTCTTTAGATATTTTAGTTTTATGAATAAATTAAAGTATTTTAGTATAAAGCATTCATGAACAGCCCATTCTAAATTGATTAGTTATGCAGTGATTTCCAAGCCTATTCTGGACAAACAAACAAACAAAAAATTAATGTTATTTCTGAGTTTATGTAAATTGAGTGAATAATGTATGTTTTTCTAGAAATCCTTCTTTTTCTACCCTTCAGTCAGTAAACCATTTATACTATTTTGTACTTTTACTAATATTTTTTACTATTGGTCAAAAGACATTATTCAGATCAATGTAAGATTTTATTTTTTGAAATTGGTACACATAATTCTGTACACAAAAATTTTGTCTGAATGATGACCATAATAAATAAGCTTTTCTTTCTTTGTTTCTGGGTAGTTATTACTGTGAGTATGAATAAATAGAATTAAACCAGTTTTCTTTGTAAACTGCTTTTTACATTATATAGTTGAATATTTAATAAGATTATTATTTTCGCAGGCATTTATTAACAGCAGATACAAAAGATGAAAAGATTCTGTGGTGCAACAAAATCAATGAGGCTCTGGAAAATGTTCGCAAGTGGGATCCACAAGCATTGCGCCCAATAGAATAGATGAATATATAAACTCAAATATTAACCATGTCATTAGCTATAAGCTATATATTTGATTAAAAGACTATGTTGATCTTTTAAATTGTAAATATTTCTACATTGTCAAACTGTGATCATCTCTGGATATCAAACTGCATTTTAATATTGAGCTTTTTTTTTTTTTTTAACTGAAATTTCTAAGAAAGAATTTACATTCTATAAAAATATATTTAGAATATGAAAATGTAAAATTGATATCTTGAGAAATTTCTTGAGTGTATGTGCTTTACTTTTATAATAAATTTATAAGTTTTTCAAGATTTTGCATTTATAATCACTTGTAATTTGATATTGTTAATCTAACTATTCTGCCACTAGCCAATTCAGTTAACAAATTATTAGAGCTAATAATAGTGTTGTCTTTTAACTGTAGAGGTGCCAAGTATCACGATTTGTCCGTAATTATTACAGATTTACAGTAATAATTACGGCATTACGGACGACATAAAAAAATTATGGATTATACGCTTTTTTAAAAATCACGGATATCGTTCGTTAAAAAAAAAAAAAAAAAAACTCCACTAACGATCGATGATCAAACGCTCAACAAAAGCATTCCAATTCACAATCTTTCTCCATCCACAACATAAATGTCAATATTCATTTTAAACTTACTTTATAAGATTCTAGAAACTATAAAGAAATAGAATTGTACAATTTTTCTTGCTGATGTAATTCCCCCCCCCCCCCCCCCCCCTCTTTTCTTATCTCCAACCAGCCATCGTTGATTAAAATCTTGCTTTTAGTTTCCCAATCTTTCTTTATCAGCAACATAAATGTCAATATTCATTTTAAACTTGCTTTATTAGTTTCTAGAACCTATAAAGAAGTAGAATTGTTTCATTTCTCATTTATCTAATTATATTTTGACTGCCTCTCCCGCTTCCCAACTAGTGATCAGGGATTACTTCTAGAACCAAAAAAGTGATAGAAGTGCTCAATATTTCTCACATATGTAATTTTTTTTAGACTTTATTACTGAACTTGATGAATATATTTGTTTTTCCTTAATAAATTTAAAATACTATACCATCAAACAAAAGATATGTTAGGTTTTATGCAAGATACATAAAGAAAAAAAAATAATAATGTTTTATAAAAAAAAAAAAAACGTTTTAGTATTTAATGCCATAAAAGCAGTTGTCTATGAAAAAGTGACTATTAAATAATAAAAAATACATTTTTGTAACAACCCCCCCCCCCCCCCAAAAAAAAAAAAAAAAAAAAAAGAGAGAGAGAGAGAAAGAGTTCTTAATGTTTTCCTCCCTCCAAAGCAGGTTAAAAAAAAAAAAAAAATCCTTCATTTTGTAAGAAGATAAAGAAATGCATATTTATTTACTTTTGTTTTAGAAATTCTTCTAATTTTTAAATTAATATATTATATATTTGTTTACAAAAACAGTGCAATTCATTATTACATGTGGGCTTGTGCATAAAAATTATTCTGTGACACGGTTCATGTCTCCACGTTGCATAAGTATATAACTCTGATTACTGATAGCTCTTATTGAAACTTGGCACCTCTATGACAGTAAACTTTTCCCCCTGTATATTTTCTATAACTTTTGCTTTTTTTCCCCCTTTCTTTCCTGTTAAAATCGGAATTCCCTTGTATCCTATCCATTAACAATCTATGTAAAAATGTGCCATTTATAGAATTTAATTACAGGCAGTACCAGTTATATGGTCAGATTTTTCAAGTTCCATAATAAAAATACTGTATTAAATCACTCTGCTTATATAGTAACTTTCATCTCTTTGTTATTGGTTATATGGTCATTTTAAGTCTAATTTTGGGAATTTTCATTTCATATTCAAATTTCATAGACAGTTGCAACTTTACTTTTCTAGAATATGCTTTTATATCAAATTGATTTGTCTGTGGTTGTCATCAGTTTTCTTTAATATGAGTTGTGTACAATATTCATGGAACCTTCTGGAAACTTGTAGAGAAAATAAGAAAACTTCAGAAAATTGTAGTCAGCTTGAAAAGGGGGGGGGGGGGGGATCATTGGAATTAAAAGCATTTAAAATTGCCAAGGAAAAATTACTCTTCAGTAATAATAATAAACTGTTTAACTTAGAATGCTATTAAAATTTTATTTATTTATTTATTTTTTCATAAAGCTGATCAAAATTTCCCTTGTTTTCCACATTTAGGGCACCTTTATAAAAGCATTGTATTTTTAAAATCTTTCTTTTAGATCTTTACTAAAACTGGTAAAGCTATTTTGTTACATGCTGTACTCCAAACAATTGGTTAATCCTTTTAAAATATAAAGAAATAATGAAGCATTATATTTATTTAATAAAATGTAAATAAAAACCTTACTTGCTTCATTCTTGGCCGGAATATTTTCTGCAGGGTGCCCTGCTCTCTTCGCCTGCAACAACTGTGTTGAAGTCTTCTCACAAGTGTTCAATGTTCTGAATGTCGCCGCTGTGCCTTTGCCGTTGCAAGAATTAAATTAGGGTTAGTAATTATCTCAGTCATTTCACAAAACATCGCATATTTATAGTTATCATAGTCATTAACATTGTCAAATTCTTCTTCATTAAAAACTTAAGTTAATGCTGTAGTGATTTTACCAGTTTTTATATCATTTTTGTGTTCTTTAATTGTTCTTACTTTTCTTTTAGACATTTCAATGTAGCATTTTGGCTTTTCTTTACTATCAATAAAAGGGATTTTATAAATTCCTGCGATTTCTAGGAGGGGGGGGGGGATCTTTGTCATTACTGATGAGTTGGGAAAGGTTATGGTTAGGTTTCATTAGTAAATTGATATTATATTTCGCTGCAATGTTTTTGATTTTATTAGATGCACTGTGATTGGGATGCAGGATGTTAATTTGATTGTGTGTTTCTAGAAACTGGGGATACCGTTAAGAGATTTGTTTTTTGGGTTTGGACAGAATGCAACGCCACCTTCTGGTGGGAGTTGCACAACAACGTTCAGAACATTGAACAGGCATGTGATTTTTCCGCGAATTTTTTTCCCCTGATTCGCGGAATTCCGCGAATTAATTTCTTCCGTTTTTAAAAAAGTCGCGGATGTCGTTCGTTTAAAAAAGAAGAAACCCCATTAAGGATCAGTGATCAAATGCTGTAAGAAAGCCTCCCTATTCCTAATCTTTTTCCATCCACAACCTAAATGTGAATATTCATTTTTAACTTGCTCTATGAGATTCTAGAACCTATAAAGAAATAGAATTGTTAAATATCTCTTGCTCATGTAATTATTTTTTGCCCCTCCCCACCCCCTTTTTCTTATCTCCAACTAGTGATCAGCACTCAAAAGTTCTGCAGAAGTATTTTATTTCCCAATCTTCCTTCATCCACAACATAAATGACAATATTCATTTTAAACTTGTTTTATTAGATTTTAAAAGTAGAACTGGAAGAGTTTAATATCTCTTACTCGTGTGATTTTTTTTATCCCCCCCCCCTCCCCTTCCTCTTTCCCTATCTCCAAATAGTGATCAATGATCAATTCTAGGAACAATAATGTGATAAACGTGCTCAATATTTCTCATATATGTATTTATTTTTAGACTTTATTACTGAACTTGATGAAATTATTTATTTATCCTCAATTAAATGTTTATATTTCTTATCTATATCAAATGAGTAAACAAGGGAAAAAATGGATAGATTTTTCAGGTAGAATTTTTTTTTTCTAAACTAATTTAAGAACATTAATACTCAGTTGGTTTTGTGCACGTTTGAAACTGATAATTAGTTAGTACTGTTACTTTTTTTTGTATGATTAATGTACATACATAAAAATTATATTCTATATTTGGTTTTATGTGAATGTAAAAGTTATTACAGTTTATTTTCTTTTTATGTTAAGGAAAAAGTCCTGAAAATGTTTTATGCAGATAAGTTATATGTATAACTGTTTAGGTAGTCAATTTATTAAAAATAGCGTTATCAATATTCAACCAATCAACCAACCAATCATGTTAGCGAGACATTTTCAGCTAATTTCTATTTTTAGCAATCATATGTCTGCATTGAACACTTGCGAGAGAAGACTTCAACACAATTATTGCAGCTGAGGAGAGCAGGGCTCCCTGCAGAAAATTGTTTACACACACTGATACACAGTTTTATAAATATAGTTATCTCAAAAAACTGTTTAAGTATTTATATTTTTACTTCCATTACCCTACTACTGTAGGTAATGGAAGTATTGTAGTTGGTCCAAAAATTCGATATCGAGATTTCACCTGATTTACACGTTTTAAGGTCCCCTGAGTCCTGATGTGTGGAATTTTCTGGCTATCATATCTCTGAAACTAATAAAGATAGAACTACAAAACTTCAGAATTAAGACGAGTCTGGTGTACAGATGAATTTTTCAAATTTTGGTGAAAATTAAAAAACTAGAAATGGGTCATCGGAGACCGTAAGTCCGTATCTCAAAAACGGCTCAAATAATTTTCTTCAAATTTGCTATATAAGCACTCTATTAGACGTCCTTTCGAATGTTATAGTTGGTTAGTTCAGGAAAATTTATAGGCTCCCAGAAATAAATAGCTCAATTTCAGATCTTGCAAGTGCGTTCCTTTGAAAACGGCTGTATGGATTTTTTTTTCAAACTCGCCATATTAACTCACTTTTATATATACTTTTGTATGTAATTATTGTTTTCCGGTCAATAATTGATTTTTTGTAAAAGTTGGTATCTCAAACACTATTTTCTTCAAAATTGTTATATAAATCCATTTCTTTCTCGTGTATTATGTGGTTATTAGAGAAAAATTAACAGTCTTCCAGCTTAGGTAGGTCATCTTCAGATCTCGGAAATTTGTGTTTCAAATAATATAATAACTCTACCATTTTTTTCTCTTATTTTTTACCTCACTATATGTAAGCTTTATTTTATGTCTTTATAAGGTGTATAAGGTATTTTAGGTGTCTACTTCTTTAGGTCACTTTTATGTTTTCTGATCACATTACCTCTCAAAAATGCATATAATACATGTGATAGTGGGTAATGGAAGTCATGTGGTTGTTTCACACCAAGACTACTATTTGGATCAGAGTGGCTACTATTTCATACATTAGAGGTAACTAAAGCAACTATTTTTTGAGTGCCTTTCATGCTAAAAAAAAGTATTGTCAATTTCGGAGATCTATTTTGAAGGAAAGCATGAATTTTATCAGTTAACAGTGAAATGATCGCGTATTTTGGTTTTCGAATGCAAAATTGTCTATTTTGAGAATCTGTTTTAAAAAAGAGTGAAAGCACAAAAATAGCACCTGAAATGACTGCATATTTCAGCAATTAGTCACAATATTATCATGTATTAGGTCACAAAACTATTTGCTATTCTGGGAATCTAAAAAATAGTGAGAATTTATAAATTAGTACTGAAATAATCATATATTTTGTCGATCGGTTGTGAAATATTGCATAATTTAAAAATCAGCTTTGAAGAAAATTAGGGAAAACCTGGAAAAATCAGGGAATTTGAAATTACTGAAAAAAGTCAGGGAAATATCAGGGAAAATTGTAAATATTGCTCAAAAACCTGAAAAATAATGATATAAACCTGGAAAATGCTTTTTGAGCATTCAATTTATATTGCAAGTAATGTTACTATGCTGTGTTTTGTGTCGCAAGCTATGTTCTGTTTTATAGTCTAAGCTATTTTTTATGTTGCAAACCAAATTTTATGACTGGAATTTTCTAAAAAAATAGACCTGGAACAGTGAGGGAATTTTATCTTATTGAGTGGGAATCATGTTTTAACCATTAGGGGTAAAATAATAGCATATTTTCAGCAGCTAGTTGCAATTAAATATAAATTTGGCAATTAGGGGCGAAATAGTCTCTAATCATCAGAAAGGAATAATAAAATTTGCCACTTGTCCCTATAATAATCTCATAGAAATGTTTAAAATATATTGCAAAATTTCACACGCAACAATGAAAAAGCAGAAAATAAATTTTAGCCCCATACAAATTATTCTAAAAAATTGTGATTGTGAATCTTTAAATAGCTATTTGTGATTTAAAATGAAAAAATGTGAGGCTCATGTAATAGATAATAGTGAGGAGTGAAGGGAGTAGCTGTTTTTGAGAAAACTCATACAACCACTGGAGGTGCTAAAGGCCGGACATAAGGTGTTACATAGGTTTCAAAAGGCTTTTTTTTTTTTTTTAAAGCATATTCTCTCTTATTTTTAATGTATAATCAATAAAAATGTTAATTCAAAGTTTTCACATACAAAAGAGCAACATTTAAACGTTTTATAAAATTTTCACTTAATAAAAATTTGAAAATTCACCTGAAGGATCCTGCTTTCCAGAAAGGCAGTTGACAATATTTCTGAAAAACTAATGGGCTGACCTTATTCAAATTTTGCACAATTCTTGAACATAGAATTAACTAGTACTTGAACGAAGGAATTTTTTTTTTTTGTATGCAATTTATTTTACAAGACTATGAGATGTAAAATGTACTATTTATACATACAACTTTTCCAAAAATTCATTTATCAATTTTATTAAAAATCCTTTGTTCAAGTACTAGTCCATCTTATTTTGAAAAAGTGTGCAAAATTTCATTAAGTTTTTAAGAAATTACTTCCCCTGCTTAATCAAGATCCACTAGCTGAATTTTCCAAATATTTTTTTAATGTTTATCTTCTATATATTCAGATTTTTTAATAAAAATTTTTATTTAACCCTTTCTGGCCCAGACCATACGATCATGCGGGTTAGACATCCACTTACATATTTGCATTTGGAACAGACGTAAGTAATAAAATCAGGAAATGAACGATCAAGCTATAATTAGCAGAAAGTGTAAAGTACAATTTTTAATCAACAAATGTCGGTTATAGTCCACATTTTTCTTTCAGTTTGCAAAAAACAGAAGAATGTCATATGTTAAGATAAAAATGCTTCGGGTCAGAAAAGGATATAAGAGTAAATATGCTTAAAAAAAAAAATGTTTTTGAAATTCATGTAACCCCTGACCGGGATCAAATATTTTTATAAGCAACTATATCGAGCATAATATTTCAGCCTTTTATTTTGTTAACCACCAATGAAAATTCCTAAGTTGTTTGTTAAAATTTTGATCAGTTTCATCATATAAACCAGGGGTAATCAACCTTTTTGTATTTACTGCCCATTTTTGTATGTCTGTTAGTAGTAATATTTTCCAACTGCCCACATATTCCACAAAAATGATGATTTATAAAGTGAGGAAGTAACTTTACAAAATTCATTAGGCACATTTATAACAATTTAAAGCACAAAAAGCATTTTTCCATTTCAATGTTTTTAAAAAGTCAATTTAAAAAAAAAAGGACGTCAGTATTGGATATTACCCTTACCGCCCACCACTTTTACCCGCCATTCCAAAAGTTGGAATGACCACTAGTGGGCAGTAAGGACCAAACTGACTATCACTTGATATAAACTTTGAATTTCAAGTATAAGTTTCTTAATAAAACTGTGTAAATTTGTTTCTTGAAAGATAAACCTACAATTTGATAAATTATAAATAGCTGAAAGTCAATTAAAAAAAAAAAAAAAAAAAAAAAAAAAGAATTCCCTTAAGGAGGGCTCCCAAGTTTTAAGTGCGTTCACTGTATACAACAGTTCATTTCATTTGCAGTGCAATAAAATTGTTAGTGATTTTTGTGAATTATTCATTGCATGTGTCCCCCACTTTTTTTGTTTTAAATATTACAAGCATTTTCATAGCTGTAAAAAAATAACTATAACAAATTTTCAGGGGAATCTTTATGGGGCTAGAAGAAAGTATTTTATGCTTTTTAGTCTGTTTTATAAATATAGTTTATTATTTTGTAAATGGTCTGTTTGAAGAACCCCCCCCCCCCCTCTTTCCAAATTATCAATATGGGTATTTTTCAAAAGAACTCGTCACTATCTTTAAAACAAATGACTGACCATAGATCTGTGATAATTTAAAACAAATTTGATTTTTTTCCCCCTCCAAAGCATTAAAAAAAAAAAAAAACAGATGTCAACACAAAATTAACTTTATTTGGACATTTGTTACACCTCTCTGTGATGAAAGTCATTTGTATTCATCATGAAAAGTAATTTTAACAAATAGTTTGTACTGTGTAAATGGGTATAGAATAATATATGTATAAAGTCTTTGATAGTCACAACATACTAGTTCATTTAGATATTTGTAATAACAAAATTAGTTATCCATGCTTTATTTTGATTAAAAAATAATCTACATTTGGTCACTAATTTATTTGTTTTTATTATAACAAAATTATAACAATATTATAACACTTTTCTAAACTGACAGAATTTTATAGAATACTACTATTACAGTCATGTAAAAAATTAAATAGAAATTATTATAGTTTTGAGGAGGAAAAAAAAAAAAAAAACTCATAAAGTGTTTAATTGATTAATATGTGTAAAATTACCATTAAAATATCTTATACTATTAAGTGAGCAATATTTGTATATTTCACTGTTCTTGAAAACGGTAGCTCGGACAGTCACGAGATTTAACACAGGTGCCCCCCGAAGGGTTATTGTGCACATCGAAGTCAGATTTTCGAATTTTTGATTAGTTTTTTCTTAATTAATTAAAATGTGAAAATAATAACTTTCTAATTTCTGATAAATAAGCCATTTAAATTTTAACATTCTATCCATAATTTAATTGTTGCCAATTTTTTTTTCGACAAAATAATAAAAATTAAAAAAAAAAAAAAGTACATTTATTTATAATGAGGAAAATAAATCAGAAAGATTAGAAAATAAATTAGAAATATCAGACGCATCGTTACAAATAAGATACCAAATGAAAGGGAAAATTTTTGTAAATCCGATGCATTAAACAGCTTATCAATCGGATGATTAGTTTTTTCTTAATTAATTAAAATGTAAAAATAATAATCTTGTAATTTCTAATAAATAAGCCATTTAAATTTTAAAATTTTATCAATAATTTAATTGTTGCCAATTTTTTTTCCAACAAAATAATAATAATTAAAAAAAAAAAAAAAAAAGTACGTTTTTTTTTAAATGAGGAAAATAAATCAGAAAGATTAGAAAATAAATTAGAAATATGAGTCGCATCATTACAAATAAGATAGCAAATGAAAGGGAAAATTTTTGTAAATCCGATGCATTAAACAGCTTTCAATTGGACAATTAGATTTTTTTTAAATTAACTAAAGTATGAATTTTAGGTGGCAACAGCAGAAGATTGTATGGAAACCGTTAGGAGAAAAAAAAATGAAAAATCTGCTTCACATTAAGTCACATGATTTTTAAGTGAGATTAAAAATTGCAGTTTTCAAATTCTTTTAAATTTTCTCTCACGAACACAAAAATATAATATACAGCCTGTACCCCACAAGACCAACTTGCATTTCAAATTTCATCAATTATTTTGGTTAATAAACAAAGTTATTATTTTTTTTTTTTTTCAAATTAAGTTTTATTCTATCTTCGAAAAGATTTATGCGATCATAGATATAATAATATATATAGATCTATCATCCTCATATTATTGTGCAAAGATTTTTGATCCCGAAAAAAAAGTTTTGGAATCAGCCATTAAGTGGCACTGAAGGAAAAAAAAAAAAAAAAAAAAAAAAATGAATTTTAAACTATATCTGGAGTTTTTCATTCACCTTTAGTAAATAAATTATTCATGAATTTTATTTGTTAAAACATTCGTGTGTATTCACTCGGGGAAAGACAGCCATATTTTGGTAAAATCGCAGTCTTTTCCCGAGTGAAAAGGAATCACTTTTTTCTCCCCAATGATCAATCTATATATTATTACTATATCTATGTATGTGATACGATACATTAATAATTTGGGTTTTAAAAGTTTTTTTACATAGATTATTTAAACTCTATGAACCATATTTTTATTTTATCAGTTTCATTAACAGATCCTGCTGGGCGATTTTTTTAATTTTGGTGTTGAAGTACACCGAACGTTTTTCGACAAGAAGTTTAATATAGCAACAGCCATTTTAATCTAAGTAGCGCATCAAATATATAAAAACATAAATGATTTATTTTTGCACAAAATTTACAGAACACATGCAGTTTTAAAGATAGGAAATTTATTTTAACAAGCACTATATAAACCTAAAAACCATTAAAAATATAAGCAGAATATAAAGGATTCTTATGTATAAACAAAAAAAAGTCTGATAAAATTATTAGAAAAATAGTCTTCCCCTTTTCATACAAAAAAAAAAAAAAAAAAATCCATCGCAAATATGGCGACAAAAATTCAAAAGCCGCCAATGGAGCGACATAATAAAGTTGCGTAATGATAATGTTTACCTATTTATTTTTTTATATAATAATCACCATGCTAATTTATCAGACAAACAAATGAGCCTCTGTGTGTTACTGCACTTGCACGCTGTCGAACAGAAATATTTGAAAAATTCAAATTAATATTTATATAAATAAATAAAAATATGTTTAATGGGAAATATATATAACCATAAAAAGATTAGTTGTCTAAAATACGGCAGAAATGGCTCTCATAGCATATTGTTACAAGGGATTAAGTCTTATTGTTACAATGGATTAAGTCTAAAATGGTGACAAAAATTCAAAAGCCGCCAAAGAGAACTATATTAAGGCTATACTATCAGGTTTACAACCAATGAATTATATATAAACACAAAAAATTAATTGTCTCATGCGACAGACGTAGCCGGTCACAGCATATTGTAATATTTGGCGTGAAATTGCTGTCATTTAATGGTGATTGGATAAACAAAATAAACATATGAAATAACGTAAAAGCAAATTTTATGTTGTCTAAACCCAGTTACATTTGAGTTCAGTCCGAGTTACATGTGAACAACACGTATAGTGTTGTTCACATGTAACTGGGATTCAAATATAAAAGGGAAACTCCAATTTTTTCGATACTATCTATTTCGAAACTGTTATATAATAAGCACCTAAATGGAAGCTCATTGGTAAACTATTGTCGCATGTAATAGGGACAAGCGCCCGAGTTGCAGTGGATGATCAAATCGCTGCCGAATGCAGCAGGGACCTGGAGCGAGCTTTTGAACAATTTCAGTAATTTATTTTATTTTATTTTTATAAAGCTATATAGAAAAGAGTTTCCTTTAAATTTAGTGGCCAGCGAAGTGGGCAGAGCCTGCTAGTATTACTTATGCATGCAAGGAGTTCTTACACAGATAGCATCTCAACAACTGTTTGATTTACAAACAACAGTACAAGTAATAATATTCAAATTATAAAGAAAACAGAATTTTTCATGGCAATAGTGTAAGTTTTATTTATTATTTACAGGGATGAGATTTTTCAGCTTTTCAGCTGATTTCAGATTTTTTGTACATTTAGCTTTTCAACTTTTTTTTAGTTTTTTTTCAGCTTTTTTTTATATTTCTGATGTGCATTTGTTCTTTTTATATATATTGAAGATTAAAATAAAATTTATTACTCAAATAAAATAGAGTTTGTGATCAAAATTCTAGTATTTCATTTCAATGTTTTGCCTTTGTGTATAGTTTCAGAATTTTTGTATTTTTGCTAATCTCATCCCGTATTATCAATGGTGATTAATGTATCAAATCTAGTTTTGTAACATATAATTAAAAATAGTTATTAATTTCAGCAAAAATATAAGGGGCAGTCATTAAAATAAGTCATAAATGCATATGGCATGTATTTCTTTTTCCTAATATCAACTTCCCTCGTATTAATAAATTTAATAAATTAACAAGAACATAAGAACTGCTTTCATACAAAAAGCAATAACATTTTCTTTTTTACAAAATTTCTAAAGAAAATCAATCATCAGACTAAATGAAAGATATTTTAATAACATACAAAAATGACTAAGGCTCTAAAAAAAACTACAAAAATATACACATTACTGAAACTTAATTTTTTTTCTCTCCTATCATCTATTGCTGGTCTTCCAATCCCAAGGGATACACATTTCTCCGTCTTGTAACACAGAGTAATAATGAGAAATCCTCAGCCTCAGATCTCTCAAATTTGATCCAAAAAGATGGGAATCTCTCAACAGCTGCTCACAACACTGCACCATGAGATTTGGTGTAATATTATCATCTTTTTCTAAGGCACTAAGTCCAAGCTGATACATGCAAGTAGTGTACAATTTCTGTTCCCTTGTTTTCATGCTGCACAAATATAAAAGGAAAGAAAAAATTGCATAAATAATACTTTTAAATAAAATGTTTATCAAATACTGAGGTTAGAAGATTTTACATTGAAATAATTGGGTTAAATTTAACTGATATTAAAATTTCATATATAGAATTTTTATGATCTTCCCTTAATAAGATTCCTATTTTGTAGTCGTACAAATCATAAAATTCCATGCACAAATGAAATTAATAACCAAATGAATGTTTTATAAAAATTTAAGAAAAAATTTTTGTATTACATATATAAATAAAAATCTGGAGTTGTTCCACTTGACTTTGTTAGAATTGAAAATTCTAACACTTTTAAATTTAATCATTTTTCATCAAATCCTCCAAAAAATACTTTGGTTCTTATTTAATTAATTTATTTTCCCCATTTAATTTTTTAAAAGTTCTCAATTTTCAAAGAGATAGAAAGGTTAAAAATTTCATGTGAAGCGTTTGTTAGTAAACAAAACGATCGATGTTTCCGATATGTAAACAAACATTTTCATCAATAAGAAAATTCAAATTTATAAAATACTCAAATTGTTCCAAAATCATTTTAGATCGTCCTCAAATAATTCAAAACTATTTTTAAGAATTTTTCCTAACATGCATATTACATTATTTAAAATCATGACGTCACATTCATTACGTTTTTCAAATTTTCATTCTAGAGCATTCGATCAGCTCCGCAGCGAATCGGTATCACTGCGCGGATTCAAGATAGCGTCCCTCTTGAAAAATGGGTTATTTCAATAATTAATATTCGTTCCAAAAAATAGCCTAAAATAAAACATACTTCCATCAAAATCAATTTTATTAACTTTATTTGAGCAGACGATCGAAGTAAAATATTTTGTCTAAGAACTATTTACCGCACGCTAGAATACTCCGGTAAGTAGTTTCGAGGACGCGAGAGAATTGGATGTGCGCATCTCTCTCTTGAATGGAAGCGGTCTAAGAGAGCACACTTGTTTTTGCCCGGCCGGGCACCGTTCATAGCCAAAGTGAGCTGATGGTGTCGCAGCTAGGTATGTTTTGCCTCTATTAATTATATAATAATGAAAACTGATGGTGTTGAAGCATTATTTCTCTAAGTAAAATTTCTGTAAAGTCAAAATTGGACTAAAACTGTGAGATGACATCCATAAGCTATGCCTAGCAGAGATAACCAGCGAAACTGAACATTCGAGAAGATTTCATGAAATGTGCAGCGACAATATCCGTACTACATCCTTTTAATCCGATGGACTGCCTGATCTGCACTTAAAGTTCTCATCCTAGACAACGAAATGAGGTCCTTTAGCGATGTCCGGAGATATCGACCGTACATTATCCAAATGTCATGAAAACATTCATATTCAAATGGTGGAAGTCTGCTTGAGTTAGAATGGTGAAAGAATTATGCTTCAATATTTTCCTGTTTATTTATCCATCGAAACCTCAAAGGGAATTTTTTCAACACAACTAATAGTGATTCACTGTGGACTCTCCATATATGAGAGCAAGTGTGCTTGTTAAAATTACACACCTCATTTGCAATGTATATCTGTAATCAGATATTAATGATTACTACAGTATCGTTTCAATTTTAACATTGCTAACGTTCAGTGAAAATAATAATAAGATCGTCCGCAGCCATTTATGGTAAATGTAAGTATTTATTGTGGTGTCTGGTTCACAATCAGCGTGGTCTACATATAATTTGATGTAATTTAAAATCAAAGTGCCGGCACAGAAAATTTTCTCTATAAAAATGCTTGAATAAAGAAAAAATTTTTGTTTGAATAATTTGTGTGTGATCCTTTATATTGTGCTTGATTGGATTAATTAATTCTTGCTTTGCAGCTACCTTCCTTCTTAACGGGGTAAGTTAAATTTTAAAAGTATATATTATTTTTTTTATTTGATTTGAGTTAATTTCAATTTGCATTTTAAGTTTAAAATTTGTAAAAAATTCAGAATTTAAAAGTATTTTATGAAAGCGGCACTTCCAAAATGTACTAAATCACTATAACGTAATTTCGGCTATCACTAAACTTTATTATTTTAGTTTATTAATCCAAATTTATTATCTACAATCCAAATTTAAAATTAAACAATCTAATTTTTCTATCCTAACAGACTCTCTAAACATTTAGTAGTCATTAGCTGTTTAAAAAAATTTAAATTGACAAATAATTTTAAGTTAAAAAAAACAACCTTACTTGAAGTTTCATACAAAGGTTTTTTAACCGATTCAGCTTGAAATATCCTACAAAGGCCTATTCTGTTTAAAAAGTTCAACAGAAGAAGAAAAGACCACTACTATGCATGACCATCACTCAAGCAATGAGGATGCCGTTGGGCCTTGGCTGAAAAGCTTTTGCATGACATTTCAAGTAAGGTTTTTTAATTTAAAAGTACGAGGTGTGGCTATTAAATAACGAGACTATTGCTGCTACAGATGAACTACATATACACCAAATCCGAACGACCCACAGCTGTGCAGCGTAAAGTCTTCTCTTTCGATTGCAGTGCCTCCTGTGTTTGTAGAGAAATCAGTCTGGCCGTAACTTTCGTTTGTGTAAGGGGTGTTTGTTTCGTTTTGCCAAAAAAACGTGATAAGTGTAAAAGTAGAGCAACGAATTGTCGTGAAATTTCACGTGAAACTTGGCAAAACTGCTAGAGAAACTTATCTTTCATTAAAACAAGTTTATGGCAATGAATGTTTATCACGTGTGCGAGTTTATGAGTGTTTCAAGCGTTTCCAAGATGGCTGAGAAGACTTTGGAGATGATGATCGAAATTCAAAGCGATGATGATTCTTTTTTTTTCGACATTCATGGTATTGTGTACCTTCACTGGGTTCCTGAATGTCAAAATATTAATCAATATTACTATCTTGAGGTGCTTGCTCAACTCCGTGAAGGGGTAAAGAAAAAACGGCCCGAATTGTGGAAGAACAAGTCATGGGTTCTCCACCAAGACAACGCGCCGGCTCGCATGTCATTGTGTGTCAAGGCGTTTCTAGCCAAATACAACATCCCAGTTTTAGACCATCCGCCTTATTCACCTGGCCTGGCCCCATGTGACTTTTATCCGTTCCCTAAAGTTAAATCTGCATTAAAATGAACACGATTTGAGTCAGTTAAAGCTGTGAAAGAAAAAGCGGCATGCCTCATGCAGGAGCTTACAGGACAAGACTTCCAGCACTGTTTAGAACAATGGAAAATTCGCATGGAGCGTTGTAGGGATAGAGGAGGGGTGTATATTGAAGGTGATAATAACTAAATATGTATAAATTTAAAATAAAATGTTTTACAGCTATAGTCTCGTTATTTAATAGCCACACCTTGTGTAATAGGTTGTTTGAATATTTTTCAATATTTACACAATGGATGGTAATATATCCAAATTTTTTTAAGTGTCCCTGTAAAAAGAGTACACATTTTTAGCAAGCAATTTCCAATAATGACCTTTCTGCAGTAAAATTCTAAAACATGCAACAATTTTAGTCTCTTTTAAATAATTTAATGAACTTCAAATAATTAGCCCCAATAGGAAAAAATATGTAATATATGTGTAAATTATTTCATATACTTCGCTGTACAAGAACTACAAATAATATGCACAATATAATATACAAGTTCTTTTATTATGTTTTAAACAATTTAATTACTATATTAAAATGAAATTCATTTGAGTCCATAGACTGCAAAGTATAAGAATTTTATTTCTTATCCCCATAAGGTAAAAAAAAAAAAAAATGACAGGGGTAAAAATTTTTAGGTGCTACTTCTAAATTTAGGGTTTTTGAAAAATATGTTGTTTTAGAATTTAATGATAAATTATTTTGTTTTTTAAATATAAAAAATTATTAGTTTTGCAGGTTATGTATTAAGAACTCTCCAAATATCACTTATTATATGTTTAAGTAAATATTTTTTATATTAGCCGTATAATTTATCATAAATAAGAGTTTTTTTCGTGCTATTCATTCTGTATGTAAGTAGCAGTTTTCAAGGTTTTTGCATATAGGATAGTTTTGTCCCTGCTATGAGTTCTGTACTCATAATATATAATTCTTGGTAGGTCAATTCATGTCAGGTCACATTTATAAAGAGTTTTTTTGTTGTGTTCATGTAAAAGAACTATAAAATATACATTTATCAGAATCTCTAAAAGTCATATGACAGTGACCTATAACATACACACCAACTTTTAGCTCAATCGAATAAGGTGTTTAGATCACACTACAAATAATTTGAATATAAGCTATAATTATAAAGAATTTTTCTTTCTCTATAAAAGAACTATAGGTTCTACAAAACCTGTATGAATCACATGATAGTGATCTATAACATGGCAACCAACTTTTAGCTCAATTGAAAGCATTTAAATACTACTGCAAATGATAAAGAATTTTTTTTTTTTTTTTGTATCTGTCTTTATAAAAGAACTATAAGTTCTACACTCATCAAAATCTATACAGGGTATGTGATGGTGACCAATAACATAACTACCAACATTGAACTCAATCGAATGAAGTGTTTAGCCATTATTGTGCTTACACATATCATTGTAAAAACAGAAAAAAAAAATGCATTCAGGAGACCTCAAAACCTATAGACACCAAAATCTCAGTCAATTGTTTTCATGATTACAATGCTTTCCTTACATAGTATATGTTCAGAAAGTAAAAAAAAAAAAAAAAAAAAAAAAAAAAAAAAACATTTAACAAGTCATTTTATTTTCTTTAATCTCTAATCGAGTATTTTAACATCAACATTTAAATCAATTATCAACATAAATAGAAAGTATATGTTTTTAAAGGCAAATTATTTCTGCACATAAGTATTTAAAATAAAGTAGTTTAGCAACAGTCAGTAATAACAGGCATTATAATATAGCGCAGTCTCATTGACCAATAATATTGTTATCTGTGTCCCTGTTCACTCATAAGGTTTGTACGGACCTGCCTTTTTCCCCCCAAGTCTTGCAATAGAGTTCTTAAATTTACAGATTTATTCTATAATGAAATTTGTTACACAAAATTTCTGATATAAGACTCAGGGGGAAAATAAGGCCCATACGAACCTTGACTCAATAAATTATATCATATTATAATGTTCACACTTATAATTACACAATTATAAATTTTTTATATTGTTTTTTTAAGTGATATATCTGACATCAGTGATCAGAAAATTAAAGAACATTGATTAAAATGCATTAAGATCTTTTATTACATGTTATACTGTTCAAGACGATGGCGAGCTTCATCTAATTCTTTTGATATAAAGTCAACCAGAACACAAGCAGGACATGATGCTGGTACAATGAACTGTCCAGTGGGAGATAACATTAATGGACCAGCTTCACTGTAAAAAAAATAAGATGCTATCAACAAGACAGACATTTATACATTCAATATGCATATCAAGTCTATAAAAAATATTCAGTTAAAGTTCAATGCTGATTTCAGCAAAAGTATTCAGTTTCAGAGGTATGTAAAGATAAAAAAAAATAAAAAATAGAAATATTGTCTGAACAGTTTGCAAGTACGGCAGATGAACACTGATTTATCAATTACAGAATATCGAATGTGTTGTAATATGAGTTCCATTAAAACGAAATTCTTGAATATATATATATAGCTGACATTTATTGTAGACGATAAACAAGACGATTTACATTACACACATTCAAAATAAGTAGAATTAAACATATTTAAATGCAGATTATCTTTGTACTTTTAGTTATTTAACCACACAGGTAATAATGGCCACCAAGGCCGTTGCACACAGCTACATTCCTTTTTTAACTCTGGCGTGCCTCGCCGGGAGCAGTTGGAGAGCTCTCTTTCACGCGCATGCGCAATTAAAGGCGCATCTGTTTTATTTATTAAAATGAATCGTTCGCTACTCCAACACCCCCCCCCCCCCCCTGCGAGCGACGCATTTTAATCTACACAAAAATAAAAAATATAAATACAAATATAACATAATACAGGATGAACACATAAAAATAAAAATATATAAAATTAAGAAATTAAAGAAATATTTTCCATTGAATATAATAGTTTTTCTTCTTTTACAGCTTTTGTCAAGAAATCTGATATTAGGGCTTCACTTGGAGTATAATATAGATCAATTATTTTGTCTCTGATCAAGTCCTTTACAAAATGTAATCTAAGATTTATGTGTCTGGACTTGTTGGATGATCTTGTACAATTAGCCCATTGTATGGCTGCTTGACTATCTGAACTCAGTGACACAGTATTATTTATAAAATTTTTGAAGTTTAATTCCGATAATAAATTTATTATCCATGTTATGTCCTTAGAGATTTCTGAAATAGCAAACAACTCGGCTTCACAAGTTGATAAACTTACACTTTTTTGTTTATGACACTTCCATGATATTAATGAATTACCCAACAAAATTACACCACCAGAAAATGATTTTCCATTTTCTGCGTTCCCCCAACTTGCATCTGAACTTGCATTTAAATACCCAAATTGTGTACTATAGAATAATTTTTTATCTTTAGTTCCCTTTAAATATCTTAAAACCCTTTTTGAGAGTAAAAAATGCCTCTTTTCAGGCTTACGATTAAATTGTGACAAATAAGTAATTACAAAAGCTATGTCTGGACGCGTTCTATTAGATAAATATAATAGTTCACCTATAATTTCCTGATACATGTTTACATCAATAATTTCATTTGTAAGTGGTAAGCTTTTATCTTCTCCTTTAACAATTGGGGTTTTTACTGTTTTACAATTATTTAGATTGTGTTTAGCTAGTAATGATTCAATGTATTGTGTCTGTGACAAATAGATACCATTATTATTTTGTAATATTTCTATACCTAGAAATTTTGATTTATTATTTTCATGTAACTCAAATATTACTCTAATTTTGGAGATTATATCTTCATACATTTCTTGATTATTACTGAAAATACAGAAATCGTCCACATAGATGCTCAAAATAAGAAATTTATCATTATCAGTTTTAATGAATATGCAATTATCTGAAGCTGTTTGTACTAATCCTAATTTTTCTAATTCAAATTTTATTTTCAAATACCAGTTTCTCCCACTTTGTTTTAAGCCATAGATACTTTTCTTTAATTTACATACTTTTCCTGTACCTATAGACCCTTCAAAACCCTGCGGTGGTAACATGTATACATTTTCCTCTAAATTACTGTATAAATACGCAGTTTTAACATCAAAGAATTTTACAATTAAATTTAATTTAGCGGCAATAGCAATTAGCAAACGGAATGTTTCCATGCACAGAACAGGTGAGAAAGATTCCGAATAATCGACGTTTTTAATTTGATTATGACCCGCTGCACATAACCTTGCCTTAAAAATTATGTTACCTGAATCACTTTCTTTCTTAGTATAAACCCATTTGCTTTTTATTAATTTCGCGTCAGTTGGCTTATCAACGATCTCCCAAACATTGTTTATTTAATGAATCCATTTCATTTTGCATCGCAATTTCCCAATTTTGCCAATTAATATCAGTTTTTGCTTCTAAATAATTATTTGGGACACTTTCCGTAAAATTACTCACTATCTGTTTATTTTTTATTCTTTCGCTCCTTCATAATTCCAAATTACTTCCGGCTTCAAATCGGCTCTCGTGAATTTGCTTCCCCCCTGTTTCAGCGTTCCCCTCTTCAACCGCAGACATAGAGGGTTTCAACATGCTACTTTCTTTTGTTTTTTCATGAGAGGAATGCTCAAGCGGAATTTTGTTCTCTGTTGTTTCAGTTTCGATTTCATTTGGGGATGTATCATAGAATGATTGAATATCCCAGACATTATTATTTTTCTCAAAAAATGAACTGCCTTTTAATGATTCGTTGAATTTGACCGATCTTTCCTCAATTACTTTTTTACTTTCTAGATCATAAATTCTATACGCCCTACGTTCACGGCTATACCCTAGAAAAATTCCTCTCTTCCCTGGAATTTCAAATTTATTTCTCAATACTTTAGGGATATGAAAATATGCTACACAACCAAATTTTCTTAAGTAATTTAATTTAGGTTTTTTACCGGTCCAAATTTCTAGGGGTATTTTATTTTTTCCTTTACGCGGTGTTACATTAGAAACTCGTGTACTAAAGTTTATACCTTCTGCCCAAAAATATAATGGTAACTGACTTTCGTATAATATAGTCCTAGTTCTTTCTAGTAATACTCTGTTTCCACATTCCGCTTTACCATTCGATTCGCTATTATAAGGAACCGTTTTTTCATGTGAAATACCAGAATTAATTAGATAATTATCCAATTTTTCATTTACAAACTCCAGGCCGTTATCTGACCTGAGCCTTTTGATTCTTTTGCCAGTTAAATTTTCATGCTTACTGTGGTGGTACTTTTTATTTTATTTAATAATGGATAGAGGTTGCCTTTAATTTAAAACAAAATATGTTAACAAATTGTGATCGTATGAAATAATGATGAATTACCCTAGGCTTCGATCTGATCATACATGGGTACATACCAAGTATAAAATAAATTCAATTTTTACTTTTTTAAGATATTTTAAAGTTTAGAATAAAACATACCCAGTCTTGAAAAAAAGGAAAGGCAGTCTTCAATTCCAATTTAATAGTATTTATTAAGATTAATTTGCTTTCCCACTTCAAGAATGCAGAATCCGGACAACTGTTATAAATCTCAAATCTCTAATACATAGCCATGCTTGTTTAAAATAAATTCAAGATACTTCACAAAATATTTATATAAAAAAATCATCTCCGGTCACTGTCACAATTTAGTTTTAAGTCATAATAACCGTGTGGGACCACATATATAAAAATAACGGTAAAATATAATGTAGGGACGTAGGTGCCCGGCCATTCTTCTCTACCCCAAGGTGGAACACCAACTCACTGATTTTTAAATTTCAAAAATCGCTCCTAAAGAAAAAAACAGGTCCGCACACCTAAAATCACGGATACGCGATTTGGATTCGTTAATCGGACTTCAAAAGTAACCAATTAAACAGTACGCGCACGCAAGAGAAACAATCGCCGATTCTCCCGTTGACAAGTGTCGCGGGAAGCAAACTTTACAGGGTGCGTTGAGCCAGGAACGAACGGTTGCGATGAGATGCCTGCAAAACGATGTATTTTGGCATAGGAATTAAACAAGAGGTGATGTATTTACATCACATATCCCCACATGACCAATTACAAAAAATTTTATGGCACTGGAAACATGAACCGTATATGGTGAAATTGTGAACAGAGCCAGAGACGGTTTTTGTTGACAAAAGACATAAAATTTTTTGTGAATAAATTGTATAAAAGAATAATATAAAAAAAAAATTCAGAAACATTACTAAATATAACATATATATCAATTACTTTACAACTAAAAGAAACTTATCGTTATTACACATACGAACTTGTTATAAGAAGAAATAATATAATCATAATATCAACAACAAAAAAAATCACTGAACACATGAGCTTGTTATTTGAAAACACTCACGTGAGAAAAAAAAAAAAAAATTCTTTTTTTCCTTTCTTTCAATTTCTCCTTAAAGGAAATCATGCGAATGACAATAACATGGCTCATAAAATTAAATAATTTCATTTGTTATAGAAAAATAAGATACACATAAAATATAAATGTAATATCTTAAATGTAAACACAGCACATGAAAATAGATATCTATTAATATATATAAGTATGAATATAAACATGAAATCATATTACACAAGTGACATGTCATGAAAGAAATATTATATTTGTTACCAGTAACATAAGAATTGTTTATAAAATAAATAGCAATATATTTGGGCCCAATTATTACATGTGAGAAAGCCCCTTGGAAATAGATCAAGAAAATATCAAACGAAATTAAAACCCAATTAAAATAATAACCCTAAAATGAAAATAAAAGAATGTACTTTACAAAAAAAAATGCTATTTCCAATTGACTTGCTACTATTACACAATTATTTTCACACATATATATCTATATCTGAATAATACTCTAAAAAAAAAATATATACATATATGAATGAGGAATTATTTAACAGAAGTGTGGTACAGCAAAATCCAACCATCTAACACATTGAACACTTTTTTTTTTTTTTTTTTTAATTTTTGTATACTTTACTATGATAATCTTGAGATATTAATATTATATTTTCAAAAATTAACTCTTTTATAAAACATAATTTACTGGCTGTGACTCTCCAAGAGTACTCCCAACCAGGTTGATCAGTCCTATTCTGAAGCACTCCGGAAAGACACAGAAAGCAAAAAAAAAAATATTTATATATATATATTGTTAAAGATTACTATTTTTTATTCCTGGGCCTCAGGTTGTACCTGGGGGCCGAGCTATCTGGTATACAAGTGTTATTTTTCTTGTTGACAATAGGAGCAGGAGATTGACTATTTTCTAGAACTGGTAATTTATTGTTTGTAAGCAGAGAATTTGTATTGTCTTGTATAAGATATTGTTTCCTTTTTGGGACAATTAAAAGTCTATCGATATTAATGTGGAACGGTTTTGCTGTAACACTTTCATACTCTTTAATTTGAACCAGCACCTTAGAAATTACTTTAGTGACAATAAAAGGCCCGATAAACCTTGCTTTGAAAGTGTCTCGTGTTTTCATATAAACAAGGTCGCCCGTCTTGAACACTCTGAGGGAAGCCCTCTGGTGCTGTCTTTGATTTCTGTAATTTTGAGCATCCTTCATATTTCTATGTACCTTTTCATAAACTCTATTTAGCGACTTCATGTATTGATAATACTCAAAGGGGAATTCCATATTTGACATTTCATGCAATTCACATACATCAAATCTATTAGAAACTGACCTACCAAAATGTAAAAATGCTGGTGAATACCCCGTTGATGAATGTATAGAAGTGTTGTATATACTTTTATGTATCATCAAGGCTTGTTTGAAGTTGAAGCCTTCACCTGCTAATGAAGCAATAGATGATTTGATGCTAGTATTTATTCTTTCAGAAGATCCTTGCATCTGTGGATGTGCAGACGAAGCATGAACAAGGCTTATTTTCATGGTTTTGGTGAAATGGTTGAAAATATCTGCTGTAAACTGAGGTCCAAGGTCAGACATTAATGCTGCAGGACGTCCATATGATGTGATATATTTTGTTAGGGAGTCTACAACAGACTGTGCCGTGGGTTTTTTAATTGGAAAAAGTTCTAAGAATTTGGAGAAGTGATCAAAACAGGTAAGTACAAACATTTTGTTGGAGAATGGTCCAACAAAATCCATAGATACCAGTTCACCAGGTTTATTTGGAATGAACATTTCCTGTAAGGGAGCTGCAGGAATTTTGTGAGGCTTATTTCTGATACACAGTTTACAAGAAAGCACGTAATTTTTGGTATCTCTGTATATTCCTCTCCAGTAATATGACTTCAGGATTTTACGGTATGTATTATAAATACCAAAATGTGGCATATGAGCTATCTTTAAAATTTTAGGTTTTAGTGAATTTGGTACAAGAATCTTGGAGGAATTACTATCTTGTTTGCTATTAAATTTTCTTCTTATCATCAATAGACCTGTATCTGGATGAATGAAATAATTTTTGAATTTCTGTTTTGGATTTTCAGACGTAATATTTTGTACTATTTTCAATAAATTATCATCATGTTTTTGTTCAATAAATAAAGTATCTTGTGAAACTTGTAGTTCTGGGTCATTATTTTTTCTATTAGTTAGGTTTAGGTTGCTGTGATTTATATTGTGCAACTGTATGCTGGGTGAATTGGATGATACAGGTAAGATGTTTTCATCATTTATTAACTCTGGATTTGTTGTCAAATTTTGGGTGGATTCTGAAAAGTCATCACGTGAAAAATAATCTGCTAGAACATTAGATTGACCTTTAATGTATTGAAATGTAAAATCATATGTGTACAACTCTATTAGCCATTTTGTAGTAAGATCTACAGGTGAAGTAGTACTGCGATAGAATTCTATGGGTTTGCTATCACTTAAAATTGTAAATTGTCTATTATATAAGTAGAACCTGAATGCTTGAACTGATTTAACAATTGCCATAAGTTCTTTCTTGAGTGCCGGATAGTGCTTCTCAGAATTAGAAAGTGTTTTGCTGAAATAGCTAACTGGTTGTAATACTTTGTTGCGTTCTTGCAACAGAACCCCAGCTATAGCTACATTGCTAGCATCGGTATTCAGGAAGAAAGGCTTGTCAAAATCAGGTAAATTTAGAAATGGTTTAGTAAAAAATATCTTTTGAATTTTCTGAAAAACTTCTGTGTGTTGATGTGTCCATTTAAACGGGATCTTCGTTGAAGTTAACTGTGTTAGTTGATCCACTAGTTTTGCATAATTTGGAAGAATTTTTCTGTAAAAACCACATAAACCCAAAAATCTCTTTAAATGTTTTCTTGTTTTGGGAGTTGGAAATGCTGTTATTTTGGTGATGTTTGATGATATGGGACTTATAGTATGGTCTTGTATATGAAATCCAAGGTAATCAATAGCCTTCTTAAAAAATTGGGATTTCTTCGGAGATAAGGTGATGTTATACTTTAGTAAAATTTTGAAAAGTTGAGTCAGTTTTTCTAACATTTCTGGAAATGAATTGCTACCTACAATGATATCGTCCTGGTATGCAAAGATACCAAGACATTTTGTTTCTTCAATTATCGCATCAATCAACATTTGGAAACTGCTTGCTGCAGATCTTAGTCCAAACATTAAACGACTAAATGAATAGGTCCCCCACTGAGTTGTGAATGATAACCTTTTTCTGAACTTCTTTGGGAGATGTATTTGATGATATGCAGACGGGAAGTCCAGCGTGGTGAAGTATTTATACTTTGAAATGTTATTAATGATATAATCAATTCGGGGCAATGGATACGATGAACTCCTTATCATGGCATTGATGAGTCGCAGATCAAGGGCTAGGCGAAAAGATGGCTTTTCATCAGGAGATGTGGGTTTTTTCTTCACAGCAAGCATGGGACACGCCCATTCAGAAATGCTCCTTTCAATGATGCCAGCCTCTTGTAGAGCATCAATCTGTTTCTTTATCTCCTCCTGCATAGCTTCAGGAACTGGATAAGGCAACGTTCTTACAGGAACATCACTTGTGAATTGTATATGCGGGGTCACATGGTCAGTGTGTCCCAGTGATTTAAGTGATGAGGAAAAAACCACTTGATGCTCCATAAGCAATTTCTGGATAGTCAATCTTTCTTTGGTAGACAAATGGTGTAAGGAAAAATTATCAATACTAAATTCAGATTTTCGGAGTTGAATGATCTCATCCGATGCTTGAATCAGATTAACTTGTGCTCTGGGCTCTTGTTTAATTTCCTCTATTTCTTCAATTTGGTGAATTATTCCAAGCTTGGTACCTTTATTTAAATGTTGATCTACTTTAGAATAATTTGTTAATGGAACTGAAAATGACATTACTCCAATATTTTTACTATGTGAACCCTCTTCAAGGTTGACAATTGCAGTGTACAAACCTATACCTTTGTTTTTATTCAGTGTGGGAATAAAGATTACCTGTTTATCAGCATATATTTGTTTGCACATAACAAAGACATAAACTGTTTGTAGCGGTGGAATGATCACTTTGTTTTTGAGTGTACATTTATTAACTTCATCTTGACAGTCAAATTGAGAATTTTTATCGTTTACGAAAGTAGGATTAGAGGTAGAAGTACTGGTCTCAGGAATAGCGGGTAAATTTTGGAGGCAATTAATTTTGGATTCAGGAATCTCATACTCATCTTCAGGAATTGTGCTATAAATGTCAACATGACAATCGTTAATTTGTACGAGATTTTGTTTTAAATCAATTAGGAGCCTATGGGTTTTCAGAAAATCAAATCCCAATATACCAATGAATTTTGAGTCTGTAGGAATATCTATGAGAAAAAATGTATGTCTGAAAAAAAAATTGCCAATTTTGAATGATAGATTGATACATCCCGCACAAAATACCGCTGAATTGACAGTAGCAATTTTAACTTTTGTAGCGACTCTTTTAAAGTGTAATTCATTTCTGAATTTATCGAAATAGCCTTTGGCTAAAACTGAAATGCTCGCACCTGAATCCAAAAGAAAGTTTTGTAATGACTTATTTATGTTTAACTTAACAATAGGTAAGTGAGGACTGGCAGCTTGAGTGTACAATAGAAATCTTAATGAATGAATAAAAATAACATCCTCATCAGGCTGATTTTCTGTTTGGGATGTAGCATTAGATGATATATTTGCAGGAACAATGGTTTGAGTACTTACTGAACTGACCAATCTTTTTGATGAGATAGGAAATTTTAATCTAGTGCTTGGTGATCTTAGGATTATATCCTGACCACAAATTTTTAGACCATTCGAATGTTCATTATGAATGGGAGAGGAAGTGCAGGACTGACCTCTCCCAGAAATTTGTCAGTCTTTATGAAACTGACGATTTTTGTAGTTGAGCCCTTTACGCTTATGTTCAAAAGTTGCTGACTCCGATTGAGCCTGTGCTGACCGGGGGTGTGTGTGAGAGGAGTGTCCATCCGAAGGAGAATGTCTACGGTTATATTTGGATCTAATTTTATTTCTTTGACATGATTTGAATCCCTGTCGATCTGTGTCAAATCTTCTGCCACCCTGATAATCTTTTAATTTGTAACAAAATCGGGCAGTGTGTCCAACCCGAGAACACCACTGACATGTCGGTTTATGACCATCAGACCGCGAGGGCCGATCTGAATTTAATTCAAGATGATGCAGCTTGGAGTCCCGATCCGCGGCATTATGCTGTGCAATTTCAGCAGTTATGCAATGATTTATATTTGAAAATGATGGCTGGGAAACAGCCAAAGATTCACCTGATTGAACAACCTCCTGATATGCAGCCAGATTGTCAAACATTTCCTCAAAATTACTACACTTTCTCGTTAAAAGATGTAACTTATAATCGGGGGTGAGAGTATCCGTTAATTTTGCAATGAGTAGTTGGTCCATTGATTCTTGTGGAAATTTTGGAAACCTCTTATAAACAAGATGTTGGAGCCGATTAGCAAAGTTTCGGATATTCTCCAAACCATCAAATTTAATGGCATTATATTGTAATGCTACACTCTGTTCTGTTTCACCATTAAAATTCTTACGTAAAATCTGAAATAATTCATCAGGAGACTTGGCTCTTTGGCATGGGATTGACGATGTATAAAATTTTAAAGCCCTATCGCAAAGTTTTGATTTAATAAAAATAAGGGCCTGTTTAGGATGCCATTTAAAAATATCTATTTTAGTTTGCACCTGTTCAATAAAAAAATCCAAAAGATCTGGATCACCATTAAATGGTGTTACTGTGAATTTAAGACAATAAGTTTTTTCAGCATTCATGATTTTAAGAAAAATTTGTCAAAATTTTGCAGAGACAAAAAAGGTTAATGCATAGTCATATATTTTCAAAATATCAAGCAGACATACTTATCTACTTTAATCTTATTATATTTCATAACAAATTTTCATATTAATTGAAGTTGGCCCATCTTATTATGTCTATTTTTTTTTTTTTTTTTTTTTTTTTTTTTTTTGAAGTGATAGCAAACTCCCAAACACAATAAATTATAACATGTTATTCCTTCAAATACAAAAATATCATACAGCCTATTTTCAAAATATTCTCTCTCTATTATCTTGGCATTAATTCTAAATCAAAACAGTATTTTTATTTTGCAAATGAATAATACCCTATATAATCCAGAAATACATACCAATAATATTACACTTCAAATGTGAAAGTAAGCTTTTAATTATTATTCTTAATAAACTATTTGTTTAAATACATTCAACAGACTAGATTATAATACTTAGTTCAATATGCCACTATGGAATTTTTTTTTTTTTTTTTTTTTTTTTTTTTTTTTTTGAAAAAAAAAACACTTTTCAAAAGTATGTCTTTGAAAAAATATATGAATTCTTATTTAACTATTTCAGTTTATTATTATTACTGTTATTAATGAAATGGCTAATAGGCATATTAAAATAAAATTTCACCCATGCAAACAGTACTACTTTCAATAATTACTGCACTTATGGCTATGAAAATATGAATAATAACAAAAATATACATCTTTCTAATAATTTCTTAAATAAAGCACTTTCAGACCAAAACTGGCAATGTACCTCATGCAATCTTTAATTTTTTACGATCGGCACCATATGTGGTGGTACTTTTTATTTTATTTAATAATGGATAGAGGTTGCCTTTAATTTAAAACAAAATATGTTAACAAATTGTGATCGTATGAAATAATGATGAATTACCCTAGGCTTCGATCTGATCATACATGGGTACATACCAAGTATAAAATAAATTCAATTTTTACTTTTTTAAGATATTTTAAAGTTTAGAATAAAACATACCCAGTCTTGAAAAAAAGGAAAGGCAGTCTTCAATTCCAATTTAATAGTATTTATTAAGATTAATTTGCTTTCCCACTTCAAGAATGCGGAATCCGGACAACTGTTATAAATCTCAAATCTCTAATACATAGCCATGCTTGTTTATAATAAATTCAAGATACTTCACAAAATATTTATATAAAAAAATCATCTCCGGTCACTGTCACAATTTAGTTTTAAGTCATAATAACCGTGTGGGACCACATATATAAAAATAACGGTAAAATATAATGTAGGGACGTAGGTGCCCGGCCATTCTTCTCTACCCCAAGGTGGAACACCAACTCACTGATTTTTAAATTTCAAAAATCGCTCCTAAAGAAAAAAACAGGTCCGCACACCTAAAATCACGGATACGCGATTTGGATTCGTTAATCGGACTTCAAAAGTAACCAATTAAACAGTACGCGCACGCAAGAGAAACAATCGCCGATTCTCCCGTTGACAAGTGTCGCGGGAAGCAAACTTTACAGGATGCGTTGAGCCAGGAACGAACGGTTGCGATGAGATGCCTGCAAAACGATGTATTTTGGCATAGGAATTAAACAAGAGGTGATGTATTTACATCACACTTACTCTTAAAGTTACAGAATGTTTCATATACCTCACTTTTATTTTTCAAAAAATAAGTAAAGTACATGCCAGAAAAATCATCCACTAAAATCAGAAAATATTTAGCACCCCCTAACGACACAGGATTAATTGGCCCACACAAATCTATATGAATCAATTCTAGAATTTCGGAACTTTGTTCTATATTAACAGGTGGATGATTTTTTCTAGTTACCTTACTTATATCACAAATTTCACAATTAAAATCATTTATGATATCTACATTTATATAATCACTCATTTTAAGCATATAATTCGGATTTATGTGGCATAATCTACTATGCCAGATTTCATAATTAATATCATTCAACACAACATTACATTCTTTACTAGTAATTGGCTCTAAATTAATTTCAAGTTTGTTATTATTTCTATATGCTTTAGTAACCAATCTGTTATTACAATCAAAAATTAGTACAGAATTTTTAGTAGATTTAATGCTGCATCCCTTATCCATTAATGAGGTTACCGACAAAAGATTATATCTAAGATCTGGTACAAATAACACATTTTCGATAGTTAAATAAACAGGATTTTTACTTACGGTTTTTGCTTTGACGTTTCCGGTGGCATGGCACATGATTTTTGCTTCCTTACCTGCCAAAAAAATATCTTTATTTTCTGGTTTTAATTTATCAAACCAATTTTTATCTTTTACCATATGGTCGCTCGCCCCGGAATCTAGAACGAAAACATTATCACACAATGAATCAATAGTAGAAGCACTAAAAACAGAATTATTTTTTTCTTCTTTCTTATCAAAGCGAGAATTGTTTTTTCTGTTCTTCTGTCCCTGTTTATAACCATAAGTGTTAAATGTTCTTTGTGAATTGTTTTTATAAAAACAGTCCTTTGCAAGATGATTACTCCTTCTACAGATATAACAAAGTTTTTTGTTCTTGTCCTTTTTCACGAAGAACGCTTCGGGTTTATTTTGTTCATTATGCGGATTCAAGCTTGATTCTTCCTCTCTTAAAATTTCTAAAACTTCCTCCATAGATTTTTCCCTTTGTGTTTTCAACACATCTCTGATTTTGCTAAAGTTTCCCGATAGTCCTCTTACTGTGTGATAGACCAGCTCTCTTGTAGAAATTTCCAATCCTAACGATTGACATTTTACAGCTAGTCCTTTTGAACGTGCTATGTAATCATTTACAGGTTCATTCTGTTTCATCAGTAAGTTTTTCAGTTCATTTCCGGCGTCTATTCTTCTATCCTCTAATTGCCCAGTAAAAGTGTTCTTTATATTTTCCCATAAGATTTTGGCATTTTCTTTATTAGAAAATTGAAGAGCGTGTTCGTCGGATAGAGAAAGCTTCATATAGGCGACTGCATCAGAGTTTTTCAGATCCCATTCTTGAGATGCCGCTGCGCTCAGTCCTTCTGGTTTCACCGTTGTAATAACAGAATCAAGTCTTTTAATTGATAGGGCTGCTTTTATTTTCATAGCCCATATGAAATAATTATTACCGTTTAACTCCGGTATATTTATTCTTTCCATTCTTTTCTTTTGGAGTAATTATTTCAGCAATTTTGATTTCAAGAATTTCCTAGACAACCACGCTCTGCTACCATTTGTTGTAATATGAGTTCCATTAAAACGAAATTCTTGAATATATATATAGCTGACATTTATTGTAGACGATAAACAAGACGATTTACATTACACACATTCAAAATAAGTAGAATTAAACATATTTAAATGCAGATTATCTTTGTACTTTTAGTTATTTAACCACACAGGTAATAATGGCCACCAAGGCCATTGCACACAGCTACATTCCTTTTTTAACTCTGGCGTGCCTCGCCGGGAGCAGTTGGAGAGCTCTCTTTCACGCGCATGCGCAATTAAAGGCGCATCTGTTTTATTTATTAAAATGAATCGTTCGCTACTCCAACAGAATGCAAAGTTGAAAACCTTTTAAAGTGAGTGTAAAGTATTTGGGGCAGGAATTGAACCCGGGACCATGACTCAATGTGACAATGTTCATTAACCATTAAATCTCAGATAATTCTCAACTGATAATCATGAGCAAAATCTTTTCGGAGGGAATTGTTTGGAATAGCTCAGTGGTTAATAGCACTGGCTTCATTGAGCCAATGATTGCAGGTTTTATTCTAGGACTATGAATTTTGCTTATTTCAATTTGCTTTTATATTTGTTCTTTGTAATTAGAGTTCTTTATGTTGACAAGTTTTTCATCAATTTCGTATGATTTTTTTTTTCTCCTTTTGGTTTAAATATTATTAATGATAATTAATCTCCCTGTGCCATTTTACAATTATTATATAACAATTACCACAGCAGCTTTGCTCGGGGAAACAAGGAGGAAAGTAAAAAAATAATGAAAAACAGCTTGGAAAAAAATACACAATCAATAAATGCAAAAAATTTAAAAAAAAAATATAAACTGAGATTAGCTAAAAAAAAAGCACAAAGTAAAAAAATTGAAGAGTGCATAAGGTGGGGTTAGGATGTAGAAATCACCAACCATTTCTGCTTATAATGTGACTCGGCAGGAGTGGGTGGGCAGGTCATCACCGTATCTTTGTTTGGGAAGAAAAAAGGGGGAGTTAAAAATTGAAGGGGGGGGGGAAGTGCACACATTGACAAAAAATGAAAAGAAAGAAAGAAAAATCAACTAATGCCCCTCAAAACATGAATGAAAAATAGTTATGTTACAGACATCAACAAGTGGGAAGGGTCACGTTGGGGCATAGGAATTGTCAACAAGGCTTGCTACTTCCTGTCTTTTATATACCATTATGCAATTTTCTTTCAAATGTAATTTTATTTCTTATATATTCTGAATTAATATCTCAATTAATCAATAAAATTAGAAAATATATTTTTATTTTTCCAGAAAAGTTTTAAAACATTTAATTTAGCTAAATAAATATATTTTAAATATTTGATTAATCTTTGTAGTATTTACACAATATGCATAGCTAATTTTTTATGTTATTAGAATTAATATAATAATTATTATTAACTCAGAAGTATTTTAATTAGCATATTTTTCAATGTTTAAAATGTTTTTTTTTTTCTTAATCAAAAACATTAACATACATTATATCATATGAATTGACTGAAAATTACAATTTTTTAATATATGCTTGAATTTTATTAAATTTACTTTTTATTTATTTTCTTATTCAGATTAACATATTCTGTTTCTTTACAGAGTAGTGAGATAGGCTAATTTATTGATGTTACACAATTAAAAAAAAAAAAAAAAAGCTATTTCAATTCAACTTATAAGTGGTTCAATAATGTTAAATTAGCAAGGATGTAAAATTTTAATCATACAGCAGAAGTTACATTCAGTTTTGAAAATCAATGTGGTATTCGGGTTGAGGTCAAATGACTAGATTAGGGTCCTAGATTAGTGTGATTGCTCTCCACGTTCTAGCCCATATTCATGCAAGTTTCAGAGAATACAAAAGAAAACTCCAAATAACTAGGTCAACAAGCATGACCTGGGTTTAAACCTGGTACCTTTCATCTACCAGCTTCGAAAGCAGAACCCTTCTCAGCCACTGATGTGGCTGATCTTGAAAATATGAAACATACACATTAATATTTTTAAAAATTCAATTACCATTCGACAACAAGTTGAAATTTGTGCAGACGTCTTGGCCATGAAGCAGGAAAACCATTACTCCATTTGAACTTATACAATGCTGATGTCAATTTACCAAGCTGTTGAGTATATTTCTGAACCATAACTGTAGGTTGAAATTTTCGATGATCAACAAGCATGCCACGTAACACATCAGAAAGTGCTCGTTCAGATGCAGGTATTTTTTCTAGCAATTCATCGTATTTATGGATGGAACGAATCATCTACAAAACAAAGTAAATATATATATAGTCATATAATTACGATTATATCATTAAACATAAAATAAATAAGCATTACATGAATATAAATTCATATTATCTTGCATCAAAACAACACACATTCATATATTAAAATTTGTCTTACACATGTATGATAGATTTTTTTTTGTTGTTGTTTTGTTTCTCCCTTATAGCAAGATGACAGAGTAAAGTCAGATTGTTAAATATTTGAAAAACTTTAAACGATGTATTGCATTATAATAAAAATGTTACATAATATGAAACATAATTATTAATAAATTTAATCACAATAAGGTTGTTAGTAAATCCAAAACATAGCACTTTGAGCTGCACAATCACGAATTCTTTATAATTTACATTATACATAACTAAAGTTCCTTTATTTAAATATCTATTTTTAAAAATTTGCTGAAATAAGACTTAATAGATCAAAAAAGCATAAAAGGCCAAATAAGCATGTTACAGATAGTAAATATTTTGCAGGAAAAAGAAGACAAAACCAGTTATGTAATTTATTTGGAACTTTCATGCATGGGTGAATGATTGTGGTTTTGATAAACTCAAAATGCTGTATAGAACAACCTTAAGTTACACAGGAAATTAAAAAAAGAGAAATCAATAAGACAAAAATACAGTATTCACCTGTTCAGTATTTCATTAGTAACTTTTTCCTGATTACTGTACAGCAGAATTTATAATACGATCAAATATATTCACATTTAATAATCCCGTTGAAATAAAAGCATTTTAGAATTATATTTGAATTTTTTCAGTTCTCAAATATTTGAATTCTTAAGTATTTATAGATTGACCCTATCAATCTTAATGGAGAAAAGTTCATTTTTGCCACAATCATATTATCTGCTGTCAGTAAGTCTGCTTTTAGTTGATTAGAGGCGTCCTTCTGTATTTTTAGACCTGCTGACTTTTCCAATCTTCCATTTTATAGCTCATCATCCATAAATGGGGGAAAATTCTTCCTTTGAAAAAATATACAAAAATATGTTTCAATGAAATGAAAAATTGAGATTAATGAATAGTTTACTGAAAAAATTCTTCTATATTCGGGTATGGTTGTTTAGTAAATAACATGCTAAATTGGATATAAATACTTCACAGTCTTAAGCCAAGCATTCTTAGGTGTACATTGAACAGGGGTCTGCAGCCCACAAGGAGATTAACAATATTTAAAGTATGACAACTTTGGTTAACACATTAAAAATTAATAAATCCATTCTGACTTTTCGAAGTGAAAATACTTTTCAACGATTATGGTAGCTAAAGAATCACACTATTGCAATGAAATATTATAAGATCCACAAATCATTCTTTTCATTATAGTCATTAATGTAGTATATGTCACATTTTTTATGATATTATTACAGTATGGGACCGAAAATCCACAAACCGCGGGACCGACGCCATTCCGGATTTCGGAATTTTCTGGATTTTAGAAACTTTTCAAAAAAAAAAATATCAATTTACCAAACATTTTTTAAATTTTAGTCCAACTCTTATAATTAAGCACCAAAGAAATAATTACTAACATACTCCAATATAATTTTTTACCGTGTGAACGATAATTAAAAACTTTAGCATTCCCACTATAGTGAAAATACTGCATTTCTAAAACATTTCTAATGCGGTCCACATGATAGACCCAAAAGTGCAAAGCTTCAATTATTTAATCCTATTAAATTATTTCTTAAATAAAAATTAAAAAATAAAGCTCAAATACTTATAATTACAAAGATAAACGCACAATTCTCTCTTTACTCGATGGAACGATAAACAAAAACTTTGAAGATAAACATAGAGAAAGAAAAAAAATAGGCTGATTGTCTGTCCGTTGTTTTAGAAAGAAGTGGAAAATGGTTGGAAATTATCATTTAATGGAGAGAGAAAAAAAAAACTTCGTTAAGATTTAATTAAGTTACCGTAATTTGGTGGAAACACAGTTTTTTTTTTTTTTTTCTCCTACCCTTTTTTTTCTCTCAGACTGTTCAGTGTGGGAATGATTGGAATTTCAAAATGTTCCGTATTTTGTGTCCTATACTGTATTAATTTATGAATCAAAATTATTTAATTTAATGTCTTTTGCTTCGAATTTTCACCCTGCCCCGCCCCCAAAAAAGCATCAGCATACATGATTAATACACTCACAAACATGTTACACATACATACACATACATATAAATATAAGGTGCAGCCCACCTGAATAAAATAGATTTTCAATGCAGCCCACCAAGTGTTTTGAGTTGGACAGGCCTGAATTAGAATACATTTTTCTTTCATCGATAAGGGGGCATCCATAAATTATGTGAGGTGTTCAGAGGTGGGGGAGGGGGTTGAGCTGAATCTCACCCAATCTCATGTGGGAGAGAGGGGGGGGGGGGGTCTCGGCAAATATCACATAATTTTCCCACGAGAAAATTGAGTTAAATTCAAGTAAAACATGTTTCTTGACTTAGATATGGCAAAATCTGTCACAATAATATTTATCATGGCTATCCGAACATCGCGAAGCAACACAGTACCCTTTCAATTGTTTAGGCTACTGAGCTTCTGTGCACAAGCGACAACGATTTAGAGTGGCTAAATCAGAGCGAAGTTGAAGGAGCAGATGATTTTACTGAAAATCACATGGATATGTCGGTTCAATTCTTGAGACTGTGCACGAGTCCCCATGGACTGAATTAGAATAAATATTCTTTTATTAATTTTAGTAGTTTCTATTTAAGTATTTTATTGTTCAATTTTATTAATGTGATTCTAGACTACGATCTATGCAATCTTAAAAACTAATCTTCAATTAAAATAATCAAGCAAATTATGTTTTTTGAAATAAATCCAACGCATTTACAGTAAAAGTACGAATTTTGAAAAATCTCATGAGAGATTAGGGGAGGGGGTCGAGCCAAATCTCACGAAATCTCACCAGGAGGGAGGGGGGAGTCAATAAATCGTCAAAACCACCTCATGTGATTAATGGATGGCCCCTAAATAAAAATATTTAAAGAAGAGAAAAGTAAAATAATTTTGAGATTCCCAATAACTTATTTATTTACTTATTTACCTGTTGAAATGATTGATCATAAACTAGAGTTCTTTTGATTTTTAATTTCTGTCTCTCCCTCTCATTTTTTAAATCAAATATATTTATCTAAAATCTAAATCTTTATAACATAAGTTAAAAAAAAAAAAAAAAAAAAACACTAGAACTTGACTATTTAAAGATAAATAAGATCATAATATAAATAGATAATCATAAACTTAATTAATAAGAACTAGCTATATGTAAATATATATATATAATAAAGATGATCTATTAAGCATAGTAGAAGCCAAGCAACAGATACAAGATCACTGAAAAACCAATGACATCAAAATTTATGAAAAAATAATTTAAGAAACTTAAGATAGGAAGAAAGGAGGCAGGCGGCAAGACTTGTGACTTGCCTGTGGGGTTAAACTAGTTTCACGCCGGCAACACTCACCCAGCCTGCCACGACCAGAATAGGAGTCATATGGATGTAAAAAGCAAAATTTTAAAGCAGATGAATAACAATGAAACCACGAAGCAACAATGAAATTCACTGATTGATTACATTGTGTTTAATAGTATAATTAGAATTTTAAAAATAGTTGACAACTCAAAAAGGAAGAAACTGAAATTTTATTGGAAAAAGAAAGTTTGCATAGTAATACAAAGTAAATGCAACAAGCCTTCTGCTTTTTTTTTTTTTTTTTTTTAATTTCACAAACCCACCCAACCATCCAGCCTTACAACAACACCCCACTCCGTAATCAAACATCTGCCCACCCAACCGCCACATTTTTTATTGTCTTTTATTATTTTATAATTTTTATGTTAATATACACAAAAGTGTACACAGCTTTTTTTTTTTTTTTATGGTACTGACAGAGACATGGTTAAGGATATAGAATAGAAAATACAAAGTTTTTAGGAAAACCCATTTTAGCAGTGGCTGTGACCAGTTTATTAATATTCTTGTTTTTAAACTTCGCAGAGCATAAATTATTAATTTGAAATAAATGGTTAATGATGATGTCTCTAAATACCGAAAGATGCAGACATGAATTAAAATGTGTAAATAAGTTTACTTTAAAACTAAAATCTTGCCGTTTGTCATAGATATCTGTGTAAATTTTATTACCATCAATGATTATTTTGAGATCTAAAAAGTTAATTGATTGATTAGTTAGAGTATTTTGAGTTAGCTTTAAATTAGGTGGATAATTGAAGGAAAAGCCATTTTGCTTGTTGAGATAAAATACAATAATATCATCGATGTAACGATAAAATCGAACATCATCATTGCAAATTTGCTTTTCATAATAATAAAGATAGAGATCTGCCAAAATACTGGAGCTACAACCTCCTTGTGGGATGCCGAATTGTTGCAAATCGATATTGTTGTTGTGGAAGATATAATTTTTATGGATAATAAAGTTAAGAAGTGTTTTAAATTTTTCTGCTTTAAAATTGTGAGGAAGATTAATTTGAGTTTTATATTCTTGAAAAAGACTGTAAATGATATTACTAAGATCTGATAACTCAATATTATTGAAAAGATCTTGAAAGTCAAAAGTCATAATATTGTCTATTGAATCAAGCGATTTGATGTATTGAATTAATTGAAAGCTATTTTTAAGATAGTGTAAATTATCAACTTTGCAAGTACAATTGAAGAGCTTGTTTCCAAATGGCGTTAAGTCATTTTTTTCCATTCTTGAAGAAACGCGATTTTGTTATGTAAGATTTATTATTGAATTTAAGGAAAAGATAATTTTTGCCAGTAATCTATGGATGATAGTAACACTAAATTACATGGTTAAAAAAATCCTGACAGTATAGTTATTGAGAAATAAAAAAAAGAAAAAATGACTTAACCCCTTTTGGAACAAAACTATGACTTATGCCCTTTTGGCACAAACAAATTACAAAATGAAATGACTTACTTCCATTTGAAAGTAATCCGTGTTTGTTTTCCATGTAATTATCACATAAATTTTAGATGCACAATTTTTGGAAGCTGGTTAGTTACCACAAATCTTCATTTACATACTCTATTTCTTCATCGCTATCATTATTTTCACTTATGTTAGCCCTAGGAGTATCGTAGCAAGATTGTTCATAAAAATAAAAATATTGTTAATTCCCAAAGATTCAAGCAATTTCAAAACATCTGATTTTTTTTTTTTTTTTTTCTTGTTTTATATTTGTTTCGGTTTTATTTCAGAAGAGGCTCATAGGATATTTTTTTTCCGTTTGTTCAGGATCTTCTGACACCAAAACGAACCACAGTACGTTCTCTCCCCACCCCCCACCCCCCATCTCGCTTCGTAATTTCCAGTACTTTTGCCTCTGAAAATGCGAAACCTTGTTTGCTTTTCAGACGACTATACTCAAAATTTTTCCAACCTAAAATATTCCACTGCTTCTTATACTTGAAAAGACTTCCAACCTTAGAGAAATGTTCAAAATATTCATTAGAGAGTAAAATTGTATCCACTTTCTTTAAACTAGTCTCCACTCGGCCGAATGTTCTATGTGCTGGTAAGTAGGAGTGACCATGCACTGTCAAATAGTGGGTGACGTCCTTTTGAGCAGCCCCTGCTGAAAGCATTCCTAACATGGCATAATTTTTATTTGTGTGGTAATTTCTGATTTTGCATAAGTTTTTCCCCTAAAAGTGAATAATTTTTTTTGCTCCGGTGTTTATGAATCAAAAGTTCGGTTAACAGGGTCTTTTCTTTTTTCTGTACATTTTTCTGAAATCATTTGTATTTTTTTCCTAATACAGAAGGAACAAATGGGTTTTTTTTTCGGGGTTCCATAACCAAGATCAAAATCTTTTACAAACACATTATAATAAAGGTTATAAGTAATCTCTCTTTACATTTTTCTATGGGAAAAAAAAAAAACTGTCTCAATGTGACAATCTACAACAACATTCTTTTCCTTATTTTTGTCTTTCCACCCAAGGCCAGACAAACCACGTGATCTCAAGGCATGCTACAATTGGTTAAACTTGACTTAATCCCTTTTGGCACAAAACTTACTTGTGACTTAATTCTTTTTGGAAAAAAAACACGGATTTCACTTTCTGTTTTGATTATAACTAAACTTTGTTTGGAACTTCTATTTATTGAAAATATATTGTTAGACGTGTGCTGCAACCTTTTGCAACGAAAAGTCAATTTTTGAAATTTTTGACTTAACGCCTTTTGGAAACAAGCTCTTCAATTGTAAATTTGTTTTAGAATATCCAGTAGAACTTTATTAGCATTGTTGTTGTAAGTGTGACACCCAACAGTGACAGTGCGAAATTTAATTGGAGATTTGTGAAACTTAGGTATGAGAACTATATAAGGATAATTAAAGTTATTGAAGGGAAGCTGAAGTAGTTTATAGTAATTATGCATTTTTCGGTTATTAATAATAAGGTTATTTATTAGTTAAACTGAAGATGTTACTATTAGTGACTGAAGAGTTTAAAATAGAGAGATAGTAGGATTTACAAATAATGGCATAATTATTAGGTGATTTGTCAACATAAGTGATCACAAAGCCATCCTGTAGTGATTTGATTGAGTTAAGAAGTACAGATTTTTTAAAAAACACCAGATTTGAAGAATTGAGAAATAATGCATTTTTAATTTTTTGTAACACTAAAACTTTCCATTGAGTGAAGTAGGCAATAGGTTTATTATGAGTAATAGATATTTTATAAATAAATAAATCTAGGTCATAAGAAAACTGTTGAAAGATTTGTGGAATGCTAGTTTTAACTGAAAGTCTAAATTTGGTGCCAAATTCCATGAATTTTTTTAATTGATAATTATCAATAATATTGAGATTAACCAGTGATAATGTGTCCATGGTCTCTATCAATATATTTTGAGAAAGAAGGATCATTGCATTTACATGTTACAGTGTTGGTAAAAGAGGTAGACTTAGATACAGAATTATAGTTGAATAGCTTTCTGCCAAGAGGAAGAGGATATTTGAAGGTACGAGAAAGATTTAAATCTTTAATCGGATTTGATTGAGTTAAGAAGTACAGATTTTTTAAAAAACACCAGATTTGAAGAATTGAGAAATAATGCATTTTTAATTTTTTGTAACACTAAAACTTTCCATTGAGTGAAGTAGGCAATAGGTTTATTATGAGTAATAGATATTTTATAAATAAATAAATCTAGGTCATAAGAAAACTGTTGAAAGATTTGTGGAATGCTAGTTTTAACTGAAAGTCTAAATTTGGTGCCAAATTCCATGAATTTTTTTAATTGATAATTATCAATAATATTGAGATTAACCAGTGATAATGTGTCCATGGTCTCTATCAATATATTTTGAGAAAGAAGGATCATTGCATTTACATGTTACAGTGTTGGTAAAAGAGGTAGACTTAGATACAGAATTATAGTTGAATAGCTTTCTGCCAAGAGGAAGAGGATATTTGAAGGTACGAGAAAGATTTAAATCTTTAATCGGAAACAAACATTCTTTGTCATTAATTATAGCTGTAATGTTAATATTATTCAATATTTGATTTGTAAAAGTCACAATTAATTGAGTATTAGTTTCAATTTTGTTGGGCTTTTTATTAATTTTTGAATTAAATTTATATATATAATTTGATAATCCCTTCACCTCTAAAATATGTGGATGACTAAATTTATTTTTTAATGGTTGCATATTTAAAAATTTATCTAAATATGAAGTTATGATGTTAGCAGTTTAGTTATCACATACAGCTGAGGAATGCAAAATAGTGCATGTGTAATAATAAAGGTAGACATAAAAGTACTTTAGAAATTAAAGATTAGATTACTTTTGGGGTTAAATAAGGAACAGATAAGTAATTGGGAGCCTATATTAAAAAAACTTGGTTGGCTAGGCTGTAAAACTATCAAAACAAAACTGTCTTAAATTGTTCAAAACTATATTTTTGAAGCAAAACTTTATTTTAACAGAATAGTTGTTACTGTTGTTACTTATGCCACTTGGAAAGTCCGAGCCCCAGTAGTGAAACTGCTTGGATTTAAGGCAGCAGAGGAGCACTTTCTGTTTTTTTTTTTTAGAGGAGCAGCACAAGTGGTGGCAGAATGACTTACAAAGCGAAGAACAGATGTGTTGGTATTGATGGCAACTATCTGCATAAGGGACCTAGGGCATATGCGGGATGACTCCATGGTAGTTCTTTCCAAGAAGTCTTAACCTGTATTTATACTAGTTTAGGAGAAAGCCACAAAAAACTTTGAATGGCTAGGTTGATGAGTAAAACCTGGATTGAATCCATTATAAAAAACACACAAAGTCAGCAATTTATTATGGTTAGTTGTTGAGATTCAGACTGATTGTCTACACTAGGATCTAGGCCTGGCAGATGCCCTTTTTGGGAGGTTTTTCTAAAAGGTCCCAGCTGATATTCACACAAGTTTGGAAAAAATCATGGAAATTTAAATGGCTAGGATGATGAGCACGGCCTAAGTTTGAACCTAACACCTTCCCATTTAGCAGCTTTGAGATCAGAACCTCTTGCCTATGGATGGAACAAATAATTATGAAAGCTTTAAATATTGAATGTCTCCTTTTTAATAATTAATTAATTACACATTAATATTTTTGAAATATTATTTTAAATAACTGGTATTTTGATATACTATTAAATATTTTCATATTAACTATTGACACTTTCATATTTTAAGAAATAATCAAAATAAACTAGAGTCAATTCAAAACTGTTATGACTTTAAAAAAATCTTAATTTTTTACTCAATAGATTGCAGTAATTTTTAATAAAGCATTACTTCTTTATACGAAATATTTAAAACAGTTCACAAAAATAAAAAAGGAAGTAATATTAACCCTCTAACTGTGAGGAATTAATACATTCAATAAGCTGTACATTTATTTAGAAGTGGAGTGTGTAAGGTTTATACCAACCATGTGAAAAATGCCACAGCTGGGAAACAAACCTAGGCACTCCGCTTACAGTGTGGATGCTCTTTCACTGTAAATTGTTATAAAATTTAAACATAATTTTTAAAAAATGAAAGCCATAGTTGAAAACTGCATTTTCAGAATGCATATGGTGTTTTTAATATTGCATTCATTTTTCCATGATTTTTATCATATTTAAAATATCTAAAAGCGGGGAGGGATATGCCTATATATATATAAATAAATCATTATATATATATATATATATATATATATATATATATATATATATTAATACAAAGGGTTCAGAATAAAAAAAAAATCTATCATATTCCATATAAAATAACATCTTCTTACGATCTGCAGATAGAATTAGAAAATTGTTTTATCTGATTTAGGGTGTTTTATGCAAATTTTTATTCATCAGCAAATCATAATAATTTCTAAAAGTTTTATATACATTGTTATTGACAAAATTTTAATTTCTTATTAATGTATTTATATTTTATAAAATAATATTGAGATATATCTATTCAGATTTTAAATAGGTGTGCATTAATGCACATATTATTATTTCATATTTTCAAAATTTTGGATTTTAAATATTTTACATTTTTGCTTAATTTTGGAAAATCTGGATCTAATAACAAAAAGAAAAAGCATTCTCATCAAAATTATGTTTACATATTCTAAACCCTGGGCTTCACAGAATATTTAAAACATATGTTTGCATAAGTAACATTAATTTGAAAAATTATATTAAAAAAAAAAAAAAAAAATCTTTGCAGTACAGAATCATTTGCATAGAATTATTTTTTTTACATGCACAAGATTAAATTGAGCATTTTCCCTCTTATTAGATTAAAAAGAAAGGAAAAAAAAATATATATATATTTAACTTACATCTAACCAATTATTTCGAACATCTTCACTACTTAGTATTATATGCCCTTCAAAGCTAACACCAGTCTGATGACCAAATACTACAGTATGCCCTAAATAAAGAAGCAGAATATGAAATATAAATAACATTAAATGGATATATATATGTAATAATGATAAACTATTAAGCATAGTAGAAGCCAAGCAACAGATACAAGATCACTGAAACACCATATAAACTTGATGCTAATAAAACTGCATTTTTAAAAATAATAATATATATATATATATGTATATATATATTTTTTTTTCCTCTCAACTTGACCAGTAGCAAAACAAAACTGACCTGTGATCTAGGAATGCCAGACTAAGTCTGATATCACAAGAGGTATTAGCAATTATTCTTAAAATATGTGATATTTGCATCTACAGAGATAACTAACTAAGAATATATAAAAAGTATAGTAATCTACAGACATAATGCAAATTATATTTGTGCTTTTAAGCCTGACATTTGCTTCATGAGCTATTAAATAATCCGTAGAACTTTCAAGAATTTGCAGCACTCACTGCCGTGCTGCACTGTTTTCGCTACTAGATCTATTTGTATATCTAAAGAATATTGACAATATCTGTAAAACTATAAACAATTATATATATATTAATATTTATTTAATTAGTTTAATCATTTATGAGGAAAAAGATTTTTAAGGAATAAGAATTGAATTAACAAGATAGTTGTTTAGTCTTTCATTGACATATTCTAGATAATTGTCATTTTTTTTTAAACCAATTAAGGTAAAGACACTAGTGTTTGTCACCTTCACAAAAAAACACATTAAAATAACCATTAATTAACATCTAAGAATTTGAATCCATCTGTGTTAGATTCCTTAGAACCAGAAGATCTAGCTTGAGTGGATTCAAATTTATAGATATTAATTAAGCGTTATTTTAACATGTCTTTTATGAGGGTGACGAACACTGGGCAAATCTTTGGAGTGACAAACACTGGTGTCTTTACTTTAAATTTTCATATTTAGTTTTAAATTTAGAAAACATGTCAAATATCTTATTTTTGCTTTTCAAGAAATAAACAAACACTAGAAGAATCAACCACCATTCAAATTTAGCACCACTTTATGATATGGGATGAACAGGTTGGCACAAATCAATATGAATCAATTTCAGCATTTCTGAATTTTTATCTAAATTAACAATTGGATTATGCTTTTCTCGCTATCTTACTTATATTACAAATTTCACAATTAATATTACTTACACAATTTGAATTTCTGTACTCTTGATTAGCATTCAAATGACATTATCTATTAGATCTACTAGAAAGTTCTGTCTGATCATGTTATTTTAAGTTTCAACATGCAAGCAAGTGTTCATGATAATAATTATCATCTAAAATTATCATTTCATTATACTTAATATTTCAATTATTTGAAAATCAAACCCTTTTTGGATGTAATTACATCAAACTTTATATTTTTTTTGTAGAAGACACTAACCAGAATCTATAAAAAATTTATTGTCATCCTATTTAACCCCTTGGGTACATTTGACGTCTGAGACACGTCATTCACATTTTTTGTTTTTTATTTTTGTTTTGCAATTCTAATTACTTGAAGACATATAATACTACATATGTCACCAATATTTTAGAAATAAATAAATTCTTACGTCAAATGTACTGCTTTTACATACTACTCCAAGCAACCAAAAATTATATCCGTTCCACATGCAAATATTTTCTCAAATAAATCCGTACCCAAGGGGTTAAATTAAAACAGTATTGGTCTATACTGATGAATAATAACAGGTGTTGAATAAACTATAATAGAAAGTAATATTGCAAATTCAAAGATTTTCAAGGATCCTAAATGAAATTTGTGTACCTTCTGGGGCCCTTGAAAGTAAGTTTCAAGAATTTTTTTAAACTTTCAAGGTCCACGGAAAACCTGCCATTATTAAATATGCACATAACTGTTTTACAAGTATATTGCACACAGTTATCATGATCAGCTTCAATCAACTGTTCAAAAAATGAAAAGTGCTGGAAGAACAAAATGATATGTGTGCACAATTAAGTGATGTTAAAGGAACAAGAACTGAATTATATTGCACACTTCTACCAACAAAACAATCAATTAATCAAATGCAATTTACCTTTTAACATTTTCATATCTTCAGGATGCTGCATAAGAAGACCTTTAAAACTCTGTAAGCATCCTCTGAAATGAGTAATTCCCCAACCACAATTCCACATGACATCCTTTAATTTCAAAGATTCCTTCAATTCTCTGCATAACCTCACTGTCTCATCTCTTAAAGGTTGAGAAGCACGGAGTTTATGAATAGCTTTGTGAACATTTTCATTTAACCAATACCTAAACAAAACCAGAAAAAAAAGAAAAAATCTGGAGTGACTCCACTAGACTTTCCAAACATTGAGTAATTAACGGTTTTGTAGATAAAATAAAGTGAGAGGAGTTGTTAAATAAACAAAAGAGAACATTATAATAGGGTGTTTGGGTATTATTCTTTATATAGCACACAATGTTTAATTCAATGCTATTTTACCAAACACATAGATCATAATTATAAAGAATAATTCATTGTGTTCCTGTAAAAACCTACAAATGCTAGATTCACCAAAATGCTTATAGTTAGAGCAACAATGACTTATAATATTTATATAAATTTTCAGCTCCATCGGATAAGGCATTTAGACGCTATCGCACTTTAAAGTTTGAACCCATATGCCACAATTATAAAGAAATTTGCATTTTGTCCCTGTAAAAAGAACCATAAGTGCTAGATTCTCTAAATTTCATAAAGTTCGTGTGACAGTGACGTAAAACATGTATATAAATTTTCAGTTAATCTGAATAAGGAGTTTACTCGCTGTCGCACTTTAAATAATTTAAGCCTATAGATCTTAATGATGAACAATTTTTAATTGTGTCCCCGTAAAACTCGTTAAGTGCTAGAGTCACCAAAATCCACACAGTTTGTGTGATGGGGACCAATAACTCGATTTTCCACTCAAACGGATAAGGCGTTTAGATGCTATCTCACTTTAAATAATTTCACCCCATAAGCCATAATGATACAGAATTGTTTGTTGTGTCCCTGTAAAAAAACTAGAAGTGCTAGATTCACCAAAACCTATATAGATCGTGAAACTGTGACCTATAATATGTGTGTAATTTTTTTGTTCAACTGAATAAGGCATTTAGATGCTATCGCACTTTTTAAAATTTGGTCCTGTAGGCCATAATGATAAAGAATTTTTCTTTGTCTCTGAAAAAAACTATAAGAGCTAGATTCACCAAACTCGATGCAGTTCATGCAACTATTACCTATAATATGTGTATAAATTATTTTCTCAGTTTAAGAAGGTGTTTTGATGCTATCGCACTTTTTAAAATTTGGTCCAATAGGCCATAATGATAAAGAATTTTCCTTTGTGTCTCTGTAAAAAAACTATAAGTGCCAGATTCTCCAAAATCTATACAGATTGAGTAACTGTATAAAGTTTTTGCTCAATTGAATAAGGTGTTTAGATGTTATCGCACTTTTAAGATTTTGGTCCCATAGACCATAATGATAAAGAATTTTTCTTTGTGTCCCTGTAAAAAAACTATAAGTGCCAGATTCACCAAAATCCATAGGGTTCATGCTATGGTGACTTGCAACATCTGTACCAACTCACAGCTCATTCGAACAAAGCGTTTAGACGCTAGCATACTTGCCAACTTTTCCGGTTTTCCCGGAAGACTTCCGGTTTTTTAACGTATCTTCCGGTCTTCCGGACAGATGATGAAATCTTCCGTTTTTAAAAAAGTCGCGGATATCGTTCGTTTTAAAAAGAAACCCAAATGTTCTACGAAAACTCCCAATTCTCAATCTTTCTCCATCCATAACATAAATGTCAATATTCATTTCAAACTTGCTTTATGAGATTCTAGAACATTTAAAGAAATAGAATTGTTAAATATTTCTTGCTGATGTAATTATTTTTTGCCCCCCCCCCCCTTTATTTATCTCCAAATAGTGATCAGCAATCTAATGTTCTGCAGAAGTCTTTTGTTTCTTAATCTTTATCCATCTGCAACATAATATTAATTTTAAAGTTCTTACATTAGATTCTAGAAGTAGAGTTGAATGAGTTTAATATTTTTTACTCTGTAATTAATTATTATTGTAACCCCACTCCCCTCCCTTTCCCCGGATTGTGATCAATGATCAATTCTAGAAACAATAAAGCAATGGAAGTGCTCAATATTTCTCACATATGTAATTATTTTTAGATCTTTATTGCTGAATTTAATGAATCTGTTTATTTTTCCTCAATTAAATTAAATATCTGTATGTCATATTTATACCAAATGTGTAAACATGGGGAAAAAAATGAAGAATAATTTTTTCAGGTAGGAAAATTTTTCCCAAATCAATTTAAGAAAATTAATACTCAGTTGGTTTTATGCAGGTTTGAAACTGATAATTAGCTACTGCTACTTTTTTTTATATGTATGATTAATGTACATACACAAAAATCAAATTCTATATTTATTTAGAAAATTAGTTATACTTTAACTTAACTATGTTTTTTCGTCTATTGTTAAATAAATTTCTTACAGATTCTGTTTTGTAGATATTTATATTTTGAAGAGGAATAACTTCATTTAAAACTTTTATATATTTAGTATAATCAATCTATAGTAAAACGTTTTTATAGATTGCTTCTAAATGTTAAAATTGTAAAACTGTATTGTTTAATACGTCAAAGAGAGAAGAAAAAAAAAAAAAAAACCTTCCCTTTTTTTATGAAATCTTCTGGTTTTTCAACAAAAATCTTCCCTTTTTTTATTGAAATTTGTTGGCAAGTATGCGCTAGCATGTTCACTCACATACATACACACATACATACATCATCGTAAAAATAGTGAAAACATACTCAGGGGACCTCAAAACGTATAGAAACACCAAAATCTCGAATTCGGATTTTTTTACATGATTACAATACTTTCCTTACATATGCATGTTCGGAAAGTAAAAAGATTATGTTTGCATGTTTTTGAAATTCTGAAGTAAAATGTAAGTATTAAAGCAAATGTCTGCAAATATTACAGCATCATTTATTTCTGCTAATGGATACACCCCTAACAGCACATTTTCCTGAGGATATCCTGTGGATTTAAAGGCATCCACAGGACATACATGGGATAAGTGTGCTGCTGGGGACTGGGAGGACCCAACAGTGTTTTTTTTATAAAATGGAGCATAAATTCATACCTCTAACTCAGAAAAATATTAATTTATCAAAAAATAAAGCTATGGGCTAATCGGCACTTAATCTGGATCATAATAAACAATTTAAATTTGAACAACTTTAGGATTGGGTTTGGGCTGTCACTCTATAAATATTTTTTAAACATAAGAACATACAGTACTTATCCTTGCTGATAGCCAAAGCCCATGTTTCTCTATGGGGAAATTTGCTTACAGAACTATTCATTACCTAATGTATTTTTAAAATTTTGTTTTCACATTCAGAAAATTCACACCCATTAAATTTGGTCTTATTTTCCAATAATTGATATTTTAAATTTTACATTTTCCACTGCAAAATGGTACATTAAAAATTAATAAAATCAATTTTTAGGAAAGAAAATTAAAAAAAAAAAAAAAAACATACTGAGTAATGAGTAAGTCCATAATCAAATCTCCCTATATAACAATACAAGGTCCGATTGTCAGCAAGGAAAAATTTGTATGCTCTTAATGCTCATCAGATTAGCACCTGTAATTTGAAATGGATTCCAAACTACTATAAACACTTATACTAAACTGGGATTACAATCTGACACTTGGGATCTGCAGTCAAAATATTAACCAACCATTCTGCTACCAAAACAAGTTTTAAATCCTTTTATGAATGGGTTAACAAACTTCAACCTTTTTTTAGCTCCCCATCATACTATAGGTATGGGGAACTTAGGTAATCGTGAAAAATTTCGACCTCGGTTTTTTTACTTTTTTATACGTTTTCAAATGTGAGGAATCCGAAAATGACAAAATTTGTATGGTGTCTATCTGTAGGGTGTCTGTTAGTGGGTCAGTCCGTTAGTGTGTTAGTCCGTTAGTTTGTTAGTCTGTTTACACAATATCTCACAAACAAATAATCGCAGAGAGGTCAGATCAGTTTTAAAATATTACTTTCAATAGTGGCAAGAACCCTATTTATTTGGGACATTTGAATTAAAAAACTTCGTAAATTATTAGAAATTTACGATTTCCTTAACATGGGAGAATAGGACAAAAATTAACTTAAACGTGCATTAAATGGAAACTTTTTACTGTAAAAATGTCAGACCAGTTTTAAAATATTAGTTTTGATGCCGGAATGAACATCAGTAACTATAAATATGCTACTTTGAAAATTTCGCAAGTTATTGGAAATTTACGAATTTTTTAACATGGCAGTATAGGGCAAAATTTCACATAAACGTCAATTTTCAGCGATATTTTCATCCTAAAGATGTCAGACTACTTTTGAAATATTATTTAGGACGCTGGAATGAATATTAATGACTATGAATTTTCCAATATAAAAATTTCGTAAGTTACTGGAAATTTACGAATTTCTTAACATGGCAGAATAGAGCAAAATTTCACATAAGCGTCAATCTTGAGGGATATTTTCCTCGTAAAGATGTCAAACCACTTTCGAAATATTATTTAGGATACTGGCATGAATATCATAGACTATGATTTTGCCAATTTAAAAAAATTCATAAGTTATTTGGAATTTACGATTTACTTAACATGTCAGAATAAGGCAAAATTGAGCATTAACTTCCATTTTGAGGATCATAAATACATTAGACAACTTCAAAATTACATTTATGATATTTGTTTGAACATGATTGAATACAAATATTCTAATAGGAAAATTTCATAAATTATTCGTAATTTACGATTTTATCAACATATCGAAATTGTAAATTTTTCATATAAATATGAATTTTGAGGATTATTGCATTGGAAACAGTAGCATGAAAACTAAACATCGGTATCGACCCTGATAAAATAAATTAATAGATTAGAATGAGATAAATATATCGAAGTGAACGGTGGCTAGCCTACTAGGCGGGGATTTCATTCTGTCACTGTATCAAGCTTTGGTCAAATTCATTTCTTTTAACATGATTATAATATGTCTCGCACTAGAAATTTATGAGAACATATATATGATGGGGAACTGAGCAGAGTCCACCTATGCCAACTAGTTTAATTACATATTCACATTATAGTTATAATATGTTATTCTTATAATATCCATAAACTTTCAGAACAATCTTTAACATTATTTATAACTGACATGCAATACTTTGGAAAACACAAGAAAAAAAAAAAAAAAAAAAAAAAAAAAAAAATCAGTTTCAGTCAAGATCTTCAAACAAACTGAACATCCTCATACATCAAACATAGCATTTCAATGGAATACCTAGTTGAAACTCTCATGTAAAAAAAATTATTGAACCAGTTAGAATCACTTTTTCCAACTGCCATTTTAAATTTCACACCAAAATAAGTTATCTATTGACGATTTTTTATTGAAAATCATAAATCAATCATATTTTTCTTTCAAGTATTGCAATTAAAAAAAAAAAAAAAAAAAAAGGAGAGAGAAAGAAAGAAAGATATATAATTAATCTCTCTCTCTCTATATATATATATACACTGTCAAACCCCGCAATAGTGAACTGTCTTCGGACCCAGCAATATGTCCACTATAACTGATGGCTCACTATATCCAAATCCTTTGGAAAAAAAAAAAAAAAAAATTTAGTGTATGACAGTACCAGTATAGTTAAAAATAGTCATTACAATAATATGTAATTTGTTTACAACTAATTAATTAATTAAATAGATGATAAATAATATTAAAATGAAAATGTAATAATATTAAAATGTAGATAATAAATAAAATTAAACAGATAATATTGAAAAGAAAACACTAGTTAGTTACTAAAGCTTCAGTTTATTTTTACATTCTATGAAAGAAATTGGTGCCGGATTGTAGAGATAAGTGAATTCTTAGAATAAGGGGGGGGGGGGAGATGCAAAGTAAACACCAGATACTTATTCCTAGAATTAGGAAGGAACAAAGAAAAAGGAGCCATTAGTTGTAACTGCAAATGCCATTATTTGAAGTCACATCTAGTGCCTAGTGCAAGTTGGAGAACTGAAAAGTAAAAACTGGAGAAATAAAATTTGAGTCCACTATCTATATATATAAAAATGAATGTTTGTCTGTATGTTATTTATAAAATCGTAAACGGCTTGACCGATTTCGATCATTCTTTTTTTGTTTTTTTCCTTATAGGTCAGGGATGGTTTAGGAAAAAAAAAAAAATGAAAAAATCTTTAAAATTAATTAAAATATGAAAATAATAAACTTATTGACTTAATATAAGCCATTTAAATTTTTAATTGTTGCCAAAAAAAGTTTACGAGATTTATTTATTTATTGTTTTCAGCATAAAATGAAATATGTTTTCACGCGAAAAATAAGAAATTACTAAATGTTAAATTGGTCGATGAGAAAATGACACTTTATAATTTTAAAATATAATAGTAATATTACAAATCTAACATATTTCTTCTGAATTTTATTTCACAGCATTTTTTTATATACCTGAACTTCAGATTTTTTTTTTTTTTTTTGTTAGTATGGCGGATGAAACACGCTTGGCATAAACGCTAATTCAGCAATATATTAAAGGTATTTTCTTATTGATAATTCTTGACAATTTTTTATAATTTTGATGCTGAAGTAGATCGGACATTTTTCGCCAAGGAAAAGATAGAAAGAAATACGCAAGCGAAGTGATGACGTCACTGGCCGTTCGTGGATGCAAGAAAAATATTTCCAATGGATTTTTCGTAAAAAATTATTAAAAATCGAGGGAAATTATTTCGCGATTTTAATCCCTATATTTAGGTATAGATATGTATTAGTTATCATGTCCATGCATTAGATTAAGTTATTTTTGTAGTAAAATTGACAAAATTTGAATTTTTAATTTCAAAACTCTAGAAAAAAAAAAAAAAAATGCCAAACTTCCATATTCGATTGAAAACACAAACATTTCATTTCAAAGGATGATATTTACACAATATCCAACTAATATACTGATTGAAAGGGAAATGATAAATATTCTATCATAATTTGAAGTCAAATTTGTTTCCAAATGTCTAAATAAAGTATCTAATATAAGATACTAATATGTTGTAGCGGAATAGATTTGATATCAGTCATCCTTGGTAGAAAAATAAAATATCGCCAAATTATTTGGCGAACATAATTTAATTCCTTTCAAAAATCATGGTTATTATCAATTAATTTGTACCTTAAACTTTGTCCGTTTTATATTCATATTATGCATTTCGGATGCAAACCACATCCTTCATCAGATGATTCATGACTGTCCTCGCTGTCTGTGTTTATGTTGCTTTCTTCTTGGGTTCCTCTCTTCGTTTCACTTCGTTTTCCTTGGGTTTTAAAGATTAGATGGTTCCAGTTATTGGGGATAGTAGCATGTTCACGTTCATTGATTGCTGTCGTGTTAGTAAGGATTTCGAGGGATTCTCTTTTTAGGGCGTAGCTGTGATTATTGTAGTTAGCGATTTTTTTAGTTGTTATGGTGTTAATATCTATGGGGTTAGAGGAGTGGGTAGAAGCAAGAGCTGTTGAGTGGCGGTTATATTTTAGGTCGGCTTTATGTTCTTTTTCTCGTTCAAAGATTTTTCGTTTTGTAACTCCGATGTAACATGCCTGTGAATTATTAATATGTTTGAAGTCTATTTTGTAAATCCCTGCGGTTGATCGGCTATCGATTATGTCTTTTTCGTTGCGGATGTGTTGGAAGATATTGCGATTTGGTTTTATTGGGATATTGATATTATGTTTTTTAGCTTCGTTTTGGATTTTTATACTATTGCCGTTACAGAATGGGATGGATGTAGTAAATTTTTTTCTTTCTTTTTGGGCGCTATCGATTTTATTTAGTTGTTTTATACGCTTATTGTACAATTTATTTACAATATTTTTTGGGTAGTTTGCTTTGTGAACTATGGATTTTATATATTTGAGTTCTTCATTTAGGAGTTTTTTGTTGGAGCATATTAGAATTGCGCGATTAATATAGGAACGTATGGCGGCGTGTTTATATGGAAGGGGGGTATTACAGCGGTTATTTATAATTTCAATATTAGAGGTTGGTTTTCTATATATAGTTGTGTCGATGGAATTGTTTGGGTTTTTTATGATTTTTATATCGAGATAGTTTATTATGTTATTGTTTTCTTCTTCTATTGTAAATTTTATATTTTTGTCAAGGTTATTAAGTTCATTTAAGATATCGGTAACGTTGGTGTTATTTGGAAAAATTGTAAATATGTCATCTACGTATCTAGTCCAGGTTTTGCTGTTTTTCATAATTTTGGTTGCTGCATTTTCAAGATGTCTCATTTTAATTTCTGCAAGAGTCCCTGATATAGGTGACCCCATAGGTATGCCTTGTTTTTGCCGGTAAATTTGGTTATTGAATTGGAAGTATGATTCGTTAAGTAGCAGGTTGCTAGTCCTAATTAATGTGTCGCTAATTTTATTATTTCCGAATGTTTCAATTATTTTTTCGTTAATTATTTTGCTAATTTCTGTAGTGTCTATTGAGGGGTATAGGTCTTTTACATCATAACTAACCATTGTATCGTCGTAGTTGATTTTTGCGTTTCGGAGTTTTTGCATGAAAAGTTCGTTGGAGTTTATGGAGATATTAGAGGGGGGAAGTAGGGTTTGGTAAATATTTTTCATATATTTTTCAAGGAAGTATGTTGGACCTTCTGCTTTATTAACTATAGGGCGAAGGGAGGCGGGATTTTTATGATCTTTATATTTGGCAAATAGTCGTGGGATAATAGGAGCAAAGTTATTGTTTTTTGGAGGTATATTGTTGGGCCATTGTCCGGTTTTTAGTAAGTCCTTTATTTTTTCGTTTAGTTTATTTAGTGGGGAATTTTTGAGTTTTTCAGCGTTAAGTTTTTTAATCGTATCATACATAAGATCGTTATAATGTTCGCGATTTAGGATTGTAATTAGGTTGGTTTTGTCGGATTTTAGGATGGTGAGATCGCGGTTATTTTTTAGATCCTTAAGGCATTTGATATCGGCGGAGTTAGTGAATTGTTTATTGGTTTTAGAGATGGCATTAATAGCAACGTTTCTAATATTTTGTTGTGCTTCGGGTGGAGTTTTTTCTATTGCTGTTTCAATATGTGCAATTGTGTCTTTTATGTTATTAACTTCGTTAATAATATATTTAGAGCCTAGCTTTAATAGTGCATCTTCGTGGTTATTTGGTTGATAGTTGGAAATGTTTAAGTATGGGACAGTAATGGGGGTGGAATTGTCTAAGATTTTAGTTTTTTTGTTTTTAAGCCAAGAGTGGAGTTTTTTGTTATGTCGTTTAGTTAGTAGTGCTTTTTCTTTTTCATTGTACTTTTTAATTTTTTCGTTTAATCGTTTAAAGTCTTCATCTGTAGTGGTGGTTTTTATTTCAGTTTCAAGTTTTTTGCAGTTTTGCTTGGTTTTAAAAATGTTGATCGCTTTACGTTTAATTATTTTCTTAAGTAGGGTCATTTCAAGTTGTTTTGCTAAGTACCGGAAGTTATTATTAATGTATTTATTTCTAATTCTTAAGAATTTGGGAGTGATACCATATTGCAGACAGTCCTTTAAGAAGGAGTGGTGGCTATTTTCTCGTGTTAATTTTTTGGTCGTTTTTCGAAATTGACTGATGAGTATTTGCTGAGACATTTTTACGTTAAAATGAGAAGTTGTTAAGAATTCTAAGATTTATGGGCTGCAGAAAACGTTAAAAAACGTGAATCAATACTTGTGTTATATTTCTAAAGTACGAGAATGCAGCAAGGCCGCTAACGATGTAAAAAGCCACAGTAAAACAGTAAGAAACAGTAAAAACAAGCTTGTTAAAATTAGAAAACAAAACTTCATAACCATTAAGGGTGTAATCATTAAAATGGTAAAAAATGTTAAAAATTAACCTTAAAAATCTAAAAGTTAAACAAACATTAAAATAGAAAAAGTAAAATAGTTAAAAATACGTTACAGTTTAGTGGGCGTTAATGGTCCAGCAATTTCAGAGGCGTATTTTCATTTTCCAGATCAGCGATGATTTCGTAACGTCATAAGTTGTTTTCTTCATTTGAAGAATTTAAGCCCGGTATCGGCGTGAAATAATTCGTTTTATTATTATAGGACATTAATATATTATCAATTAATTTGTACCTTAAACTTTGTCCGTTTTATATTCATATTATGCATTTCGGATGCAAACCACATCCTTCATCAGATGATTCATGTTCATCTGATGAAGGATGTGGTTTGCATCCGAAATGCATAATATGAATATAAAACGGACAAAGTTTAAGGTACAAATTAATTGATAATATATTAATGTCCTATAATAATAAAACGAATCATGGTTATTTTAACAACTTATTTTAAGACAGTAATGAATAAGGTACAACTATAGTATTTCCCCTCAGCTGAATTTGGCGATTTTTCTTTGGCGCCGATTTGAACGATAACGATGTCGTTCTGGATTGTTTGCGATATAATATGGAAGCCTGCATGCTATTTATTTTGGATTTATGATTTTATGATTTATAATTTAGCTTACGATTTTATCATTTATGCTATATGATTTATGATTTTTAGATTTATGATTTAGCCATAATCGCCAACGAAAAATCGCCAAATCTAGCTGAGGGAAAATACTATAGTTCCATGAATAATATGAAACAATATTTCGTACAATGCATATTACGGAAATATACATCTGGCATGTATATTTTCGTATTACGTTTTTGATCACCAAATACAATAAGCGCCAAGAACGACAGAGTTTTGAAATTTAAAATTAAAATTTTGTCAATTTGACAGCAAAATAACTCAATCTAACACATGCACATGATAACTAAAACATATATGTACCCAAATATGGGGATTAAAATCGGGAAATAATTTTCTTCGATTTTAAATTTTTTTTTACAAAAAATCCAATGGGCGTTTAACATAGGAAATCATTTCTTGCATCCACGGACGGTCAGTGACGTCACACTTCGCTTGCGTAGGAACAATAATCGCATAAATTATATTTTGGTCTAAAACGGCAACAAAAATTTAAAAGTCGCCAAGGGCATTAAGGCTGTACCATGATCAAGTTTACATATTAATTAATTTATTTTTCTACATACCAACAACTATTAACTAAGCATGAAGTATATATAACCACAAAATAATAATAATTGTCTCATGCGATAGAAGTAGCCGATCATAGCATATTGTAATATTATATTTGGCTTGAAATTGCTGTCATTCTATGGTTGATCGATTAAATCAAATAAATATAGAGAATAACTTGAAAGCAAATATTATGTACATCACGTATAATGTTGCTCATATATAACTAGGATTCAAATATAAAGGGCTACTTCAAAATTTTCGATACTGTCCGTATCGAAATTGTCATATATGATATGCACCTAAATGGAAGCCCACGGGTAAGTCATTATCGCAGGCAATAGGGACGGGTATCGCAGAATGCGAGGACGAACAAGGCGCTGCCGAAGGTAGCGGGAACCCAAAGCGAACTTTTGAGCGATTTCAGTATTATTATTTTCTCTTTTTTTCATAAAACTATATAGAAAAGAGTTTCCTTTAAATATAGTGACCAGCGAAGCGGGCAAAGCCTGCTAGTAAGCTTATAAAATAACAATAGTTAAATGGGAGTTAAGATGGGACCACCAAAACAATTCACTATAGCATGGTTCGACTGTATTATGAACTTACATATTTTAAAGATGATGTTACTATGTGTTAACCCACCTGCATCACCCTGTCAAAATTTGTTTTAATCCTTTTAAAGTACGATGTAAATATTCACCTACTCTTTAAAATTCATTGAAAAAATTTTTACTTCTGCTCGTTTTACAAAAATAAAGATTCCACAAAAGAGAATTCAACAATATGAATTAAAATATTTAAATATTCATTAAAAAATATTTTATAATATTAAAACTATAATGTATTAATCAAAACCACAATAAAAAATAAATATTTAATTTGCAGTCAGATAAAAGTGCAATAATATTACCTAAAATCAATATCAGGTTCATTTCGTATTCGTTCTTCGATGTCTCTGGTAGTTTTATGTGCTTCACTCCACCAAGTGTTATGAAACTGATTCGATGCATTTTCTACTTTTGTACTTTCAGTTTTTGGCAGAATTATTTTCTTGGATTTTTTCTTTTGTAAGGTATCTAAGTATTCCGTAGGCAAATGGCAAGAAGACAGTATATTATGGAGGACATGATGCAAATCTTTTCCAAGAAGGTGGATGTTTACTTGTTTGAATGATATATCTATGAAATAGAATCAAACCATACACAAAATACATCATAAGTGATGTAAAAGAAGAGTTTTTTTTTTTTTTTAAGAACATCTTAAAGTTACAAAAATAATGATACAAAGAGATTTGATATAAATAATCATTGACAACTTACAAAGTCATTGCATAATTAAAGTATTAATCATTCAGTTAGAAATACAGATGTATAATATACAGAGTGTCTCAATATCACCTTACAGAACTTCTAGGAGGAGTAAAGTGCAACCCAATAACTGAGTATTATATAGCAATGTATGCTTTCCTGATGGAGTGATATACACAGAAACATCAGAAATAAAAACTAAGTGAATATTTGTTTTAATAATAAATGTACATAACAAAAGAAACATGAATCAATGATACTGTTTGAAGTTTTGTCCATTGACTTCATTGCAGATCTCATATCTATGATGTATAGAATTCCGAAAATTTTGGTTGCATGAATCACAATATGAAGAAAATTTAAGATAAGTCTGGGATACTAAAGAATATTTAAAATTCCATGTGTTGTAAATGTGATTCCTGCATTAAGGTCCATGGACAAAACTTCGAACAATATCATGGACCCATGTTCCTTTTCGATTATTACTAAAATAAATAGTCATGTTTTACAGTAGAACCTGGATAATTCAAAGTTGAAGGGACCAGAGAAAAATTAAAACTCTACGATCAAAGATTTAACACATAACTTTATATCTAAGAATACTTCTACTTATCCCCCCCCCTCCCGCCCCTCAATTAAATCATTATTTTTTACGAGCTTTATTACTCAACACTTTTAAAAAATAGTCAGATATTTTTGATTGCTTCTTTAGGTAATATCTTTGTGTCATAGCATATGGCTTCAACCTATCAATTGATACAAAAATAAAATCTTCTAAATTAGACATGACTTTCAATTAAAAAAAATTTCAAAGTTCATGTATATGGACCATATCTTCTGATGCACTAGGTAGGGGCTTCTCTTGTATTTCCGTATCCTTCTTTCGAAAGACTGTTAAAAAAAATAATGCACTTTAGCTGAGAAAAATCTTGGGAAAAAATTTTGCAGTAATATTTTAAAGGTAATCGTATGAAAAATTCGAATTATCCAAAATAGAATTCGAATTATCCATGATTTTTTAACATTATTTTAATACAAAATTCAAGGGACCGAGTAAAATATTCGAATTATCCAGAATTTCGAATTAAACAAGTTCGAATTATTCAAGTTTCACTGTATTTTTGATATTTCTGTGTACAACACCACATCAGGAAAGTATTCCTCACCTTACATTGCTATATGATTCTGAGTGGTCTGGTCAGGATGCATCCTGATCCTACCCCTCCTACAAATTTTGAAATTTGGTACCAAGACACCATGTATACACAAAAAAGTTTGTAAATACAAAAGTATACATTACAACTGACTCAAAGCCAGGCTCATGCTGATACCTTAGAGGGTGGTAGACAGATAGTTCAGAAGACACACCCACACTGAATCAAATGCCATTGTTCATATTGATTTAACTTCTGAAAATATATATTAAATTATCAAACATACTCATTTGCTGCAGTTGGCAGCCCTTTTCAACAGTAAATGGTCTAGACCATTTTGTTCTTTCCAACATACATTCTTATGAAAGCATATGTAGCCTACACATGCACAAGTAAATATGCAGTAGTTTACTTTTGCCATGCACATTAAATACAGTGCAGAGAACAGGAAATATAAAAAAGTCAAGTGCGAAGAAAGAAGGAAGTCATAAAACATAATACAGTACAATTATTCAAATAGATATAATACAAACAAACAAATACAAAGGCAATATATAATACAATTTGATTTCAAACATTTTTTCCTTTCTAAATAAAGAATAATAATAATAATAATAATAAACACCACAGCCCTACCTGTTGAGTAGTATACACCAAAATCTGATAGATGCCAGTTGTCAAGGTGCAACTAAATATAATTTTTTATAAAATTCTGTGGATTAATTGTTGATTTACAACTGCCATAAAATTTTTGTCACAGGTACACATACAGACAGGCATTTCCTAAAAATGGTCATGTAGTACTTTGAACCTCAAAATGTATAAATCCATCAATTTAGAAGTCTTTTTTTTTTTTTTTTTAAATCTAATGCATTCTTTTATTGAATAAAAAAGCAAAAATAGTGCCTTCTCACAGAATTAATGCAGTATAAATTTGATCAAGTATTAATTAATTAAATTAAAAATAAATAACAAGTTTTAACATGTTGTAGACATTTATTCATTCGAAATAAGTACTAGTTTATTACATTCAATGTCTGAGGAATTGACATCTTGTTTACTGAATATTACCAAAAGAAAATAAAAGAAGCTTTAGCAATAATTTGCTTACCTGAATTTTTAACTTTTGGAGCAGTACTCTTTAAACAAAATGTCAAGGATACAGGATTAGTTGGTAAATTTTTCAAAACTGTTTCTAAATAAAAGTTGAGTTGCTTCAATGAATTTTCATTTATTTGCTGTAAAACATAATAAAACAAAATAAACTTTGATTAACTTAAAGAGTTATTTACTTTTGAAATTTTAACAAAAGAAAACTATCCTTATTAAAATAATAATAGTTATTATTATTATTATTTTTAATTATAAATTTGACTGAAATTTCAAACCCTGAAAATAACTTATTATATATCATACTATGTAAAATAAGAAAAAAAGTGGGGAGAGAAAAAACACTGCAAACAAGAAAAGAATTGTTTCCTGATTTCATGGCAACTTTTCTCACATTTTTACTTCTTTTTAAATCAAATTTTATTTTCTATATTTTATTTGATTTACCTGGTCAACTATTAAATGACAGCAATGTCTCTCCAAATATAGAACTAAAATATATATTGTAAAATTTAATTTGATGTCAAAATGAAAAAAAAATCGATCCATTAGCAAATGCATGATTGGGATTTAAGAAAAAAGGCATTTTATAGTGCCTTATAGCACATTGAATAAAGAGATGGAATCTTCAGTTTTTCTCCTTAAGAGGGTAAAAGGAAACGTTTTGTGATGAAAAACTTTGCAAAATGAAGAAACAGCAGAATATTCTGCTTTCCCCTCAAAAGGTGAAAGAGAACATCTTGCGGCAAAAATTTTTGTAAAAACCCTCGATACTTAACTGTGTTTAGTCACTATATTTAAATTATTTTAAAAGAAAAATGAATAATTGAAACAATTAAACAAATACACTGATGGAAAAAAAATCCCAACACCAGGAAGGAGCTGTGCTAGATAAACAAAATTTGGTAGGCGTGTTTATACATCTGAAAGATGACGTCGATTCAAATTTCGAACTACGCGCATAAGTGTGGCGCTAATAGCGACACTATGAACATGCAAATGAGGTTTGCTTTGAATAAGCGCTGTAAGGTTCATGATAGTTATTTACAGTTGAGATTTGACGTAGTGGGTTAATGTTAGTCAAGGATGCCTCTCAGAAGATGAAGAAGCCATTATCAACAGCTCACTGAGTTTGAACGAGGTCGTGTAGTAGGGCTACGAGAAGGTGGGTTTTCTTTCCGCGATATTGCAGAAAGACTTGGCAGGAATGTATCCACTGTGCATGAGTGTTGGCAGCAGTGGTCAAGGGAAGGTACTGCCTTAAGAAGACCGGGTTCCGGGCAGCCACGTGGCACTACTGAGAGGGAAGACCGCCGTATTCAGCGTATGGCTGTGGCTAATCATACTGTGTCTGCAGCTGAAATTCGAGCTGCAGTTGGCACCAGAGTGACACAACGAACTGTTACAAATCGGTTACTTCAAGGACAGCTCCGAGCCAGACGCCCTGTAGCGTGCATTCCACTGACTCCAAACCACTGCCTTTTGCAATGTGAGTGGTGTCAAGCTAGAGCTCATTGGAGGACGGAGTGGAGATCTGTTGTGTTTTCTGATGAAAGCTGGTTCTGCCTTGGTCGCAGTGATAGCCGTGTGTTGGTTAGAAGGAGGCCAGGTGAACGCCTGCTAGCGACCTGCCTGTGGCCTAGACACACAGGGCCTACTCCTGGAGTTATGGTTTGGGGAGCAATTTCGTATGACAGCAGGAGCACTCTCGTGGTTATCCCACGCACCCTGACTGCAAATTTGTACGTCAGTCTAGTGATACAACCTGTTGTGCTGCCATTCATGAACAGCATTCAAGGGGGTGTTTTCCAACAGGATAACGCTCGCCCTCATACCGCTGTTGTAACCCAACATACTCTACAGAGTGTTGCCTTGGCCTGCTAGATCACCAGATCTTTCTCCAATCGAGCACGTATGGGACATCATTGGATGACAACTCCAGCGTCATCCACAACCAGCATTAACTGTCCCTGCATTGACCGCCCAAGTGCAACAGGCATGGAACTCCATCCCACAAACTGATATCCGACACCTGTACGACACAATGCATGCACATTTGCATGCTTGCATTCAAAATTCTGGCGGTTACACCGGTTACTAATGTCCCAACATTTCACATTTGAAATGGCTCTTCTCACCAATGGCTCTACCTGTGATCTTGAAACTTTAATCAATTAAATATGTTACCTAGAGAAATGTATTGCTGAAATTTCATTACTGTACAATAATTTTTTCTTGGTGTTGGGATTTTTTTTTTTCCATCAGTGTATATTTTCATCAAGGACTATTTTCAGCAAATCAAAAACATGGCCAGGTACCATGATACACACCTGTTAATGAAATGTCAATGACACTTAATTTTAGAAAGATGGTTAATTTAAAATCAACAAATATGCCTTCATATTAGAATACAGCTTTAGTATAGGAATCTTTTGCAAAATTTGAACCTATAATCTGCCTAATCTTTGGACAAAACTTTTCTTCTAATGAACGATTGCTTCCAATGAATGATTTTTCTAATGAACCATGAACGTCTCATTTCTGTATTGAATTTGTGAAATTCATTCCGAGTTTCTGAATAGTAACCTGGGGAGTTTCACTGTACGTAAAATAAACATTACAAATGTCCTTTTTGAAAACAACTTGTCTTTTTAATTGAGTTCATGCTACCTTTTATTTTTAGTGTTGATGATTTGAAATGAATATAGAAATTATAAATGACTATAACTTTTTAATTGAAAATAATTTATCGATAAAAATAACAAAGACTTTAAAAGGAAGATCAAAATTTTGTTTGCACTATATACTTTATAAAAGTTCTATGTGACACCTCTTGGTCACACAGACAATATCTAAGTAGTTGTCAATTTCATATCATACAGTCTGTAACAAAAGTGTCCGAACACTAGCAAAAATTCCTATGTAAAAAAAGTACACTTCATGCGGTTTTGTTATATAAATCCTCGTCAGTCCTGTTCTTAGTCAGTGTAAGAACATGATTCGATAAGGATTTATTTAACAAAACTGTATGAAATGTACTTTTTTTACATAGGAATTTTTCCTAGTGTTCGGACACTTTTGTTACCGACTGTACATTCTGAAGCATATTTAGAGCCATCAACACAAGAGCATCAGAAATGTGCATTTTGAGTTCTGGAATTGTTTTCAGCAAAGAAAATACATATACAAGGCCTTTCACATAACCCAACAGAATTAATTTTGCCAAAAAAATTTCAGAACTCAAAATGTGCATTTCTAATGCACTTATGATGATGACACCAAATGTGCTTCAAATTGGTGTGATATGGACTACCACTTAAATGTTGTCCATGTTACAAAGGGGAGTCACATAGAACATGTATAATGTACGTAAACAAAATTTTTAACTTCTTTTTACATTCTATGCAGTTCTTATCAATAAATTCTTTTCAATTAAATAGTTATAGCTATTTGTAATCGCTATATCCATTGTGAATCAACCTGTATATTTAAGTAGTTTGCCCAATGTAATGATGCACTGATATTTTTATCGTTTTGTTATGTTGTTGTTGTTGTCGTATGCCACTCGGAAATTCAGAGCCCCGGTAGTGGAACTAGCCAGATAATTTTAAGGCATGAGGGGTGTGTCTTCCGTTAGTTAGGAGCACCTAATAGGGAGGAAGTACGACTTTAGCTCCACAAGCTGGCGAAAGAATCATTTTGTTATAATTTTTGTGTATTCTTGTATGTGGTTAAAAAACTTTTTTTTTTTTTTTTTTTTTTTGCAAAGCATAACTTATAGTTCTCTTAAGGTTATGAATCATTAATAAATTTAAGTCATATCAACATATCTTTTATATTTACTTGAGCACATATATATTATACTTACTTTTTCAGTTGGAAACTGATAAAATAAATCTGGATGGACAGCAAAATAAAATGGTCTTAATGCAGCAGCAACTTCTTGTTGAGTAAGTGGGACAGTGCTAAAATGATGCCTAATAAAGCCACAACTAAGGATTCTAGGGGCTTTTAAAACAGTACTAAAAGAAAAAGGAGAATTAATAACAGGGTTAATAAATCTATAACATATATTCTAGTTTATGCATTTTTAACAATTACTTTTACACTGTTGCTTTTACATAAATACATATTAATTAATTTCTGATAATAAGGCATTTGAACTTAGCAGAGTTTAATAATGCTAAGAAAAAAGATGGCTAACGTTAATGACAATAAAATATCATGCAATGACAGTTTTCCCAGGGTTTAAAAAGGAGTAGGGTGCTGCCAAGGAAAAAAAAGACAGTTTTGGATTCTTAAGGACACATTTAACATTTAAAATCTCTTCTCATTTCAAAATTCTGTTATAAATCTGCATATAATAAATACTTTTTTCAATTTTAATTTTCTTTACTTTTGCTTATTACTAATAAATAAATAAATGTTGATGGTCATACACAATTGTTTTACTCATTATATCATACACAGTGAAATCTCGTAAGTCATTTGGATAAGACATCACTCCTTATAGTACATCATGTTTCAAAAGTTCCGATCTTTCCTGTATTTTACTCCACTTATTGCACCACTATTTTTTAAACCACTCCGCTTATGACGTCACTTTAAAAGTGCAATATGCAGATTTGTCCCTTTCCTTTGTCAAGGTCATCTTCTATCAAAAAATTTTTGGAATTTCACAAGCATACTGTTCCATGACCAGAGGTTAATCCAGAACAAATTTAGTGCCGCACTGAGGCACTTTCACAAAGTCAATTTTTAGCAATGAGGTACCTTCACAAATTCAACTTTCAGCAAAGAGGTACCTTCACAAAGTCAATTTTTAGCAATGAGGTACCTTCACAAATTCAACTTTCAGCAAAGAGGTACCTTCACAAAGTCAATTCTCAGCAATATAACAGCACACTAAAATATTTTATAAGCTTCACTGTATCGAACACAGAAAAATACCCTCAATTTGACTATTTACTGGAGACAATGATAAATATCTAAGTAAACACCTACTTATCTTACATATAAGAAACAACTTAACTCGCCCATATAGATATTTATTTTTACAACTGTCTCATTTTATTTTTTAAATGTATTTAAAAAAAAAAAAAAAAAAAAAAAAAAAATGCTTTACGTATTTTAGTTAATTGTTCTGAAGTATCATTAATTTTCACAAACTTACTTGATGTTTTCACAAATTATTTTATAAATTCACAAATGGGGTACCATTTTTATAAAGCTGGATTAATCCCTGATGACAAATAATGCACATGATAATACGTATGGGGGGAAGTCATTCTTTGCAAATCCACAAGTGTTATTTCTTGTGGGAGGGAAGGGGATACACAAGGTTAGAGGGGAAGGAATGATTTCGCCTGTGGAAGCTTCTTGACTGTGGAATGTTTATTATTGTTTATTTTCATGTTCTTTCGTGTTTGCTTGTTATTTTCGTGCTCATTTTAGCTTTGAGAAAGCATGAATTCGGAAGCTAAAATGTCGACAAAAAACTCATGGGTGTTAACAGAAAATGTGAAATTAATTAATGATTTTGAAAAGTCAGGAATGAGTACATCTGGATAGTCTAAATTGCATTCTATCCCAAGAACGACATTAAATATGATTCTATCCGCAAATGAAGCAATTTTTAGCAGCTATCAAACTGGTTGTAATCAAAAAAGGATGCGTGCATCGAATTTTGATGATGTTGAAGTTGTGCTAATAAAATGTTTTTAAAATGTTTGATCCAACAATATTACAGTATTAGGGAACATTTTAAAAGAAAAGGTGTTGTAAATAGTGAAAGGACTCAATGTTGAGAACTTTAACACTAGTAATGGATGGACAGAGCAACACAGAATTTCAAACTTGATTTAAAGAGGGACATGGACTTTCGTTTATGAAAATTTGTGGAGAATCAACAGTTGTTGACGAAAGCAAAAGAAATTAAAGCAAAAGAAATATATTTTGACTTTAAATGACACTACAGATAGAGATTATGATATGCTATATTCCTTAGAGAAAAAAATTTTTATTTCAGGAAATTCCCTTCAAACAAAAATTGATGTTTTTTTCTAAACCAGTAATAAATGGGTAGTATGTATTGAATTGTGCAATTAAATAATAAGTACTATGTATCATATTTACTTTCCTTAATTTGTTATCCATTTTATGACTTTAATTTTTCATTCTACTAATTTATAAAGTAATTTAATTATAAGCATACTTATTATGTAAACATTTGAAATTTTATTTAACATTTAACATAAACTCCACTTAAGAAGTCACTCTGCTTAGTAAGTCATTTTTAACTGCTCCCGAGAGTGACGTACTAACGAGGTTTGACTGTATATCATTTATCTTCAGTGTATTATTATTCTTCAGTTTGAAGGTTGTTTTCTGCAAATACAAAAAGGCAATAACACTGCAATTCTTTTTAGAAAAGGGGCAAGAAGGGTGCAATTTTTTTTGGATGAGGGACAAGAAAGGTGCTTTTTTTTTTTAAAAAAAAAAAGGCAAGTACAGTACAGCACTCTCCAGATATTCTTTAACCACATTTCTTGCAACCATGGAAGCCTCTGCACGAGTGCAGATTGAATGAGTCCAGTGTTAAAATAGAGGTGACTGAGAGAAAACAAGCGATAAGGGAACACCAAATAACTGGATGTTTGCCTCTCGGCCAATTTTGCATCCTTCCAAACTTTTGGACTCGGCCTCACTGCTAGGCGTAGGAAACATGGTCGCACTATATTGTATGAGGGAAATTCTACAGTGAAGACTTTGTTTGTATTTTTGCAATATTTAATGGATGTGCCTAAAATAATATTACTTAATGGCAAATAATGTGGTCAAATAGTAGGCATAGACAGTTAAACTTTATAAATGAGAAGAGAATATTTATTGTTTCAAATTTCTTATAAAAGTTAGTATAAAGTAAACGAAAAAATATGACTAGTATTATGTTCATTAATTTAAATAAACATCTTTAAGACTTCAATCCTGAAAAATCAATGGACAAATTGCATTTTAAAGCTGAGATACAAAAACATTGTTAATTTCTAAAATTTTATGAAGAGTCCATTAATGTACCTAATTTTACCACCAAACAGACCTTATATGTAAATTAAATTGACTTTTTAATGCGTTATTTATAGTCTTGTCAGTCGTTAAACTAGCGCCCATACTTATTTTAGTAGAGGTTCATGCAATTTATTATTTACCTGTGTATACAGAGCTTTTAAACAAACTGGCAGTATATTTATTGTCGATTTTTCTATTCAATGTTTTTAGTAGTGCAATAACAAATTAACACATAACTGGGGACGGGAGTCAAAATGACTATTGTTCATTCAACATTAATATTTAAAATATTTTTGGTAATTACTTGATTTTCAGAATATATTGCGTTTCAAAAAAATAAATAAATTGCAATGCTGTTTACAAAAGACAAAAAAGAAGAAGAACAATGGAGAATATTTTGACTCTATGTCTCTGATTGCGTAAGAAAATTCATGTCTCCAGTTATGAGTTAACCTTATTGATCGAAGGATACCCAATTTTCAGATCTTCCTACACTTTATACAAAAATTTTAAACATTATTGCAATATCTTTTTTTTTTTTTCATTTGGCGCTATACAAATATAGTGAAAACTCATATACAATTAAAAGGTTACTCAACGAAAAAATGTATTTTCAGAAAATCTTTAATTACTATTAAGAAAAGTAGGTATTTATTATTAATCATTAACTAAAGTAGATATATTTTTAAATAAATTCCACAGATTAAATAACTTGATCTTAAGTTTAATGGTATTCAAGTGTCTTATTTTTGATAAGTAGCTAGTCTAGAGTTTCAGCTAGATTAGATTATCATCGTACATCTTATACTATTTTAATTAATCAATTAAATAAATTAAATTTAAATTACTCTACATTGCTATTACGCAAATAAAAAAATAAATGTACATACTGCACATTAATAAGCCTAGCCATGCAAATTTATATTTTAAAAAACATGATGTAATATAATAAAAAAATGGAATTAAAAATCATAATTTATTTCATCTGTTTTTGTTTTTGTTTACGCATGGTTTTTGACCTTGAAATAGTGTTGCCATTCAACAAAAACTTGCTGTGTACATAAATACTCGTCAAGGAACTATCTCCATGTTTTAATCGTTCTGCACCTGTACTTAGTCTTAGGATGACCAAATTTTTAAATTCTGAAATGGTGACATGTCCCCAGGTTTTACTTAAAAATTGGGAACACGTATTTAATATTAATAGCGTAACTCAAATTCTCTATTAAGATATAAAAAGTAATTCTCAATTAAGACACACAAAGTAAAATAGATATGCAATACATAAGAATATATTTCTTTCTACTTGTAAAGAGCTGCACGATTACACATTTATCAGAATTAAAATAGCTTTTCTTAATGGATAATACTTTAATATTCCCATGGTTTGAAGAGTCAAATTAAATTACACATTCTCTAGTTCTGATCATTGACTACATATTAGAAAAACTACGGATTTGTAATCTATTTGTTCCCGAACATTCCATCCCCACCAATACACTAGAGATGGGATAAACAGTTACTTTTCGGTAACAGGTTACTTCGTTCCATACACTGTAAAAAAATAACTATTACCAGCTACAAGAAACTGTCTGTGATTGGAAAAAATAATTATTTTTTCCAATCACAGAGAGTTTCTTGCAGCTGGTAATAGTTATTTTTTTACAGTGTATGGCTAATGTCTTTCTAATCCTTTCGGGATATACAATATATACATGGATCTTGCATAGTGGATGCGGTTCATGTTTTTGAATCCCAATGCTTTCGAAGTAATCTCCACTTTATTTAACACTAGAATTTCTGCAATTAAAAAAAAAAAAAAAAAAAAAAAAACGCTGATATGAAATAGTGGTAGAGACAAAGTTTTGCACAAACGTTCGTCCCAAGTGTGTAAGCATAAGAATCTGTTAAATGAATTCATTTAAACACGAAAACAAAATAATATCAAATAATATCAAGTAACACGTGCCGTTTTCCGTAAAAAAGAATTCTCATATTAAAAGCCATATGATTAAGAAATAATTAAATAATAATAACAAATCTTTAAAAAAAATCTTTAAGGCATCCCAACTAACGAGTAATTGCCTCTTTTGGTCTTCCGAAGAACTTGAACATTCTAGATTGACAAGAAAATTAATATTTTTCAATCAAAAATTATAAATTTTGCTTACAAAAACTGCATGAAATGATTTATTTTCTCAGATATTAAATTCTAACATACGACCATAATTAACTATTCTTAACACCTTTACTTATTTTAAATCATTAAAAATAGTCTCGAGAAAAAATCAGATAAAAAAAAAAAAGAAAATAAATAAAAAATAAATAAATATTCAATTTTCTTATCAAATTATTCTTGATTAAACTCAAACAATATTCTTGATAAAACCACAATAAATAAATGCTCATCAACACTATCAGTATGCGATTAAGCATTTTCAATTCCAGCTGCAATAAATTTCAAATATAAACAAACACCCTCCATTCTTCCTCTCCTTAGGGCCGGTAACAGAAATTACGGGCCCCTGGGCAAATGAAAATAGCAGCCCCCCTCTCCCCCCCCAAAAAAAGAGCAATTTAAGAAAAAAAAAATGTGGGAATTTAGAAAAATTTTTGCTATCTTTTGAGTTATACTAAAATATATTTGGCATAGATGGGCTACATTCCTTCATGCATTTATTTTTATAAATTTCTACTTTAAGGCATTTTAAAAGCAATGAACTCAGCCGATCTTTCAGTCACAGTTGCAGGCTGAAATGTCCAAGGATTAATAAAATTCAGAAATGTTAATTAAAAAAAGAAACAAATAAAAGAATTATAAGATAATTTTTTTTTTTTTTATATACCATGTTTTTAATTTTCCTGCTGAATCATATAAACGCGACTGAAGGTAGCAGGGACCCGAAACAATTGGCTAAAAGTATTTAAAACATGCATTGTCACCGTGTTCTGAGCTATTCTAAAAGCTTCAACTGTCTAGCTAGTCGAGAAGTTTATGTGATTGTTGAAACACATAATAAACGCTACCGATGACAGCGGGGACCCGAAACAGTTGTTTAAAAATATTTAGAAAATGCAGTGTCACTGTGTTCTTAGCTATTATAAAAGTTTCAAATGTCTATTCGGGAAGTTACATGATTGTTGAACTATATAATAAATGCTGCCGAAGGCAGCGGGGCCTGAAACAGTTGGTTAAAAGAATTAAAAAAAAAAAAAAAAGCTTTGCCACTGTGTTCTGAACTGTTCTGAAAGTTTCAAATGTCTAGCTAGTCGGGAAGTTAGTTAAAAATATATTTTCTGTGCAATCGTATAAACACTGTCAAAGGCAGCAGGTACCCGAAACAGTTGGTTAAAAATATTTAAAAAATGCATTGTCACCGTGTTCTGAGCTATTCTGAAATTTCCAAATGTCTAGTTCATCGGGAAGTTAGTTAAATATTGATTGCAAGATTTGCACTGGACACACAAACAAGAATCGAAGTTAATAAAAACATGGTAAAAAAAAAAAAAAAAAAAGAATACAGAAGTCGTACTCAGCGTTCAATTAATAAAAGTGAATTTTATTGAAAATTTGAAGGATGTATAAAAGGAGGAATATGACTGATTTACATTATAGAGTCAACAAATATTATTGAGCGAGCTAGGGAACAAAGTACAAGACAAAAATCAAAAGTCTTTATAGGATTACATCTGAAAAATAAAGTGGTACAGATGATTGAGAGAAAATGATTGTTGCTGGCTTTCATTTGTTAGATTCTCTAAGATCAAAGTTTCTAGGAAGAACCTGTTTGCTATATCATTAAGAATATCCTGTGTAATTTTTGAAAAGGTCATCAAAAATTCACTCACAACCAGAGCCTAATTAAGGGGGAAGCACACATTATCTCCGCTCTCACCGGAATATTTTTACAATTATTTTTTACTTCATGTCATAGAAATTCCACGCTTTGACGAGGAAATATTTTTTATAAAAAATGAACGGTGTAAAACAATCCAATTTACTCACCGTTATTAGACACCAGAATTCTTTTAAAATAATTTTTAAAGAGAATTTTCTGTTTATTATAGGAGGAAAGTATTTGTTAAAAAATAACGGTGTAAGTATAAATAATATGTGCTTCCCCCTTAATCAGGCTCTGCTCACAACGGTTATCAGAAATTTGGCATAGCATAGTTTTGGAAAGTTTAGTTCATGAGAATTAGCAAGATAAGCAGACTTTTTTGACAAATTATTTAATGCAAAAACTGCGACAACCAGGCACCAAATGATACATTACAATGCAGGATAAAAATAGCCGAATTAAGGCCATATCCATTCACAAAATAAAGTCAAAACATATTTTATGAGACGCATAAGAATTTACAAAACGTTATGGAAACAAAGATTTTGCTCCTATAGCCTTAAAAAATAGATCCATTGTGAAAGGAAATGAGCAGATATGAAAATTTAGAAAAAATATATTGGTTGTGTTTTGTGTATGAATTAAAGTTATTACTCATAGTTTAAAATAGTCATATCCTTATATTTAGAAAGGTTTTTAAGATTAAATAATTTAATTCATAAATATATATATCTTTCATTTAAAATATTTGCTTGTCTTATTGAGGGAAAAGAAATTTTATAATACGCAATAATTTAAATCACAGCTGCACTTTCTTTGTATTTGATGCCTTTATGTTACTCTAATTTGCTACATAATTTTGTTGGTGTAAGTTTCTTTTCTAGATTTCCTCTAATTCCATGTTATTTCCAAAGCTATATTCCCCATAATCCAAGTTTAAGAATATATTGAGCTATTTTGACTTGCCATGAAAAATCTTCACTTTTGAACAATTTACGAAGTTTTTAAAGTAAATTTGTTATATACCTTAATATTCATTCCAGTATCATTAAATGATATTTTTAAACTGGTGTGACTTATTTACGGTGAAAATAATTTTCATAATGCGTGTTTATGGGAAATTTTTCTCTATTTTGTCACATTAAATATTTTTAAGTTTCGACTGACTAACAAACTTGTTAAAGAGCGATGGATATTGGAAATTGATAGGATTTACACACTATCATAAAAGGTGATTTAAAACTACTCCAACTTTTTAATGACAAAAATAATCTTATAATGGAAGTTTGTGTGAAATTGTGCCCAATTATGTCGTGTTCAGAAAATCTTAAATTTTGAATAACCTTCGAGTTTTAAAATTGGAATACTGAGATTCTGCGTTTAAAAAAATGAATAGTTTCTTGCTAATATTATAAACGATGTTTTAAAACTGGTCTGACGGACGAAAGATAGAGAATATCTCTTCACAAAAGATAGACGTGACTAATTCCGATTCATGACGTGAACTTACGATGGTTCTGCCATCAATTATGTATTAAAAGATTATTCAGAAATTAAATATTGAAATAAAAAATTAATATACCACGTTTTTTAAAAACAGGCTAAAAGGATGTAATGTAATATGTTATAGCCCCATACAATTTGTCTTTAAAAATTTTTTTATAGTAAAATATAACAGTTATAAAATACTTTTAAGATTTTAAATGCAATAGATAATTGATGTATGAATAGGTCACCTAAGTCCTTAAAATTTTATTGAACTGCAAATGATATGAACTGTTGTGCAATTTTTATCGACGCCAGCTACTCCCTATACTACTTAATATCACCTACTGCATGCGTCCCAAGTTTTTCCTTTTAAATCTTGCAAGTATTTCCCTAGCTAATGAAAATTCCCAATCAAAAATTTTCAGAACAGCATGTTTACAAATCTGTATGGCGATATGAGAAATTATGTTATAATTTTTAAGGCATTTTAAAGACGGGATATAGTATATCTATATATAATTTTTGTTTTTTAATCTTGTGTAAAGTCGGTAACAAAAATGTCCGAACACTAGCAAAAATTCCTATGTAAAAAAAGTACACTTCATACGGTTTTGTTAAATAAATCCTTGTCGAATCCTGTCCTTAGTCAGTGTAAGAACATGATTCGATAAGGATTCATTTAACAGAACCGTATGAAGTGTACTTTTTTTACATAGGAATTTTTGCTAGTGTTCAGACACTTTTGTTACCGACTGTATATGTGAAATTTTGCAATAGGTTTTTAACATCTTGATGAGATTATGGCAGAGACATAAGGCAAATTTTAAGTGTATTTCCCCTTTTATACAAATTTTCAGCTCAATCACATGATAGGAAGTATGTTAAAATTCGAAATCAAATTTTAGATGGGTTTGGGGGTTCCACTTCCCCTTCCCTCCAGTTTTTTCTGCTTCAACGTGTATTGTCGTCAAGGTACAGACAGTAACAAAAGTGTCCGAACACTAGCAAAAATTCCTATGTAAAAAAAGTACACTTCATACAGTTTTGTTAAATAAATCCTTATCGAATCATGGTCTTAGTCAGTGTAAGAACAGGATTCGACAAGGATTTATTTAACAAAACCGTATGAAGTGTACTTTTTTTACATAGGAATTTTCGCTAGTGTTCGGACACTTTTGTTACCGACTGTATGTAAAATGCATTGGGTATAAAAATGTTTAGCGCAATCGGTGATAGAAAGTGGTTTAAAATTCTAAATCTAAACTTAAATTGAAATTGTGGGCCCTTGGCCCCTACCTAAGTCCGTTACTGCTTAAGCATTCATTGTTATCGGAGTTATGGATACATGCAAAATTTCAAATGAATCCAATGACAAGAAGGGAGTTAAAAATCAAAATAAAATTTTAATAGGAGTTAATGGTCAGAATCCCTTTTCTCTTAATCCGTTTCATCTTGAACATGCAATATTAACAAAGTTCTAAATGTATACAAAACTTCAGCTCAGTTGGAGGATAGAAAGTGAATTAAAATTCGAAATAAAACTTTTAACTGGAGTTGTAAGCCCATTGCCCCATAGCCCAAAGTCCTTTACTGCTTGGACATGTATTGTCTCTGAATTTGTATGAAAGACGAAAGTTGTCTCTGAAGAAATTGTGCCTATACATTTTCTCTGAAGAGAATATATATGCACAATATCAGCTCAATTCGATGATAGAAAGTTATGTAAATTCTTTTGCACGATATGAGCCTGACAAACCTCAAATAAAGGGCTCCAAAGCTCCCTCCTAACTCTTTTCCCCAAGTCCAGTTCTGCTTGAGCATGATTTATCATTGGAGTTGTACATGTATGTAAAATTCTAGCTCGATCAAATGATAAGAATTGAGTTAAATTTTGAAATCATATTTCTATCTGCAGTCAAAGGTCCAGGGCCCCCAGCCTTTCTCTCCAAATCTATAACTGCATGATTATATATTGTCATCGATATTTTTTATGTATGCGCATACCAATGGTATATACACCAATGGTACCGCATACCATCACTCCAGGTGGTGACCCAGTATGCGGCTACCAAAATTTTGATTACCCTCAAAACTGCATCACTGATATGGGCGTCTTTAATGTGTGATCAACGACGAATCTGGACGCAGGAATGGCGTGAATTCGCTCTTCAGACAAATCATAATCCTGTTTACAGCATCAAGATTGCCTCATTGGTATTTAACAGCATTGTAAATAATACACATTACCAGCTGGGATTCGACATCGTCGCACTGTCCATACCCTGCAGTTATGGAATGGGGTCCCATTGGATACACGTCTCGATTACTTCTTGTTCGCATTCCCGGCACTCTGAGTAGCAGCCGTTAAATTTCTGGTGAGTTAAGGCCCACCCCTTTGCCCTATATTCTACGTTTCTGTAGCACAACATTTAAGTAGGATAATGCACGACTGCAAGTTGTCTGTATTGTCCGGACCTTCCTTGATAGAGAATGTGTTCAACCGTTGTTCCGGCCAGCGCGTTCTCCAGATCTCGCACCAATGAAAATGTCTGTTTAATCGTTGAAAAGCGAGTGACCCGCCACCACACACCAGTAACTACTCTCTAAAAAAATTCTGACACTTTCCCTGGAAATTTAGGGCAGCTAATGTGTGCAATATTTACCAGTAATTTTCCTTGAAAATATCAGTAATAATTAAATATACGCATTCAAAATAACACTTCATCCCTGAAATCAGAAACGTTTCATAGACGAAAACCTGTTATTTTTAGGAACCTGTCCTAAACTTATTAAAACTAGAAACTTATCCGATGTATAAGACGAACGTTACTGAATTTTTTTTACAGTGTACGGTCTATGAACTGTGACATCCTGTTGAAGCTTCATGAAGTGCTGTACCCGAATATGTCATCCCATCGCTGTTCGATTTAGTGCCTAGGCAGATAGGTGTAGCTATTATTCAAAGAGGCTGCTGCTTTAGGTACTGTTTTCTGAGGATACATTACTCTAAACTTCCTGAAAATTTAATCAATTGCTCTTCCTACTGTAAAATATGCCAAATAAATATCATTCTTACATTTGCATTCCTTCTTAGTGTTGCAATTTTCACAAACACGAGTGTATATGAAAAGTGTGAATGTGTGCTTCAATAATTTTACTGCCGACTGTATGAAAAATGTATGTTTATTTCCTTTTGTTTATTGCAGTCTAAAAAAGTTAAATTCAGCCTACCAAAAATTTTGCCCGTAGACGTAATATATTGTATTCTCTTACATACTCACATACACGAACTATTTGTTGGATTTTAACAAATGTTTTAACGTAGCATCTCCATATGATACAGATTTAGAATACCGAGTTTGAACTTCCTGTTATTATTTGTTTTTAAGTTATGGTGATAAAAGACATACAGACATACAAATAGACAGACAAACCGCTAAAATCCTGACTTTCGGAACCTCAAAACGTGTAAATATACCAAAATCTAAATTTCAAAGATTTGACCCCAAAACAATACTTTCTCTACTATACATGGGTAAGAAAAAGTAAAAATAAATAAGAACTTATTTATTTCAAATGAGATGCAGTGTCCATCGAGTAGTGTAATTCGAATTTGTAACTGCAATCAAATGTAAGTTAATATATTTTAGGTAGAGAAACCGAATTAATCAAAAAACAAATCAGAAAAATGACCCATGTTTCATTTGAAAGAATAGTCTCATTAAATATCTACTTGATAGTTTAATTTGTGGTAGAGTACTGGTATGTTATGAGAAGGATACAAGTTTGATATCTGGTCTTCTTCTTTTTTTTTTTTTTTTTTTTTTTTTTGTTATTGTTTAAAATTCATTCAGACCGAACTGAATAGCTAAAATAAATAAATAACTGAATTTACAATATATCTGGATATATGTGAAGATTCTATGCAATGTCTTTTCGGAATGGGTAAAATCCAGAGACTTCACTTTATAAATTACAATCGGATTTTCCTATCTTTATGAATAACTAAGTTTACAATATCTGAATATAATGCTAAGATTCTGTGCAATGGTTTTTTGAATGGGTAGAGTTTTTGCCATAATCAGATATTTCACTTTCTAAATTATAATTGGACTTCCTTATCTTTACGAATAACTGAACTTACAACATCTGAATATATTATATATACTGAGATTTAATGCAATGATTTTTTAAATGGGTAGAATATTTGTCATAATCAGAGACTTAATTTTTCTAAATTATAACAGGACTTTTTTTTATCTTTATGAATAATTGAACTTACAATATCTGAATCGAGATTCTATGTCATGCTTTTTTGAATGGGTAGAGTTTTTGTCATAGTCAGAGACTTAATTTTTCTAAATTGTAACAGGATTTTCTGATCTTTATGAATGATTGAACACTGTGAAAAAATTCTGTAACTGCTAACTGCTAACTGACATCTAGAATCTAAATTGTGGCTCTAGAAAAAATAGTTCCATGTCATCCTTATAAATTCTAGTCCCCTTTAAAAGCGAGTTCTAGAAACCCCTATTAGAATTCTAGAGCGTTTTTCTATATTCTCGAGGGCAAAGTTATTTAAAAATCTCTGCAAATAAATGCGAATACAGGAGCCGGGTTTCAGCAACTATAATCTAGGTTTATCACCCAATTCTAGAAAATCAAGCGAGAATTTCTCGCCACACAAAAGATTCAGAATATTCAGAATATTGTTTCACCATCTAGAAATGTGTAGACTAGAAATTCTCGATCATTTCGTCTATTCAGTTCATTGGTATGCATAGCTCGGGAATCTATATTTTTAGTTAAGGGATTTAGAAAATGACCACTTATTCATTCTAGATGAAGGCGGTATATTTTTTTCTCAGTGAACTTACAATATCTGAATCGAGATTCTATGCAATGATTTTTTGAACGTGTAGACTTTTTGTCATAGTCAGTCTTCACTTTTTAGATTATAATTTGCTATCGAATAAATTTAAGATTAGGAGATGATGTACTGCCTAGTACACAAGTTGCCCTATGCTCTGATGGCGCAGTAAATCACAGATTGTCCAAGTGTTTAGTAGGTTCATTCAGTCTTGCCAGCACAGCAGTCCCCCAAAACAACGAAGTAAGAGTCGTTATCATTCAGGTTAAAGTCGTTATGGTGTGACAATATCCCCACTATTCGAAGTTGCGCAGTAGTTTTTGGAGCAGCGCCTCACGGGGACCTCAAGCATTGGCACCCATTACTAAACTTTAAGTATACGATCTACACTGCATGACATACGTTTCATCTAATTTATAACCAAATATTTTTTATACACTTTCCGATGGAGTTCAATGTTGGCAAGATGTAGGAACTTTTTAATTTAATAATTACTATTAATTTTGATATATATGATAAACGGTTTGACAAACACAGAATTAAATAAACGTTACGATTGCAAATTAGGGATGGACATTGAATAAAAATTTCTTCAAGTTGACAATAATGATGGAGTTCCATTGATGGAGCCATTCTGACCTCAGTTTTCCTATATTCTCTTGAAATTGCTAAAATGTTTAAAATGTAACATTTTAAATATGATTTTAATAAAAATTTAAAGAAAGAAAAATGTCATTAATACTCTTATAGTATTTTGATTTCTTTTATTAAAATGCTAGTAACTTAAATGATGAAAATGGTGAGTGATTTTTATAGAATATTACCACCATAAAAAATATCCGCGGGAAGAATGCAAAGTATAAAGTGAATAACTAATATTATATTAGGTTTGTGTTGGATTTTTGATTAGTGTCGCACTAGATCTGCTTTGTCGACCATTGGTGACGGTCAACCAAGAATCATTCAATTTAATATTAGGAATGTTATCAAAAGAAAATACATGAAGGATCTAAATCTGAGTGTATACTTGTTTTCACATCAGACTTACTTAAATGTATTTGTATTCATTTATTGGAAATATAAACAATATAAAAATTGTTGTATTCAGTGTGACTATTAGATGAGGACTAAAATTGGACTAAGCATCAAAACTTGAGCAGTGATTCAAATGGGTAAAATACTTAGTGGTTATATAATTTCCTTACTTTCTTATCTTAAATAAAAAAAAAAAAAAAAAACTATCTCGTACCACAAAAAAGGAATGTCAGTGACATATTTTTAGGTACTTTTATCGGGATCATAGATTAAATTTACTTTATCTTAATAAAACTTTGAAGGAGTGAATTGATAAGGATTTGGATTGTACTACACATTAAAAAGTATTATCTTGCGTTTCAAGTGCAAAGGTGAGGTTTATTATAGGTGTAGCAATGTGGATTTTTGAAAATTTATCTCTTGTGAAAGAAATATTTCTGTTAATTGATCAAAAATGCAATGGCAGTTAATCTAGAAACTATTCAAGTTTTACAGAGTGTGGAATTTGACAGCAACTCATTTATCGTAAGCATCCATTTTAAGTGAGCCTTAAATATTTGTCTATTAACAATCATTCTTACTTTTATTTTAACATATTTATTTTCTTTTACATTTTCATATGCTTGTTGAAAAATTTTTCCATTTTATGTTTGCTTTTAAATATGACTAAATTAACTTCCGCAAAAAATGGCCGAGTTTATGAAATATTTTGACGTAGTGCTGACATCACGGAGTAATATTAATAGGAGTTGAAGGTCCAATGGGAGAAAGCTACGAAACTGTGATCTAAATTTTTGGTAAATATTGAGGGCGCCACTTGTCATTCCTCCCTACCTCGGCGCGGATATACTGTTGTTTTCAATAGAATTTTGCTGGAATACATTTAAAATTTTTTATTTTAAGCAATATAATTTCTTTGTAAGTTCTTAAAACTGCATAATTCAGATGTTTCAAATAAATACTTCGTTCCTAGTTGTAAAACAGGCTATGATAGTGATAAGAAAAGAAAAAAAAAGGCCGTAGGAGAAAAATAAAGTCCGAGTTCGTGTTTTCTGCACCTAAAGTAAGTTTATTTTATTTCTTTACAAAATTTCATCCATTCTCCTTCCTCCCAATTGTCTGTTTTAGCTAGCTTCGATTCATAAGAATCGTCATTTTTTAAAAGCTTTCTTTCAAAGTAAAATGAGTATAAAATGGCTCTTAAAAAAAACATGTTGGTTAGAATACTCTATTTAATGAAATTTGCTTTCAATCGAAATTTTTTCAGCTTGATATTATTTTTTAAAAAATAATTAAAACGAGACATTTCCCCATTGAATAACATTGCGGAAGCTGGAGAGAAGGAAGGATTGCACGCTGGCGCCATCTGTAAACATTAGAAAACAACATCACAAAATTTCAGCGTTACCTTCTTCTCCTGTCTTATTACTCCGTGGCTGACATTTACTCCAATATGTTCAAAACGATTATTCTAATGCTAAGAATTTAATTTAACAGGAAATGTATATAGCGCAAGGCTTCAATAGTGGCACGGCTCAAAAAGTCACATTTGATATAAATGGATTTAAAATTTTCATTGTTTTAAAAATACATGCATTAGGAAACGCTGAGGAAACACTGAAGAAAAATTCTGTAACTGACATCTAGAATTTAAATTGTGACTCTAGTAAAAATAGTTCTATGTCATCCTTATACATTCTAGTCCCCTTGGAAAGCGAGTTCTAGAAACCCCTATTAGAATTCTAGAGCGTTTGCCTATATTATCGAGGACAAACTTATTTAAAAATCTCTGCAAATAAATGCGAATGGAAGAGGCGAGTTTTAGCAAATGTAATCTTAGTTTATGAGGTTTATAACCCAATTCTAGAAAATCAAGCGAGAATTTCTAGCTTGAATACAAAGGATTCATAATATTTATAATATTCTTTCACCATTTAAAAATGTATAACCTAGAAATTCTCGATCATTTCGTCTATTCAGATTATTGACGTGGTTTATACACATTAGTTCGGAAATCTATATTTCTAGTTTAGGGATTTAGAAAATGTTCACTTATTCGTTCTAGAGGAAGGTGGTATATATATGTATATATATATATATATATATATATATATATATATATATTTTTTTTTTCTCAGTGTAATTTAAACATGCCTTACGATGCATACATTGAATTATGCCATTATTGTTACTGGAAGTAACGCATTTGTGTACACTGAGACCTGCACTTATTGCAAAAATCGTATTTTTTGAGTTGTACCATATTGCAGCACATAACCGATATGTATAATATTGTATTGATATAAGTATTTAATCATAAATTAACATAACAAATTTTTATTGACATTAAAAAGATGAATGCATTCTTAGTTTTCAATTACTTGTAAAACATGTTGATTTTAGACAACATTATGAGGTTTAGCCAGCTTTACCATACGTATTCTCTCTATGTTTTACTAAAACTAAGAAAAGATCATGTTATTAGCAAAATGAAAAGACCAAATGAAATATATATATAAAGAAGAAAAAGTTTTTAAATATATAAATAAATTAACAGGCTCGTTATATATATATATGTGTGTGTGTGTATTGTATTAATATAAATATTTAATCATAAATTATCATAACAAATTTATGTTGACATTAAAAAAGAGGAAGAAGGAATTCTTAGTTTTCAAAAATTAGTAAATTATGTTGACTTGAGACAACATTGTGAAGTTAAGCCAGCTTTACCATACGTACTTCCTCTCTGTTTTATTAAAAGACCGTGTTATTAGCAAAATGAAAGAACCAAAGTAAGTATATATATATATATATATAAAGAAGAACATTTTTTAAATATTTAAATAAATTAAATAATAGTATGTTACATATATCTATATAATTTTTTTGGGCTAATTATCTGTCTGGTTTCATTGTTGCTCTTTTGGTTATGGTTATTTAAATTTATATATACATACGTATTAAAATCTATAGGCAGTGATTAACTTGTATCACATAATTTCGTATACATTAAAATTTCCGTTTATTTTATTTCCTATTAATCATTCACTTTGAAATTTTAGGTTTGATTTTTTTTTTTTAGCACAAAATTTAGGAACATTTTTCATAATTTCACTAATTTTTAATTAAGGAACACTAGTTTATTTTGTTACTTTATTAATGTCACATTTCATTTACTTTGGATTATCTAATTCCGATTATTGAAAATTTCTTTATTTTTAGATAGAAATATCAAGGCTCTATGATGAATGAGACAATGTCTGAAAGTATTGAGTTGACGAAAAAGATGTTCCTAACGCTTCCTAAACCTAAGGATAAAGTTCAGTGTCAATATGTGTGGATAGATGGATCATTGCGCAATCTTCGTACCAAATCAAAAACATGGCTAAAAGTGCCGAACTCAGTTCACGGTAAGATTTAGTAGGACAAATAATCCATTAAAGTTTCGAAAATTAATTTCGGAGAGTAAAGGAGTTTTATTATATGTATGAATGTTTTAACATTAAATAAATAAAATTGTAATGCTTAAGCATAAAAATTTGTATGTTTATAAAAAAATGAATTTAAAAATCTGGAGTGACTCCACTCGACTTTCCGAACATTGAGTAATTAACAGTTTTGTAGATAAAGTAAAGAAAGAGTAGTTGTTAAACAAACAAAAGAGAGAAAACCATAATAGAGTGTTTGAGTATTTTTCTCCATCTATTACACGTTGTTTTATTTAACGCTACTGAACTTTGAGCCCATAGATCATAATGACAAAGAAATTTTCGTTGTGTCCCTGTAAAAACCTATAAATGCTAGATTCACCAAAATGCTTATAGTTAGTGCAACAGTGATTTATAATACTCATATAAATTTTCAGCTGAATTCAATAAGGCGTTTAGATGCTATCGTACTTTTAAAAATTTAGTCCCATAGGCCATAATGATAAAGAATTTTTCTTTGTGTCCCTGTAAAAAAACTGTAAGTGCTAGATTCACCAAAATCTATACAGTTAGTTCAACTGTGATCTATAACATGTGTACAATTTTTTTGCTCGGATTAATAAGGCGTTTAGACACAATCACATTTTTAAAAATTTGGCCCCATAGGCATAATGATAAAGAATTTTTCTTTGTGTCCCTGTAAAAAAACTATAAGTGCTAGATTCTCCAAAATCTATACAGATTGAGTATTTGTGATCTATAATATGTGTATAAAATTTTTGCTCAATTGAATAAGGCGTTTAGATGCTATCGCACTTTTAAGATTTTGCTCCCATAGGCCATAATGATAAAGAATTTTTCTTTGTGTCCCTGTAAAAAAACTATAAGTGCTAGATTCACCAAAATCTATAGGGTTCGTACTATGGTGACTTACAATATGCGTACCAACTTTCAGGTTAATCGAACGAAGCGTTTAGACGCTAGCGTGTTCACCCACAGACATACACACATACACACACACATACATACACACATACACACACACATACATACATCATCGTAAAAATAGTGAAAACGGACTCAGGGGACCTCAAAACGTATAGAAACATCAAAATCTCGAATTCGGATTTTTGACATGATTACAATACTTTCCTCACTATAGTTTTCGGAAAGTAATAATTTAGAATAAATTTTAAGTAAAGTAAAGAAAAAAAAAATTCTTGTTATATAATAGAAAATTTCTTGTAGCAAATTTGCCAAAAAAATATCTGTATACTATGATGAGATAAAATCTTTTTGTAAAAAAATAGAACCGACTCCAAAAAGCAACTACTATTAAAAAAAAAAAAAAAAAATGTATGAAAAGAAACTAAATTGCGACTAAAAGTATAAAATAATTTCCTTCGCCAAACAACCTATAACACTACAATTAATCATAACTTTTGAAGTCGGCGCAAAATTAAATAAAATTTAATTAGTTTTTAAAGGTTTGTTTTTAAATCGGTAGCAACAAATGCTGTCATCTTGAATGATCCATTTTCATGTTTCCTTTAATATTTTATCACTGTATACAATTGGTCCGTTGGTAAGCATCTACACAGAACAGTGAACATTCTTCACAATGCGGTATTTATGTTTCTACGACGTTAGAGTTTCCTTTGCAAATTTGGTATAACTTTGATAACTATCATCCTTGGTGGCTTTTGGATTTGCCGTTCAAAACGTATTGCAAAAATATACACGCAAGATGTATATTTTCATAATATATTTTGTACGAAGTATTGTTTCATATTCTTGATTACTCTCTTAATCAAAATAGTTTTCGGCTGCGTTTTGCAGGTGACAATGTGAGATGTGTAATACTTTGAATAGGATTTGATTTTTGTATTGAATAAAGGTATCAATTTTCATTTAATACTGCGCCGACTTCAAAAGTTATGATTAATTGTAGTGTTATAGGTTGTTTGGCGAAGGAAATTATTTTATACTTTTAGGCGCAATTTAGTTTCTTTTCATACATTTTTTTTTTTTTTTTTTTTTTTTGAATAGTAGTTGCTTTTTGGAGTCGGTTCTATTTTTTTACAAAAAGATTTTATTTTTCTCTTTTCAGTGAAAACTTATTCATATAGCAGAACATCAAAAGACGTTAGGCGGCAGTTTCATAAATCACAACTTCCAAAAAAAGTGACATAACTCAAAAAATGGTTTATGTCACTGAAAAATACATGAAATACACCCAATGTGAACAAAAAAGTTACATATCCATCTAGAAAGTTATTCACTCGAGAGACAGTTGTGCCAGTTTTATTCTAGTCAAGTTATTTTTAAATTGATTTTTCTCAAATGCTGCATTTTTAAGTTGTGTCACTTTTCTTGCCTTTATCGGATATGAGCAAAAACTATCTATTGAATGAACATACGTTAAGTTAAAAAGTCTTTAGAAATGTAAAGAACTGATAGGCTGTATTCGTAACGAAAAATTCTGTTAGACATATATATTGAACTTTACAGTCAATACGTGACACTCGCTGCGCTGAAAATTGCACAGCGTAAAGTTCAAACAAAGAGCAAAATATGCATTGCTGCTGACGGACAGAAGTTTCAACATCGATACTTACATACTGCTTTTACCAGTGTAGTAGCTGCATGCGTTCAGCAGTTAAAGTGAGAACAGACTTTTGTGAGTATCCTGTAATTTGTTTATATCTTAATGAAGCCTGTTTCAGGCCAAGATCATTACGACAAGAAAAAAAGTATTAAAATTAAATCATCTCTTACGAAGTTATAAGCTAACAAATTTCAACAACAACAACAACAATGAGAAACATGTAATAGCAGGAGACTTGGCATTGGAATATTAAAACAGGAATAAACTACTACGTCAGAAACGCCAAAGAAAAATTATTGAGGTGCATACAGCTGTTTCGGTAGCCTAAAGCGTACCGTCTTCAGTGCAAAAAGAATTCTGAATCTGGAGAAGTGCTCTTATATATAGGAGCATAAGAGCACTTCTCCAGATTCAGAATTCTTTTTGCACTGAAGACGGTACGCTTTAGGCTACCGAAACAGCTGTATGCACCTCAATAATTTTTCTTTGGCGTTTCTGACGTAGTAGTTTATTCCTGTTTTAATGAGAAACATGGTTTGTATTGAGAACCTCTTCCTTTATGAAGTTGGTTTAAAATGTTTATGCGTTAATCGATGTGTCCGCTTACAATAACTATACTTTGAATTTTACATAGCATAAATGTCACCCGCTACGCTACAACATATGCAATGTCTTTCAAGTGTGCACAAAATAGGAGATTGTGAACAAACAAATGCACGTTTTAAGCGTTCTGTTTTTAGCATTAACGTCTAAACTATCCTTTCGTACTAAATCGATGATGCTCTGCAATTTTATAATTCACTTTTTTCCCCTGTCTTGAACTGTTTCCGAGACAGGAACGCTAACTCCACTGTTTCCCATCAGGTAGCGCTGTAGGCGGTTGAATCGCGCAGCACATATCCACTTTACTATACCTACCACTTTTATGACTATAGCTGCAGCTGTTCAGCAGTTAAAAGAGTCGAGACTGACTTTTTTGAGAACCCTGTATTTTCTTTTGATCGTAAAAATATTACAATGGGACCTATTTCAGACCAAGACTTTTACAATAAAACAAAAAGTTCCAAAATCCGATTATCTGTTCAAAAGTTATGAGCTAACAAACAAAAATAAAAACAAAAAAACATACGATTTGAATTGAGAACTTCTTCCTTTTTGAAGTCGGTAAATTAGAGCATCTCTTACGAAGTTATAAGCTTACAAACACCAACAACAGCACATAGCTCGAATTAAGAACACCCTCTTTTCTGAAGTTGGTTGAAAACAACTTTGCGCTAATCGATGTGACCGCTTACAGTAACAGTACTTTGAATCACAGAGTATACGTGTCATCCGCTACGCTGCAAAGTGTGCAACGTAGTTCAAGTGTGCACAGTGTAAGAAATTGCGAAGAAACAACTGCACGTTTTAAGCGTTCTATTTTTAGAAATAATGTCTAAAAACTGTCTTTACGTAGTAAATCGATGATGCTCTACAACTTCGTAATTAACTTTTTTCCCACCTTGAACCGTTTTCGAGATAGGAGCGCTGATTCCGCTGTTTTTCACCAGATGGCGTTTTATTTTCTTTAGATTGTAAAGATATTACAATGGGACCTACTTCAGACCAAGATCTTTACAACAAAACAAAAAGTATCAAGTAACCGTATTTTGAACTTATATAACGTATGTCTCAGCTACAACGTGTGCAGTGTAGCTCAAGTGTGCATAGTGTAAGAAATTGCGAACAAACAAATGCACGTTTTTAGCATTGTATTTTTAGCATCAATGTCTAAACTATCTTTTCATACTAAATCGATAATGCCCTGCAATTTTATAATTCACTGTTCCCCCTGTCTTGAACCGTTTCCGAGATAGGAACGCTAGCATGAATGTCTAAACTATCTTTTTGTACTAAATCGATGATACTTTTCAACTTTGTAATTAACTTTTTTCTCTAGAACCGTTTTCGAGATAGTAACACTAACTCCTCTATTTTCCACCAGGTGGCGCTGCAAGCGGTTTAATCTTGTACTGCATGGCCACTTTGATATACTTACATACCATTTTTAACACTATAGCTGCAGCCGTTTAGCAGTTAAAGGAGTTGGGACTGATTTTTTTGGGCACCCTGTATTTTCTTTAGATTGTAAAGATATTACAATGGGACCTATTTCAGACCAAGATCTTTTCAACAAAACAAACAGTGCCAAAATCGGAGCATCCGTTCAGAAGTTATGAGCTAACAAACATAAAAAAAACATACGGTTTGAATTGAGAACCTTCCTTCTTTTTTGAAGTCGGTTAAAAAAATAATGTGTATGTCACTCACACGACTTTCTCTTACCCTGAAATTTAATATTATCAATACGATTGGAGATTAAGGGGTAAGATTACGAGTACTGTTATGCAAACTTATGTTAAAATAATTCAAATTAGGCTTCGGAAGAGTTTTATAGGATAATTAGTTCTGTGTGAGGGGGACTACCGTCCCCTCAACCCCCATTTCATTACTGCATCTACATTTATATAGAATTTAAATCTGTTATTAAAATTAAAAGTTCACTTAAATCTATTCAGACAACTTTCACACGCAACATTCCTTGAAGCTTATCAGTCTTGATCAAACTTTTCCAGCAAGAAACTTATATTAACTTGAAAATTCAACTTTTGGATCTCCTGAAATTATTTGTTTTTAAGTTATTCTAAGAGACACAGACGAAGATAAAATGTTAAAAATTTGACTTCGGTAATCAGGAAGCCTCAAAACGTGTAAATATAAAAAAAACAAGCGATGAATATTTAGCTTTAAAAAAATATATTATTTACCATATATCTATGAGGAATTCATTTCAGTTCCAGAGTAACTTTCCAGGACATGATGAAATATTATAGTAAAGCACTTCAACGAACAATAAAAAAGAATGTTATCGCTTAAATATTTGCAGTCATCGCTTAAATATTTGCAGTCACCTTTTGAAGATTATGTACAAACCACATGGTGCACCTAAATATAATCCTACAGTAATAACACACGGCACACCTGAAATACACTTCCATCAATTTTCAGCTATTGTCGCACTATAATGTAGTTCTTTTGTGTAGCATTGTAAATGAACAGTGAATGATTTCCCAACCCTATACTACATGAGACATTTTTGTATGCAGATAAAAAATATATATCCATTTCATTTGTTTTAGTGCAGTCTATAGCAGTTAAACTCTACTTACCTGCAATTTTCCCCATAGACGTAATGTATTTGAATTCTCTTGGGTGTCCCTGTACACGAATCATTTGCTTCATCTCAACGAAAAGCTTAGTGTAGAATTCCTATATCATGCACATTTAGAATACCAAGTTTGGACTTTCTGCTACCGTTTGTTCTTGAGATATACTGATAACAAACAGACACACAGACCAGCCGCTAAAAACATGGTTTTCGGATTTAGTTACCTCAAAATGTGAAAATATAACAAAAACTCGCTTTCGAAATCTTGACCCAAAAACAATACTTTCTCTACCTTATGGGTAAGAAAAAGTAATATACATTGACAGAAATTTTCAGTGATAGAACAATACTGAAAATATTCGTATATAATAAATTTTTCTCTAGGTCACATTGAAAAAAAAAAAAAAAAAAAAAAAAACTTGCGTTGATCAAAATTTTCCTACTTTACAACCCAGGATCAGAATCGAACCAGGGTTTACTGCAGATTAGGCAACGACCTTACCTCACAGATACGGAATCGTATTTCACTCTCTTACTTGAGATTTACAAATCTTGCTATGGATACCAAATTTTCTGATGCATGTAAAATAGAAAAGCATTTACTCACTAAATTCAATCTGTAACCACTGGTGCAGATTTTATCCAGTTACAGGACCAAAAAAAAAGGTGACATTTGACAGATTCAGATGTAATTTTAGAGTAAATTTTTGTAGTTTTAAAAAAAAGAATCTTACTTTTAAAAAAGTGACAGAAATTTTCTGTTTCTCAATCAGATTTTTTTTTTTTTTTTTTTTTTTTTTTTTTTTAAGTGTATTAGAACTTCTAATAATGAATTTAAAATTTGAAAAGTTGTTCTGAATCCACAATTTTCCAGAAACCATTCAAAGGGCTTGGTTTTGGTAAAAAAAAAAGCGATTAATAGGTAAATAAAAAGACCGATAGAAAGAGAACGAGAGGGGGGAAAAAATGCATATGGTAAAAATCTAATGAAATTCGAAATTGAAAATTATGCCTAAATTTTATCTTTTCTCCTTTAACTTGACCCTGAGAACATTGACGAGCATACACTGATTTAATTATCTTTCTCTTATTCCATACTCTTTTTCTTCTTTCTTTTCTTCTTATTAGGACTGAGGACTACTAGTCTAGTCTCAATCTGGGATTTTTGCGGTGTCATTTTTCGATAGTTGGACATTTATCGAAATATAAAATGAATGGAAAATATAATTGAATAATTTGAAAACGATGTTATAATTTGAAAAAAAAATAAAAAATAAATTCTCCTTTTACCAAAATTTCATCAAAATCTTTTTTTTTTTTTTTTTTTTTTTGAAAGAAAAAGAAAAGAAAAGAAAATTACTAATAATCAGTATCGAAACAAACACTATCGAAAAACTTTTTTTTTAATAATTTTGAATTAGGAAATAAAAAGTGCGCGTGCAAAATAAAAAAAAAAAAAAAAAAAAAAAAAAAAAAAAGGATTTAATGATTTAATTTTTACATAAAACATGATCTCGTGCTATCTTTAAAAGTAGATGAAAAATTTAAAGTTTATGTGGTGCGTGTGGCATCTATAAAAATTGTTTTAAGAAATAGAATAGCATAAAAATTCTTTTTTGCCATTTTAATTAAACAATAATTTTCTACGCATATTATTATTTTTGGTTCATGTAATGTATCATTGGCACGTCATCTCGCGCACAAGATTTTTATTGACAAAAAATTAGCTCTGACATTTTAAAGAAATTTTTATTTTTATTTTTTAACAATTATTCTAAAAGCTGTAATAAACAGATAAAAGCTTTATTATTATCAGTTAAAAATTATAAGTTTTAAAAGTAACTATTTTTCAAGTTATTGTAAATAAAATTATTACTATTTTTTGTTGATACTAGCATGTTCAAAGGTAACTGACCTTTTAAGATTTGTACATTAGTATCTATTAAATCGATATATGCAGGGTGATTATAATTAAAGTTACGATTTAAAAACTTCTATAATTTTAAAACTACCCGTCAGAGCGATTTGATATTTCACCAGAGCAATCGTGAGGCAATGAAATTTTGTTTGGGGGAGGGAAAAAAAAGTAGTTCCAGCATGTTCCTATAGATGGCGCTGTCAAAGTAATGCCAGTAGGGACCCTATATATAGAGAGGCTGGACATTGACGGAAAGTTGGCCATTTTAGTGCCAATTCGGAGCGATCCCCGTAGAACGTAATGCTTTTTTCTTCGCGATTGACGCTTTACTGTACAACATAAATGAAAGGAAATTGTGCTAAATTTCTGCAGAAAGTAATGCATAATATAAATATGTAATTTTTTTTCGTCTTAGAGAAAAAGAATTTGCAGAAAAACGAATTTTGTTTTAACCTTCGACATGGTTACTTTTTCAATTCCTATCGGAAAACAGAGGAATTTTTTGTTGTATATTTCTATAGTAAGCAAAATAAGTTGATTGTGAAAGCAATTCTACCTTAGTGAAAGTAATTCTACCTTATTTTTTCTGATGACATACATTCTATATATAAAAAGTTAGAAAATTTTTAACAAAAATATGGTAATCTTAGTTTTTGTCAAGTAATTTATGAATAAATATAAAACTATGGCAGAAAAACAGAAATTATTTTTTATTATTTTATAAAAATATTTACGTAATGTTTTTATAAGCTAAAAAAACATATTTTATTTATTTCAATTACACATTATTAAAAATAATGACTTAGTTAAATATTAAAAATAATAATTTTATTAATAATAATTTGTAAAAATATTAACTAATATCTTTAGAAATTAAAAAATGTTTTTATTTATTTTATTTACATTTGCTTATTTCATTGATTTTTTTTTTTTTTTTTTTTTTTTTTTACTTTTAGTTTTCTTAAATATTATGTAAATAAAAATAATTGCTTATTTAAATATTATTTATAAAATTTATTATGGCAGTTATTAATTAAAAGAAATTTATATTTCATATGTTAGCAAATAATATACACCTTATTTTCTTTATTTATATTAATTTATTTTAAGAAATCTGATACATTTTGCGTGCTAGCAAAAAAAAAAAAATATATATATATATATAGTTATTTTAAATATGTATTTAAAAATATATCAGAAAAATACATTGAGATCTAACATATTAAATATATTCCACAACAGAACTTAAAAACTAATAGCTAGCAAATAAGTAATGTAATTATCTCATATATTAGGAAATAAATACGTAAATCAGCATGCTACAAGAGAATTCAAAGTATTTAAAGCATGATATAAAATAAATAATTATGCATTTTTATCTTTTAAAAGTATTCCAAAATTAAAGCAATTTATCTCCCAACAAAGTAAAAATGTAATAAATACGTTCTTTTTCGATTATGACGTATAATAATCAAAATTTCTTCTCAGCGTAATGATAAGCAATGGAGCAACTGGCATAAGGCTCCTATATATACGAGCTGGCGCGTCAGGCATTTTGTTGCCTTAGGGTTGCCACATGTACCCAGCGCGTTTCTCTGATAAACAAACGACAAACTTTTTTTTTTTATCGTCTTACGTTACTTTAGAGTAACTAGTTTTATTATATTTCATAATTTTAGCTAAGTAAGTCATGATATGAAAGTTTATTTAGCGATAAACAGCTATAATCATTCAAGAAGTGAATATAAAGTGTTCACAGATCTTCTACTACTGTATATTCGAGTTTTGGCGACATTTTATAAAAGAAACAGAAACTACCCTAACAACACATCTTACCCCAGTATATCCATAGGATATCCTCAGAATAAAATGACATCCTGAGAATGTACTGTGAAAAAAATGTGTTTTTAGGAATATTATTATTGCTTATTGCTCTTATCTTGACCGGATTAGCTTCAGATCAAGATTTCTTAAAATTATTAGGGAAGCGATAAGGACGCCAAGCGGGAATGCTGTCCTCTTAGGAGGCAAAAAAATGGTGGTGATGCGCCGGCCTATTATTTTATTTAGGGGCTCTAACTGGCACTAAAATGGAGAATTTCGTCAAAAAGCCGGCGCGCCAATGTCCAGTCTCTCTCTATCGAGGTTCCCTAAATGCCAGGGGAAACGCCTAAATGGACTCATTAAACACAAGAATGTTGTTAGCAACACAATGGAAAAAAAAGGGAACAATAGACTTCAAGAGTTTACTACAGTTTTTTTAGCAAAAAGACAAGAATACGTGTTTACAGCGTAAGCAGTCATAGTGGAAACAGAAAAAGAGGAGCTTCATGAAACAAATACTTTACGGATAATTAACGGCACATTTTGGAATTTTTTTTTTTTCTTTTGCCAAACAAACTTTCCTTGCCTCACAATTGCTCTGCTAAAATATCAAATCGCTCTGATGGGTAGTTTTAAAATTATAGCGTTTTGAAATCGTAACTCTAATTATAATCACCCTGTATATTGCTTTAACTCTGCCAAAATAGTACATAACTCTGTTTCTTTTTTTTTTTTTTTTCTTTCTTTTTTTTTTTTAAAGAAACTAGACAAGGACAAGGTTATTTAAGTCATGTGTTTATACTAGCCCGTTGCAGCTCTTAGTACATTTAGACATTATATTGATTTTTATAAACCATGAAGATCAAAAGTAACTATCAAAATATACATTGAATGTAATCATTTATTACACTTATTATTCGTAATTTATTATTCGAAAAGCTGGAGTGAAATATCCTAATATCGCCATTAAAGCTCAAAAACGTTTCCTATAAAAACCTTTCTTTTTATAAACCACTGATGAACTAACAATTGTGTTATCATGTAGTCATGTAAGTGAATACCAATGTAACCAAACTTCAAAAACTTACAGAGGAATTTTAAGTGATAAATAACAGAATTATTCAAGTTATCCATAGCAGTTCTATGTCCACACTAGTTCCCTTCTCCTCTAATTTAAAAACCTATGTAAAATTCATTTTTCTTATTAGATATTGTAATAATTTCTAGAATTACCCATTATGGAGTTTTGTGGATCAGCGACTGACTTTGACGTGGGTAACGAAGCAGATTACTATGCTCATCCAACGAAGATCTACAACGATCCTTTTCGACGTGAAGACAACAAACTGGTCTTTTGTGAAACGCGCACACGAGAAGGATTACCAACTTGTAAGTGAATGGTTAACTCGAAGAATCTTTTAACCATTTTTAGGATTAATTTCCTCCCTGGCACTTTAACTAGTTATTTATATATATATTTTTTAAGCGAATGTATGTATTTGTATAGTATTTAGAAATTTAACATAACATGATACACCATTTTTCAAAGAGAAATATTTATTTGAAAGCTGATAAAGAAATTAAGAGAAAGCAAATAATCTTTCCATTAAACAAACAAAAAAAAAAAAAAGGAAAATGGAATAAATGTAGGATTACAGATCTGTCAAATGTACATATATACATATATGTGATAATAATAAGATTAAAAAAAAAAAAAATAGTAAAAATAGGATAATTGCAAAAAATTAATAATCCAATTTCGATACATTTTGTAATAGGGAAACACACACACACAAAAAAAAAAAAAATAATAATGTAGGTCTATTAAAAAAACAAAAACAAAATATTTTAAATATTCAGGTTCTAATATTAAGTTATTGTTAGGAATTTTAGAAAATAATGGGCTGTTTTCACCTGACGTCAGAGGTCACATGACATAGCTCAACAAAGGGCAGACGAAGTCTTCTATATCTATAGTGATCGCTAAAATAACACATTTTCTTTTCTTATTTGTGATCAATCCGATTTAATCTGTGTTATTTTTTTATACATCACCATTTTTAATAAATTTTATATCATTATTCATCATCTTTTGTTTGCTGTATGCATTTGCAATCATCATTTAGTTTATATTTGTTATTAACGTTGATGGAGGTATTTTTGTACTTATATCATTAACAGTACAACATCGTACTGTGTAAAGCCATTTCGGAGAGTATCAAAGTTAACTTGTTGTAACATCTTTACGCGATTAAATTTAACTGAAAATATTTTAAATTAATTTCAAGTTGTAATCCATAAACATTTCACTATTTATTGCTAGATCAGTTAATGTAACAGTTATACTTACAACATACAAAAATCGATAGTACTTGTGAAAATAAATAAACTAATAATTTTTTTTTTTTTAATTATTAAACTTAGAAATACAATTATTCAACTGTTTACAAATGCTCAATATTACTTTTATTTTATTTTATATTAAATATTAATACTTTTATTCTTAAGAACAATATTTAACTGAATTCGCTTTTTTGTTTTTCTGTAGCACGTGATTGAGCAGACGATGCTGGGAAGAGCCCATTGATAATAGTGTTTAGAAAAATAGATTTTGTACTCATTAATTAATGTAACAATTTTTGTAGCATTCGAACTGTGTAGCTTTGTATAAGGAAAGACTTGGCATATTCAAGATGAAACGCAGCAAAGGATGACGAGGTGATATGCCTGACTGGAAGCAATAGTCCTGTTGTGTTAAAAAACTACATAATGTGCTTTAAAATAATCATAAACGTTTAATAATATGATTATTGAAATTTCAGAATTATCGAGAATCCTCGAGAGAAATTTCTTAGTGAAGATTCTCTCGATTGTACATTTAGCGAATATCGGTAGATTAATCTGATGTGTATATTCCTGTGTGAATCGGCATATTATACAGGGTGGGCAAAAAGTCGGTAAATACTTTAAAAATTCATAAAAGCCGAAAAAATAACTGAAATAAAAAACGGTTTGCAGATTTAGTATTGATAGGTCATGGGACATTTTTAAAGATAAGAATATATATATATATATATATAATAATAATAATAATAATTCAAAAAACAGCCGACAGATGGCGCTGATATGACCGGCTTAATTAGAAATATGCAAATGAGACAGGCGATCATGAATACTTTTGGCTATGGGGATATTTAAAATCCCGGGTGTATCCATCCCGTCCATCCAATATGTCGGAATTCAAAAATGCAATCCGCCGAGAGCTGCCATGTATACAGCCAGACATGCTGCACTCTGCCGTTGCTGTATTTGTGACACGCCTGCAATGTGTTGTCAACTGTGGTGGTTGTGGAGCACATATTGCTATAATAAATGATTTGGTAACATTAGTTTTGTTATTTACATGTCTTTTCTTTCACTTATGTACGAAACGCGACCTATCGGTTGTTTTTAGAACTACTTTTTTTTCTTATCTTGAAAAAAATCCCGTGACTTATCGATGTTAAATCTGCAAACCGTTTTTTATTTGGTTATTTTTTCAGGTTTTATGAAATTTTAAAGTATTTACGGACTTTTTGCCCACCCTATATTATCTATAAGTTTATTTAATTATAAATTTGATATTTAAACTTGTTTCGAATAAAGATTTAAATGCATATTAAATATTCAAGAAGATGATTAATCCTTTGCCGGTCCTAACGCTCTAAAATGCTCTAAACTGTGTTGCTAAATTCAGACTCTTTTATTCAACTATCACCAATAATTTTGAGGAGTGATATTTACTATATACAATAGATGAATAACATTCGAAACGATTAGGCAACCGTTACATAAAAAATTTATTAATGGATATTGAATACCATCCATATTGAATACCGTCCATGGATATTGATTACCACCAAATTGAGTCCATAAATTTGACAACACTGACCAGAGAAGTGAAATCAAATTGGACCGGCAAAGGGTTAAAATATTTTAATATTTATTTTGTAAAGTAAAATAACTCGAATTCTAGCTGTAAAGCATCATATTATTTGATACTTTACCTAGCTATTTAACTTACAGATATTTATTTGGGACGTAGATATCGCATAATCCTTCAAACAGGGGAAAAAAAATTATATTCTTTGCTGAAAACAATTTTTAATTAAAAATGCTAAGTGGATAAAGTACATTAAAATTAGTAATTGTTTTTATTTTACATTCTATCGTTTGTAAAATCATGTACTGGCATGGAATCTATAATTTTTATGTATATGTTTTAAAGGATAAAAGCAATTTTAGAAGAGACCTCTTTACGGGACAAAAATTCTAAATAAAACCACTATTTCAAAATCATTTATGTGCCTTTTAAATTATCTTAAATGTCTAATTATTTCATTCAGTTTTCTGTATGTAACTGAACATTTTGTGCATATATATATATATATATATATATATATATATAAAGGTTTTAAATATGCATATGTTTATGATTTTTTGCTTTGTAACAGAATCGGAGACAGTTCATAATAAAAATAATAATTTCTTGATTTAAAAATGAATGCCCAGCTTTGAGACTGATAAAATGAATGACATACATTAAAAAATTTAAAAAGATTGTATAATGGAATACGCAAGGAACATTGCGAGTAATTGGTTATTCGGAAAATTTGAAATATTAAGTTTAAAGTATTATTTGAAAAAACTGCAAAAATATATTATTTTTTAATATTTTATACTGGATGATGAATGTAAAAGTACGCGTTTGTTTTTTGTATTACCCACATCTCTAATGCATATTCAGAAAGTCTTTCAACACCATAACTTATTTGATGTGTCTATATATAATGTACCAGTATAGTTTGCTTCAATTTCTAAATGCAAAAACTCATTTTTTTAAACATTAATTTAAATGAATATCACTAACTAGTTAGTTGTAGGGCGACTAAGGCGCCCGATGAAAATAATTTTATTACCATGTTTTTATTAACTTCGATTCTTGTTTTTTGTCCGGTACAAACCTTGCAATCTATTTTTAACTAACTTCCCTACTAGCTAGACATTTGTAACTTTCACAGTAGCTCAGAACCCGGTGACAACACGATATTTCGAAGTCAGATTTTCGAATTTTCGAATAGTTTTTCTTTTTAATTAATTAAAATATGAAAATAATAAACTCTTAATAGCAATAAAATAGCCATTAAAATATTAGCAATAATTTAATTGTTGCCAAAAAAAATGCGAGTTCATTTTCTTTTGACATAAAAATAAATATATTTAATTCAACGTGAGCGTTAAAAAATTATAAAAAGTTAAATTATGCATCTCACAAAAATTGACGTCATTATTACTTTAAAATTTTTATACACATTGATAAGTGCTAATGCAGTTTATATGTAATGCTAATATATGTTGTTCTAAAAGGAGTAATATTTTATTTTTAAATCCAACTACTTTTTTTCCCCACTGTTATTATTATTTCACTGAACTGAGCACTTGTGCTTAAATATTGCTTAAATATTATTTTTATCCTCGCGCATTTCACTAATGATTCGTCAGAAAATTTAAAAACATGGTATATAAAAAGTTTTTTTTTTTTTTTTTTAATCTTATAATTATTTATTTCACACTTCAAATAATTCATTTGCTAGCAAACCCTTGCGAATTTTTCGCACTTTATCTCTTCGTTACCTTTGAAATTTAAAATTATTATTATTATTTTATAGACGCCATTTTTTCATATGCGGGAGCAAATTTAATATTATATATATATATATATATATATATATATATATATATATATTTTTTTTTTTTTTTTTCTTTTTTCAAGTGAAAGCATAATTCATTTTATGCTGAAAAAAATGGGAACAATTAAAAATTTAAATGTCTATTTTAAAATTGTGTCTATTTTCATATTTTAATTAATTTTAATGAATCTGTCGGATTAAACAGCTTTTATAGATCGGACAATTAGATTTTTTTAAATTAACTAAGGCATGAAAATTAGGTGGCAACTTGCGTTCACACACACACGCAGAGTCCAAGGAAATCTCTTAGCCTTTTTAAGCGTGACAGAGTCAGTCAGTCAGCGATGAACGTAACTATAATATGCTGATGAAATAACTTTCATTTCGATACTCCGATTAAAAAATAAAACAAATAAATAAAAACGTTGAAAAAAGACTCTTTACTCAAACTATATATGCAGAATCGGATTAAAAATCAACGACAATGTTCACGCGAATTAATTTTTAAAGAACGAGTTTCTGCTTTTAGAAAGTAAAATACCCGCACATTAAATGTATAGACATACTTAATAAGTTACGATATACTTAAGTCTTGCCCTAACTCTTAAACTTGCTTAAAGGTGCTTAAACTCTTGCTGCATATTTTTAACAGGACCAGTTTTGGTTGTTTGCCTCACATCTTCGCCTTTTAATTTAAACCCTTGCGGTGCAGAGTAATTTTGCTCATTGCACCAATAGTCACCAGAACTTATGAGCAATGTTAGAAGACAAAAAATAAATGAAGTTTTCTAAGTATTAAAAATAATATTCTATAAAAAAATTCTGGTATGAATTTTTGAAATTGGGAATTAAAATTAGGGGATGCTGTAGTGGCATCACCGCCCTTGAAAGGGTTTTAATGCGATAAGCCTCGTAGTGTTTGGGAAAAACTTACCTCTGAGAACACTATTCTTTTTCATTATTTTTATCAAAATCTTTTTTTTTAATAATAATTCTCTTGTAAAAGGAATAATTTAAGGAAATGAAATAACTAAAATGCATGAAAACATTTATTTTCTATGTAAATTTTAGATAAACTATTAAAAAAAAAAAAAAAAAAAAAAAAAAAGAAAAAGAAAAAAAAAAAAAAAGCCTATTTGATGCATTTAGGTATGATGTGTCCTGGGGACGAATAGTGAACTACTTTATACAAAACCTGTATCAAAAGTGGTCACGAGTGAGCATACGGCGCTAAATAAATGAATAAGTAAAATGAATAAATAGATGCAAACTATCCACTGGTGGTCCCACGGTCTGAAATAAGAAATTGAAAATAATCACCAATAGGCAAATGACGTGCAATGTGCTAAACAAAATTTTGAACTGTCATTAAAAACTGTTTTTCTAGAATGAATGTCTTGAAAAGTTTTTTATGTTAAAAATCGTTCTTCTTTTTTTAGTTGCAAACAACAGACATCGGCTTAGGTTGGCGGAACAGAAATCCACTTCTGATGTATCTCAGTTTAATTTTTATCAACCTTACACTTTAATGAGATCAGATGGAAAACCCCTTTCTCATTTAGAACAAGCGTACACACCAGATTCAAGTGAGATTCCTTTTTATGTAATATGACTATTTAAATATCCACAGATTGTAGAAAAATATAGTTTTAGAGGTTTTTTGTAAGATTTTTGAGGGCAGTGTTGAAATTAAGCTTCATTTATTCAGTATAATATCATGAGCTGAAAAGTGGTACCTGAAAGCGTGTTTTATACAGGGTGCGACAAAACTAATGGTCACAACTGTAAGAGGTGATAGAACTTGCCTAAACAAACAACTTTCGAAATACAATGGGATCGGAAAGCAAAGTTCAACACGCGTGAGGGCGTCTGCTCGGTGAAAATGGAGAATGTATAGTAAAGAGAATAATAAAGGATAAAGAATCTTTATTATTGAAGCCTTTACATCAAATGCATAAATGAGTGACCACCAGTTGCAATACGGATTTCACATCGGCAACGGAGTGAAACAAGCAGAAGTTGAAAGATTCCTGACATTTCGATAATTTCAAGAGCTGTGACGTTAGGGAAATGATGTCTACTGCCACAAGGATTGTCTCTTTGAATTTACCGTTCTCACGCCTTGTGTTCGACCTGTATCATGCCTTAGGTTGAAGCATGAGCCCGTCTCCAAGAGTTGTCTGTTCAAACTTTGAAAGGTTTTCCGATCGTGTAGTGCCCGGTTTGAAAAATTTTCCTGGTAAAGTCTTATCGTTTCTGCGGTATTGACATTTGCAGCTCCGTGTATAAGGTGCATGTCAGCTTTTCCTACCTTTGAATGTTGTTGTATCTCGGCAACGAGAAGATTTCTGGCATTTTCCTCATGTCTCGATCTGCGACTTTAGGAAAATGATGTCTATTTCCTCAAGGATTGTCTGTTTTCGACTTATTGTTCTCACTTCTTGTATTCGACCTGTATCATGTCCTTGGTTGAAGAACGAGCCCGCCTTCATGAGTTGCCTGTGCAAGCATTGAAAGGTTTTACAATCGTGAAAGCCCTGTTTGTAAATCGTTCCTGGTAAAGGTCTTACCGTTTCTGCGGCATTGATGTTTGCAGTTCCGTACATAAGGTGCATATAAGCTTTTTCTGGCTTCGAATATTGTTACATCTCTGGCAATGAGAAGATATCTGACATTTCCCTAACATCTAGAACTGCGACGTTAGGTAAAGGATGATTATTGCCTCAAGGATTGTCTCTCTTCTGTTTATCGTTCTCACGCCTTATGGTCCACCTGTATCATGTCTTTGGGTGAAGAACGAATCCGTCTCCAAGTAATGTAGTTTAACATATTTGCTTATATATATATATATATATATATATATATATATATATATAAGTTTCTAAACAACATTTGAATAATAAAAAAAAATGTAAGAAACTAAATATGAATATGCATATGGTTTTGCACAATACATATTTTTTATAGAAAGAGTTTTGTTTTTCATACCACAGAAGTTCAACTATTGCTATCGAGCAAATTCAGAAATGTGTGACATAGCAGAGAAACCTTTCATGAGAAAAACTCCAAATTTAAATTCCCGTTTTTTCTACTAACACTAATGAGAATTTCATATATTAAGTTTGGCTCAATTCCATGCAATGAAGTCTAAGCTATTGCCGTCTTTTAAGTAATACAAAGCGCCTCACTGAACTCAAAATAATGCATTTTCTAATATTTTGGGTGATATATGCCAAAATCTGATGCACCGTAATTTCGATGCATTATTTCCCGAAATTCAGAAGAGACAAAACATTTATAAAGCACGGACAGACTTTTTTCTTTAATTTTTAAATTGTGTGTGCTCTGGACATAAATACGTTAATTCATCGGAAAAAGAAAAAGGTAAAAACACACAAATTCGGTACTCTTTTCTTATGATTATATAGATATATTTTCCTGCAGTATTACAACATCGGTATAAGCCATAGCTGATGATGGCCTGGAACACTGCCAAGTCTCCCGATTACGGCGGCAGTTTTTTCTAACAAAAATTTTCTACGACAGTTTTCATTTCATTTAATCGTAGAAAAACAATGTGATAGATTTCTCTTAAAAAATAGTAGAGATAAATCCAATTTAAAAATTGAAAATTTGTACAAGTATGCCTGTGAATATAATGATAAGGAAAGCATAATTTTGTTATGGAATGTAATTTACTTTAAATATAATGTCTGCAATAAATTAAGACAATGTTCTAAAAGTTGTGAGGTATTTTAATTAGTTATATTTTGTATTGGTTCCATTTTTATTATTTTTATTTCTAACTATATTTTTTTCATTAAAATCTATTTAATAACTTAAGATTGATGAATATATACTTAACCCTTTCCGGCGCAAGACAATACGGATCCTTTAAATTACACTTTCACCGGAATTCGTGAACTAAATTAAAGTAAAAGAAATTTTGAATTTTAGTGTTAAAAAAACCGGCCTTTTCTGATATGTTACAAACGTAAGTTTTTTCTGTGCAAGCGTTGAAACATTTTCCAATCGTGAAGTGAACTGTTTGGAAATCGTTCCTGGTAAAATTTTACCGCTTCTGCGGCATTGAAGTTTGCAATTCCACATATAAGGTGTATATCAGCTTTTTCTGCCTTCGAATATTGTTGCATCAGTGGCAACGAATAGCAGCTGTATGACAGGTTTTAGGAAAGGCGATTTTTCATCCTCTCTAGAGAACACTTCATTTTAATTCCTTTCAGTCATTTTAAAAAGTGCGTGGTTCGTTACAAATTCGGTACCAAATGAAAAGGGGAGATTTTTCTTAAACCAGGGGTGCAATCAAATTTTCCCCACGACAATTAGATTTTTTTTAAATATGACATTTAAGTGGCAACACTTCATTTTAAACTTTTCATACTTTTTAATGCGAATCAAGCTAATACAAAAAGTCTTTAATAATTTTTTTTTAATAATATTTTTTTTCTTTTAGAATGCGGATTCCTTTGTGGTAAAGAAATAGCAGAATCCCATTACAAAGCATGCTTATTTGCTGGAGTCAAAATATGCTGCATGGAGCCAGTGTCCAATCAGGGACAAGTAAGGTGACAAAACCGTCATTCGCAAGTTAAAATTACAAACTCCATTATTATATATATCTATATCTATATATATTATGTATCCAGAAGAGCTATTATTTATTATCTTTAACATAAAAATTTTGTTTGGAGAGGGGGATAACATATCAACCGGTTTTAATGTAGTTTAACATATTTGCTTATATATATATATATATATATATATATATATATATATATATATATATACATACATATATATATATATATATATATATATATATATAAGTTTCTAAACAACATTTGAATAATAAAAAAAATGTAAGAAACTAGATCTGAATATGCATATGGTTTTGCACAATACATATTTTTTATAGAAAGAGTTTTGTTTTTCATACCACAGAAGTTCAACTATTGCTATCAAGCAAATTCAGAAATGTGTGGCATAGCAGAGAAACCTTTCATGAGAAAAACTCCAAATTTAAATTCCCGTTTTTTCTACTAACACTAATGAGAATTTCATATATTAAGTTTGGCTCAATTCCATGCAATGAAGTCTAAGCTATTGCCGTCTTTTAAGTAATACAAAGCGCCTCACTGAACTCAAAATAATGCATTTTCTAATATTTTGGGTGATATATGCCAAAATCTAATGCACCGTAATTTCGATGCATTATTTCCCGAAATTCAGAAGAGACAAAACATTTATAAAGCACGGACAGACTTTTTTCTTTAATTTTTAAATTGTGTGTGCTCTGGACATAAATACGTTAATTCATCGGAAAAAGAAAAAGGTAGAAACACACAAATTCGGTACTCTTTTCTTATGATTATATAGATATATTTTCCTGCAGTATTACAACATTGGTATAAGCCATAGCTGATGATGGCCTGGAACACTGCCAAGTCTCCCGATTACGGCGGCAGTTTTTTCTAACAAAAATTTTCTACGACAGTTTTCATTTCATTTAATCGTAGAAAAACAATGTGGTAGATTTCTCTTAAAAAATAGTAGAGATAAATCCAATTTAAAAATTGAAAATTTGTACAAGTGTGCCTGTGAATATACTGATAAGGAAAGCATAATTTTGTTATGGAATGTAATTTACTTTAAATATAATGTCTGCAATAAATTAAGACAATGTTCTAAAAGTTGTGAGGCATTTTAATTAGTTATATTTTTTATTGGTTCCATTTTTATTATTTTTATTTCTAACTATATTTTTTCATTAAAATCTATTTAATAACTTAAGAATGATGAATATATACTTAACCCTTTCCGGCGCAAGACAATACGGATCCTTTAAATTACACTGCCACCGGAATTCGTGAACTAAATTAAAGTAAAAGAAATTTTGAATTTTAGTGTTAAAAAAACCGGCCTTTTCTGATATGTTACAAAAGTAAGTTTTTTCTGAAAATTTTCTGGGATGAATTCTTCCAGTTGGGAAGTGAAATTAGGTGGGATATATATATCCCACCGCGCATGAAAGGGTTAAACGTTTGCTTTTACTTCTATGTAAAAGAATTTTGTCACATTTTTAGCTTTTATTGTTGGGGGGGGGGGGAATCTATAAATTATAGATTAAGTAATTTAAATATCTCAAGATCATTATTAAGCCTTTTAATCGTCTTCAATTTTTATATCTTTAACTACATCCGATGCCTTAAAAGTATCCAAAACAAATTCGTTTAATTCAAACACTGAATACATATGGACAGAATTTAATATTACTATAGGATGTAGATTAAATTTTATATAGAATGAATATTTTCTTATATTCATGTATATATAACGAATGTTATTTCTTGTGTATTATATTGCATAGCACTGTGCTTCCCTTTTTGAAATTTTCATTTCTCTGAAACTCAAGTAATAATAAATTTAGAGTAATTTTACAAAAATTTTTTCGAGTTTTTAGTAAATGCTCTCTAAAAAACTAGTATGTTGTAACCATTCTTCTATATTATTCTGTTTAACAACACAATTTACTGGTTAACACGTACAAAAGTTCAATCAACATAGATACTCACAATAAAGATTTTTAAGTGTTTTGGCGCAATTTTAACTAATAGATGTTGAGTTATAGATATATGAAAAATAGTACGGATTGAGTAATAGCAGCACCACTTGCCTTTTGATAAACAGCCAAATTAACTCAGCATTTTTGTCATAATAGCTATTTTAAATCTCAGGCTTGGGGTACTTATACACTACTGAAGCTGAGATACATCTTGTACATGGAGAAAATTGAAGCACAGAAGTTCTATCTGTCGACCGATATGTATCAACATTGAATCTGCCTAGTTTTCAAGGTTGCTCCTTTACATATAAAATTTTGTGCAATTATATACTACAGAAGCTGAGATACAGCCTTTTTTAAATGAAAATAAAGTAGCATTGTAGCTCTACCTGTAAGATGATATGCACCAAAAGTTGATAGGCACTAATTTTTGTCAAGGTGATATCAAAATATAGTTTTTAGGAAATTTATATTTAGTGTGGGATTTAGAGCTGCCAAAAATTTTTTTACACAGAGACAGACGAAGTTAAAAATTTGTACGTATCTTATGCACTCTTTTATGGATATTGAAGACAGTAATAACACTGAAATTTCTAGCTACATAAATCTTTCTCAATGAAAATTTAATTCTGTAATTATCTACAGATCTAGAATATCTTTCTCTTGTCACCAGAAACTCTTAAGAGAACTTATTATAAACTGTAGAAGCAAAACAATTTCCAGATTAAATCTTTAAACCTGTTATAGTGCCACTGTCTGATAATTATTGATTTTTAAAAAGTCAAATTTTTCGAAAAAATAAAAATCTGGTGTGAAACAACCACACGACTTCCATTACCCACTATTACACCTATTATATGCCCTTTTTGGAGATAATGTGGTCAGAAAACATAAAATTGACCTAACGAAGATGACACCTAAAAATTTTTCGGTAAGAGAAAGTTGATACACGCATAAAGACATATAAAACAGAGTTTATATAGCGAGTTTACAAAAAAAAAAAAAAAAAAAAAAAAAAGAAAAAAGAAAGAAAGAAAACTAAAAAAAGTGTAGAGTTATTTTTTGAAACAACAATTTCCGAGACCTAAAACTGACTTACCTAATTAGGATGACTGTTAATTTTTCTGTAATAATCACGCAATACATAAAAAAGGATATTTAAGATGGGTTTATGTAACAAATTTCAAGAAAACCGTTAGAGCCGTTTTTGAGATACTGACTTTTACCAAAACTTGGCATATCCAATTGTTGACCGGAAAACAACAATTACGTAAAAAAGAATGTCTAAAAGGGGCTTAATATGGCGAGTTTGAAAAAAATTCGTACAGCTGTTTTTAAAGGAACGCACTTGCGACACCTGAAATCGATGTATTTATACTAGACGCCTATCAATTTTTCTGAACTAACCAACTAATTCATACGAAAGGAAATCTAATAGAATGCTTATATAGCAACTTCGAAAAAAATCGTTCGAGCAGTTTTTGAGATATGGACTTGCGATTTCATTCTTATGTTTTCTCAATTTTCACAAAAAGTCGGAAAAATCATCTGTGCACCAGACCTGTCTCAATTCCGAAGTTCCATAGTTCTATCTTTGTTAGTTTTGGAGATATGATAATCAAAAGACTCTCTCTCTCTCCCCCCTACACCCACCCACCCACATACATAGACACATACTGACCAACTGTCAAAAACTGTTTTATTCTTTTTTTTTTTTTTTTTTTTTTTTTTTGACTCAGGAGACCTTAAAACATGTAAATCAGGTGAAAACTTGATATCGAATTTTCGGATCGAATACAATACTTATATTATTTACGGTACTTAGGTAATGGAAGTAAAAGAAATCTGGTGTGAAACAACTACACGACTTCCATCACCCACTATTAACACGCATTATATGCACTATTTGGTAATAATGTGATCAGAAGAAATAAAATTGATCTAACAAAGTAGTTACCTAAAAATTTTCCAGTAAGAGAAAGCTGATACATGTGTAAAGACATACAAAATGCATTTACAAAGCGAATTAAAAAAAAAATCGGTTGGGCCATTTTTTGAAACATTAATCGCAGAGATCTAAAACTGACTTACCTAATCAGGATAACTGTTAATTTTTCTGTAATAACCGCGTAATACAGGAAGAAGGATATCTAACATGCATTTATGTAACAAAAAATCGCATACCAGACCTGTCTCAATTCTGAAGATTCGTAGTTTTATCTTTATTAGTTTCGGATATATGACAGTCAGAAGATTCTCCACATACACACACACATACAAACCAACTGCCAATAACTACTTTTTTAGACTCATGAGACCTTAAAACTTGTGAATCAGAGGAAAACTCAATATCGAATTTTTGCACCGAATACTATACTTCCAATACCTACGGCAGTCTGGTAATGGAAGTAAAAACAACAGTTTATATTTTAACAAAACGCATCACATTGTAATAGTTGAAAGTACATTGATTGAATGGGCATGACCTATACTTTTTTTTTTTGCGTTTTCAGTGGAAATATGGAATCGGTCCGCATACTAGCGTTTGTCTGGGGGATGATGTTTGGATGAGTCGATATTTGCTGATGCGAGTAGCTGAAGATTTTGGTGTAACTGTATGTTTTGATTCTTCGTTTCAATGGAGTTTTCTGCTTACAGTGTGGGCTGACATCGATTTTAGTACAGATCATCTCACATTACCTGAAAGACAAAAGTAAGTCTTTCTGATTTTTCTACACTGGCTTCCAAATATTAATCAGCAACTTGCTCCTTCTTCTTCTTCTTCTTTTTTTTTTTCCTGCATAACTTTTAAACAAATTAAAACTATGAGCATTATGAACATAAAATTATCATATCATGCTTATTATTAAATAATTAATTGGATTTTATGCTATTTTAAGATTGGAAATTATTTTTTAACCGATATTAATTGAAATTTTCTTAAAAGTACATTTTTAAGGAACGAAAAAAAAAAAATTAAATGATTAAAAAAAAAAAAAAAAAAAAAAAAAAGAAAACATTAAATATGCATTATAGGTATGTGAAAAAGAAAAACATTTCCAAATATTAAAATACTTTTATTATTATTATTATTATTATTATTATTATTATTATTTTACGTGAGTAGCGTTTCACAAAATAAACATAAGGGCGTGAATTTGGAAAAAGGTGTTCGTTTAAAAATTGGCATTTTCATTATTCTGGAGCTGTTCATAGTTTGCAAATTATTAATTGTATCTTTTCACAAAGTCTGTTATGGAAACAAAAGAAAAGTGAATAGAAATATACTTTAATATATGTAGGCATGTATATCTTTGCTCATAACTATAGTGTATTTTCCGTACCATCTTTTATTTGGTTTTATTTCCAAAATTATTAAGCTATTTTTCTTTTTCCAAACACGGTTTTTAAGGAAACCTAAAGTATAAATATCAGTTTATAAATTATTTCGGATGTTAGAATTTTATTCGATTAATGATTTGATATTGCTCAAGTTCTATGAGCGCAAAATCAAGAAGGTACTACAAAAAGATGGAAAAGGGTCATCGAACAGAGTGAAAAATATTTCACTGATTTAAGTTAATTTTTATGCATTGAGAAAATAAAGTTTTATTTTACATTAAAAAATTACTTTTTCCCCTAACTTAATAGCATTGCTGTTATTGTTTATTTAAGCATGTGTTTATCTGAATACGTTACATAACAATTCGTATTTTTGTTAGTTATCTCACTAGAGATCTTGTGAATTTCACGCTGCTGTTTAAGTGAATGTTGATCAAATTTTTTTTGCCTGTTCCATTTTATCTGATCAATTTTCTGCCTAATCCATATAATTTTTGGTCTGTTCCATATTATTTTATCCATATTGATATTAGCCTTGTATGTGCTTTTTTGTTAAATTGTCTGCCTGGGGGGAGAGTTTTGATCAATTAAAAGCATGCTTTAACCCCCCACGTATATATTGTTACAAAATTGTAAATAATTGTGTTTATTTTTGTATAAATTCTTTCAAAGAGGCTTAGTAAGTTGATAAAGTGCTAATTTTGTGCATTTCTAGTCGTTTTAGCGTTGTAATAGCCTTATTTTCGCTTAAAAACGCATTAAAAAGCCCCAATAAGGCAGGTAATGGATTTGGCGCCAAATTTGGCGACTTTTTCCCACCTTGGCGATTTTTTTGGCGACCTTGGCGAGAAAATCCTTATTAGGGATATACCAAATATGGAAGCTGTAAGTTGATTGGTTGACCACTTTCTAGAGTTTTCTCGAAAAATCTGGATTCCATGGAACAGTATATAAGGAGCGCTTCTCGCCAAGGCAGTGTGTCAGTTCAGTTCAGTCTAAGATCAGCTTCTGTCAATGTTGCATTGCTTGAGCCTCTTTGAAAGAGACTTGCTTTAAGTGTTATTGCTATACAGTTTGTACTGTGGATTTGCTATTGACAGCTGTTGTTTAAGCTGTGTTTGCTGGTCGAATTGAAGCTGATACTTGGTTTATAGACCTGTATTTTTCTGGAACTTTCTGTGAATAAATTACTGAATTTTTGTACGTTTGGCCTTTCATTCTCGGACAACTCACGAACCCCCAAGTACGCAACATTTCTGGTGTCAGAAGTGGGATTTTGTCTGTGAATGGTGATAACGAGAGCTATGGAGCAAAGAGACGAAAAAACTTCTAGAAAGCTTATCTACCCAGATGAATGAGATGAAAGATAGCCTGAGTCAAGAGATGAATGAAATGAAAGCCGGACAGAAAGAATTGAAAGACGGCTTGACTGAAGAAATGAAGGAAATGAAAGACACTATGGGTGAAGTTCAGGAAGAAATTAAATCTAATCAAGATGAGATGAAGAGAGAGCTTTCACCGGTGAAAGAATCAATCGAAAGTAAATTATCGGATATGGGAAGCAGAATAGATGGAATAGAAGAGAAAGTTTTGAAAATAGAAGAAAGTTTTGAAGAGAAAGCTATGAAGATAGAAGAAAATGTTATGAAGGTTGAAGAGAAAGCTATGAAGATAGAAGAAAATGTTATGAAGGTTGAAGAGAGTGTTACGAAAATAGAACGGAGTTTCGAGGAGAAAGTTAAAGAAAATTTTGATCAGGAACTGAAAGGAAGGTTTTCAGAGATAGAAGGTAAACTGAAGAGAATAGAAGAAGATCTGGAGAGAAAAGTGGAAGAAAAGTTAGAATCCATGCCCCAGGAAACTGAAAAGAAAGAGAGAAGAATCCAGAATCAGGAATTTATTAAGCTATCCACCTACGACGGCAGTTCCTCCTGGCATGTATATAAGACGCAGTTTTCCATCGTAGCTGAAGCTAACGGCTGGGAATCTGTTGCAAAGACGGCTCATCTGGTAGGGTCGTTGCGGGGCGACGCCGCAGATATTCTGGAGACCCTTTCGAAGGAACAGCGATATGACTTCGAAGCTTTAACAAGAGCACTGGAGCTACGTTTTGGAGCGAAATGGTCCAAAGAATATAGTCGACTCCAGCTAAGGTCCCGTCGTCAGAGACCAGGGGAAAGCTTACAAGAACTGGCATCAAACATCCAGAGACTTTCACATTTGGCTTTCTCAGACTGTCATCCTGAAACACGCAATGATCTGGCTCTAGAATATTTCATTGATGCTGTCGGAGATCCAGATATTAAAAAAGCCCTCAGACTCTCCGGCGTGAAGGATGTGGAGTCAGCCTTGGTGTATGCCCTAAAGCTCGAAACTGCCCAACAAGCCTCCTGTAAACATCGCCAGAACAGCACAGCACACAAAATGAACGGCTCTCAAGATGATCTTAAAGAGATTCAGGAAATGATTGCAGAAATTAATAGAAGACTACGCATTCTTGAGAGGAAGAAAGAAGGGAAGACTGCAACAACTAAATGCTGGGGCTGTGGAAAAGACGGGCATATCAAACGAAGCTGCCCAGTAAGAACACCTAGAGACGCAACCAAGAATGTCTCTGCAGTATGCCACCCAGGAGGAGCTCTTCGGGAAAATCCAGATGCCTTCTTGCGGAAGCCTCCATCTGAAGATCATAAATACAGCTGTAAAGCCGATGATAGACCCCAAAGAATACAGCCAGTTGCTCGCCAAGTCACTGTCTCAACACCATCAGAACAAGATCCCGATCCATGGAGTGACGAAGAACTTAGACAAGCCCAGTTGGAAGATCCTGACATAAATCCAATGTTACAGCTGAAGGAGACGACCAGCAACAGACCTACCTGGCAGGACATTTCAGATTTAGTCCCATTACGAAAAGTTATTGGGCACTTTGGGACTCTCTTCATATCAGAAACGGCGTATTGTACAGAAAGTGGGAATCTGATGATGGGAAAAGCTTCAGATGGCAAATTGTTTTACCAAGATCAAGAATTCCAGATGTTTTAGAAGAACTGCATAGTAGCTCTACCGGAGGCCATTTTGGGGTAATTAAGACTCTGCAGAAAGTTCGGGAACGCTTCTACTGGTGCAAGGCAAAGGAGGATGTGGAGAAATGGTGTAAATCCTGTGATGCTTGTGCGGCACGTAAAGGCCCGCAGAAACGAAGTCGAGGAAGACTGCAACGGTATAATGTGGGAGCACCATTTGAACGGATTGCAATCGACATCTTGGGTCCTTTGCCACGGACCTCCAGTGGAAATAAATACATCCTCGTCGTGATGGACTATATCACCAAGTGGCTTGAGGCATATCCCATTCCCAATCAAGAGGCATGCACAGTCGCAGAGGTCCTAGTGCAGCAATGGGTGTCAAGGTACGGCACGCCCCTACAACTTCATACCGACCAAGGTAGGAACTTTACCTCTGATGTTTTCAAAGGACTGTGTCAACTACATAGCCAAAACCCGGACAACACCCTTACATCCCCAGTCGGACGGCATGGTTGAGAGGTTCAATCGTACCATCCTGAATAACCTCTCTCTTCTAGTATCAAGGAACCAGCAAGATTGGGACTTGAAGTTGCCACTGTTCCTGCTGACTTATCGAAGTGCTGTCCATGAAACCACCGGCTATACTCCAGCCCAGATGCTCTTTGGACGTGAACTTCGTCTCCCATGTGATCTCCTGTTTGGTTGTCCACCCGATGCGCCTTCATCGCCCGAGGAGTACATCCAAGATCTCCAGGCACGATTTGAGGACGTACACAACTTTGCTCGGGAGCGGATTAACATGGCAACGGAGAAAATGAAGACAAGGTACGATCTAAAGGCGACACAACATGAGTTCCAGGAAGGAGAGAAGGTCTGGTTGTGGAATCCTGTTCGACGCAAAGGACTCTCTCCCAAGTTACAGTGCAACTGGGACGGACCATACACAGTCTTAAAAAGGCTGAATGATGTAGTGGTGCGGATCACTAAAACACCTTCGTCAAAACCGAAGGTGGTGCACTATAACAGGCTAGCCAAGTACTACAATTAACGGTAATATCAAAATTTAAAATGTAAATACTGGTAAAATTTGCGTATGCGTACTGTAAATATTTGTATATAAACATTTGTACATACTTGTGAATTTTGTAAATATTTCTCACTTGATTTTTGTTTCTATTTTATCGTTACATTTAACTTAGTTTTTGTATTTTAGATTGTGTAAATTTGTTTAGTTTCGCCTCTTGACCAAGGATTGCACTGCCCGGGACGTGCAGTCCTTGGGAGGGGGGCAGTGTTACAAAATTGTAAATAATTGTGTTTATTTTTGTATAAATTCTTTCAAAGAGGCTTAGTAAGTTGATAAAGTGCTAATTTTGTGCATTTCTAGTCGTTTTAGCGTTGTAATAGCCTTATTTTCCCTTAAAAACGCATTAAAAAGCCCCAATAAGGCAGGTAATGGATTTGGCGCCAAATTTGGCGACTTTTTCCCACCTTGGCGATTTTTTTGGCGACCTTGGCGAGAAAATCCTTATTAGGGATATACCAAATATGGAAGATGTAAGTTGATTGGTTGACCACTTTCTAGAGTTTTCTCGAAAAATCTGGATTCCATGGAACAGTATATAAGGAGCGCTTCTCGCCAAGGCAGTGTGTCAGTTCAGTTCAGTCTAAGATCAGCTTCTGTCAATGTTGCATTGCTTGAGCCTCTTTGGAAGAGACTTGCTTTAAGTGTTATTGCTATACAGTTTGTACTGTGGATTTGCTATTGACAGCTGTTGTTTAAGCTGTGTTTACTGGTCGAATTGAAGCTGATACTTGGTTTATAGACCTGTATTTTTCTGGAACTTTCTGTGAATAAATTACTGAATTTTTGTACGTTTGGCCTTTCATTCTCGGACAACTCACGAACCCCCAAGTACGCAACAATATGTCTCAAGTCATACGGGACATTTTATGACAATTTAAGTCATTTATTTTAGGTTTTTGAAATAAGTTTTACTTATGTTTTGTTTCACATTTTTTAACTTTCATGTAAGTTTATCTTAAGTTATTTTTGTTAAATATTTTCAACTTTTGTATGACTGAAAACATATATATATATATACATATATATATACACCCCGCGATAAAAAGATGGGAACAAAGGGTTTTTTCTTTGATTTTTCATAAAATAACGTTATCTAAATTGTGCTTATCATTTATTATTGTTATAAAATAACACTATTCCTGGACTAATTTTTGTTTTAAGACTAATTTAGAAAAATTTAAGACTAAAATGTTTCTAATTTAAGACTACACAACGCGTCAAAAAGATAGGAACAAAGGTTTTTTTTTTTTTTAATTTTTGAATATGATTATTTTGAATATGAATATTTTGAATATGATTCAAATATTTAATATGTTTTTGATATGATAATATTTTGTTATTATGACAAATGATCAGCACAATTTAGATAATGTTATTTTATGAAAAATTAAAAAAAAAAAAACCCTTTGTTCCTATCTTTTTGTCGCGGAGTGTAGTCTTAAATTAGAAAAATTTTTGTCTTAAAACTTTTCTAAATTAGTCTTAAAACAAAAATTAGTCCAGTAATAGTGTTATTTTATAATAATAATAAATATTAAGCACAATTTAGATAACGTTATTTTATGAAAAATCAAAGAAAAAACTCTTTGTTCCTATCTTTTTGTCACGGGGTGTACATAAACAAGATAAAAAATCAGAAACTAATAGGTAAAAATCTTTTTATATCTCATTATTTTTCTTTTCAGAATCATCGATGAACTCTATTTTAAGTTTGGAGTGAATGAGAAGCCTTTAAATATCATTACACCTAAAGGTAAAGTTATTCTAAAAGGAATCAATTCGGACATAGACCCATACTCTATGCTGACAAGGCTATTGGACGCTATATCACCTTTAAACAATTCTTTATAAAACAATATTACAAAGAAAAATGAAATGATGTTGCAAAAAAGACGAAAATTTATTAGTGCTCTTCCTTTTTAGTCGGCTGAATGTAAAAAAATAAAATAAATAAATAAATAAATAGCATGACTATTAAATATATTTCTCAAGATTTTTCCTTAGTTAACATCATTCCTATACAAGCACTTGTTAGTTTACGATTCCCGGAAAATAACACGTTTGACTCTGAATTTATACAGTATCCGACGTGTGAAATTTCAATTGTCACACTGTTACAAAATATTACAGAAAAAAACTTTTTTTCCAAGTTAATCCTCTCCCTCAAATAAATAAATAAAGGAAAATAAATAAGTAAGTAAACGCTCTTTACTTGTCTCACCGAAAATAAAAGTAGAAAAATAAAACTAATACCAATAGATTGTGGATGAAGACCCATTTAATTTAATAAATTAAATGATTTTTAGAGGTGCCTTTTTTATTTTAACGTAAAGACTAACATAATTTTTAAAATAAAATATCAAAATCTAAAAGCTTGTACACACTCTAATCCCATCCACTGTTAAAAATTTGGAGTTAGTTTGAACCAAAACTTGGTACTGAAGTAGCCGCAACCACCCGATGGTTTAACCTTTTGCGATGATTTGGTAATTTTATGTTGAACCAAATATTGGTATTATGTTTTAAATAAAAATAAATAAATAAATAAATAATTTCAAAATTCGACCGAGGCGAGAATCGAACAGAAGATCTTCTCGTCTCAAGTCAAAAATTATGGCATTGTGCTACACTTTCTTGTCCGACAGTTGTGTGTTTGACTGATTTTGATAAAAGGGGTTAAATGTTTTAGGGTCTTAGTCTATGGGTGAGTTGTTATATAAAATTTCCACTTTACCCTATGCTTTCCACCACGCTCTTTAATTTAAGCTTTATTTGGTTTCAATAGGAATTTTACTGATTCATACCTCCCTTATGAGTGGATATACGTTAGCTCCAAGTTTTGGTGCAACTTAAATTCAATCGCAAGAAGTAGAAAACTTAAAAGAGGAGTTGAATGATATTGCTATGATATTGCTATGATATTGCTATTGACGTTTATGATATTGCTTATAACTTTACTTCATGTACTGGCTTTGAACTGAAATTTTTAACAGTGATCCTGTATATAAACATAAAACCCAATAATTGCACCACTAAGAGTTAGCTCAATTTTACGATATTTATCGGAGCATTTTTCGTTATTTTATAGGGTTTGAGACCACCATACCTTAGAATATCAAGGAAGAACTCACACACAATCAATCACAAGACAGGATTGCCAGCAAAACTTGTCTCATGATTTCCCTGGTTTTCCTTGACCAAATGACATACACAGAATCAACTTGGATATAATTAAATTCGAAAGCAATATTAGTTATGAATTCTGTGGATTGCATCCGTTTCTCAAAGCCCTAATAATGAGAAATATAGCAACTCCTTCCGTAAATACCATATAATGAGAAATATGGTACCTCTAAATTATTTTCTGTATTTTATTTTAGGCTTTTCCCTGACTTTTGATAATATTCTGTATCTTCCATGATTGTCCTGATCATTTTGTTATTCATTTTACAGTTCCCTGACCTTCCGTGACTTTCCAGATCGCTAGACACTTCATAAGAGTGCAAAAGTAAAAGCTAGTGAAACCGGTGAAACTAATTAAATTACTGTTTAACATATAAATATAAGTGAAATGTTAGAAAATTGTGCGGGCGTATACAGTAAGCGTTATTTTTTACAGATTTATACTGGCATAGCTTTCATGGTATGGCTTTTTTATTATAGAATTAAAGGTTGATGTTTATTTTTTCCGCATTTGTATGTTCAATGTTATCAGCATTTTACAATCACCGTATATTAAAAAATACTTATTTCTATTCGGTTAGTAATTTAGTAATATTAAAACTATAAGCATGCGCATTGAAAAGAAATTTATTAAAAAAAGTGAACATTTTTAGCAAAAGGAATTAAACTTTCATCTTGAAACGTATATAATCTTATAAAACAACTTTTGATATTTTATTATTAATACCCTAACTGTCGCGTGATCTGTCGGAGGATCACGATAGATTTTAATTAATTAATTAATTAATTATTATTATTATTATTATTTTGAGACTTCGTGATCCACCGGTGCTAAAAGCAACGTTCATGTTCCTGGCCTCATATACTGGTGGTACAATTTAACTGCAGCTTCATATGAGAATATATATGTTGAGCCTTAATACGGGCGGGAATATAGTTTTCAGAAGTCAAAAAAGTGAAAAAAATAAGCTAAGGATTGATTATTCCCCTTAAAATTATTTGTTTATTAGCAGATTTCTACCATAATATGATTTTTGTTTTTTATTTTCATTATTAATCGTTATTCTGATATTTGATATTTCTTATACATGCTATGGCATTTACCATCTTTTTTTTTTTTTTTTTTTTTTTTGTTGTTACATATTTATGTAATAACTTCTCCGTAATTTTCACGAAGTCGATTAATAAATTTTATGCACAGTCCGTAACAAAAGTTTCCGAACACTAGCAAAAATTCCTATGTAAAAAGAAAAAAGGACACTTCATACGGTTTTGTTCAATAAATCCTTATCGAATCCTGTTCTTAGTCAGTGTAAGAACATGATTTGATAAGGATTTATTTAACAAAACCGTATGATGTGTACTTTTTTACATAGGAATATTTGCTAGTGTTCGGACACTTTTGTTACCGACTGTACATGAAATTATTGGAGGAAAAACAGTATGTCGAGTTATTAAAAATTTTTAAGTTGCCACTTTATTTCATTTAGTCGTCGTGAGGGAAGTAGCGACTGGACTTTTTCAATTCTATTAGCTAAATTTTAAAGGGCAGCCGCTTGTGTCAACTAAGTATAAGCTCACGAACAACATAATAGGGTGTCATACGCTAATTCGTCGCATATGCGCACAGGTAGTTACTGCTTAATTGAATATCAATAGATAAGCATTGAAAATATGACAAATAAGGAAAGCACATTTGTAAAATTTGTAGAATGAGATCGTCTGAAAATATCATGTTCTTTGGGTTGATTTATAGTGACCAGATTAATGTACCATTATAAAAAAAAAAGAATTCTTAAAAAATATATATATATATACAATTATCTGGCTATAGAGATATTTTTTATTCTTAATAAATGAGGACTAAAAAGGCAATAATTATGAGAAATAATTTCTTTGCTACAACTTTTCAAAACTTAGCAAAATGTCTTCAAAATATTGACTGTCCTCATGAAATGAGGATATTTGGTGACCATAGCTTCATTGTTCAGTGATTTTGACATTTGGATAACAGTTGTTCTATAAGTTTCATTTTGTAAAAGGACTGTGGAAAAGGTAGAGACAGTTCTGGATCCATAGAAAGGAGTTGAATAAAACTTCCGAATGTGTTTAGTTGAGGTCAATTTAATTGTTTTGCTTTATATTTGCTTAAATTAACATATTTTTTGTATAATTTTGTATTGTTGGTTTAATTTGAATCTCTTGACTGAACATGCTGACAAATGAAATTCCTATATCATGTGCAAAAAATAACGGCGAAAATAAAACTCAATAAAATCTATTCTACAGGGTGGTTATTAAGTATCCGGAAAAAGTATTTGATGATAAGCAATTAGTGAAATAGCAAACAAATTTAAAGTTTCTATTTTTGCAACAAGTAATGTCTAATAATTATTTTTTACTATGAGTTTTCGAAATGGCGGTCATCGGCTTTTACGCAAACTGCAATCTTCTTCGGAAGTGAAGTGACGGTGCGGCGCAATTGGATCTAAATCATCCTATATTTTGTTCAGGGCTTTCTTGAGTCTATCAAATGTAGGATTTTCTGTGTTCGCAATTGTTTTTCTAAGAACCCACGCACGGAAAAATCCATTGGATATAAATCAGAGCTCTTAGAAGAGATTTTTGTTAGATACCGTTTCACTTTGACATCGATTAAAGCAAACGTTGATTTGACTCTATGGGCCAGAGCACAAGCTTGGTGAAAGATCTTAGCTAGGTGATTTTGCTTCCATGGAAGTACAGCTTTCTTTAAAACATCTTTTTGATAAACTTTTCCATTATTTTTTACGTTTTCTTCGGGAAAAACAAAACAAAAACAGTTGTCTTCCCATTGTTGCTAATCTCAGCCCAAACCATCAAACATTTTAGAAGCAAAGAGCTTGTTGCATCTTTTCATTTTTCTGGTGTTCTTGAGAGCTAGCTCCAAAAGTTTGGGATGATTTTCAGAGTTTTTAGCGATTTAAACAGTAAAAACTTTCTCATCGGACGGCAAAATATCTTAGATGCGCTGCACTTTGAAAACATCGCGAAACTTTTTCATTTATCTAATAGATTTTGCTTTCCCTGATCGCTCAAAAGCTGCCCGTTGAGTAAATGTAAATTATTTTAATAAATAATATTTAAATATAAAAGCATTACAACAACAAAAAAGTGGTTATAATGAAGTAGATAGTCCATAAAACTCCTCAAAAAATTTCCGGATACTTAATAGCCACCCTGTATATACTTCAATAAGGGATAGGGGGAAGGGATGATTCTACCGTAGTTTCCTGCGTATAATCCGCAAATATGATAAATCAGTTTCCCATCTGAAAATTTAATTTACGGGTAAGGATATACCTGACTGAGACAAAACATTGTTTAAAAATAGCTTTACCTGGTAATTAAAATTTTCGGTATCAAACTGATTTAGCAGATATGCGAATTATACACAGGAAAATAAGTAAATATTGAGCTATAATGCATGTCATAAAAGAATGTAGGGAACATGTACGTGCTTTAAAATAGTTAGAGACAAGTGAACTGTAATTATACAAAATGACTTTTACTTTAATTATACAAAACTACTTAACTTTAATTATATAAAATAATTACTGTAACCTCTTTGCTTAAAGTAATTAGTTTGCTGAAAAAACATTCATCAATTTAAACAGCAGCTCACCGTAGACAAAGCTCTATTGAAACTCTCTGGAACTAAACTTTTTGAAATTTAGCTGTATGTAAACTGAGAAAACTGAGCTCAGCGGAACTGAACTCCTTTATCTTGAAAATCTCACTACTTAAACAAGTAATTACTGGAGTATCTCTTTAAATATTTGCTATGACAAACTTCTTTAAAAATACCTTCGGGTCTAACTGGATCCAATTTCAGTTTTAATGCCATACCTATACCAACATCATAATTAATATTTCGAAATATTGTTAGTCCCATCCTTTTTTTCACATTAGTAAATTTAAAGAGTAATATTCTCCAAATTCAATTGCGATTAAATAAGAAGAAAAATACTTAACAAAAAAAAAAAAAAAAAAAAAAAAAAAAAAAAAACTGGTGTGGCAGGTATATAATGCTTTTATTTAACCTACAAAACCATCCGAAACAATTCATTGTTAAAATTTCGCAACGTGTGACATTCCTGTGAAATAGTGTTTATAAACGCCCAAACTTTATCGTACTTTTTGACAATTTTATTACCAAAAATATTTTGCTAGAGAAATTTTTTTTTAAAATATTAATAATAATAATAAAATTGTTAAAATTATTTCGTTTATAACCTTTAGATGGAAATTTTTGATGAGCCAACTAAATGTATGTTGAATCAACAAATTCCAAAGTTCATTATGGGAAACATCTGAGTGTATTTTAGATGAGATTTTTAGAATTAAATAAATTTTCTGCAGAATAGCGTAGACATCAAGAAATCTATTATTGTAAATATTTATCATTTATTTATTAGTCACCAAATATCTTTTATCATTTTTCTTCTTTGTTTTATATTATATCTATTTAATCATTAAGTATAGCTCTATACATTATCATTTTTTAAATGACGATGATGCCAAAAAAGATGCTAAAAATAAACCAAGTCAAACGATGCCAAAAAATAAGGGATTAGGTCAAGATTGATTGTTGATGTAGTTAGCTCTGCGTCTATTTTTTTAGTCTCTTTCATTTTCCGATATTTATTTTTCCTATGATTTATTGATATAAAATATTTCTTATTTATTCTTATATCCCTCCTCCCACCCCCTTATTTTGACAAAAAAAAAGTATATATATGTACATATATATATATATTGGAATTAATAATAGCATTTTTTTAAAAATTGAATTCAAATAAGAAAATTAAAATTTTAGTAAAAATTACACGTTACAATTAAAATAATATCTACCCTGTATCTTGTTTATGATTCAAATTTATTAAAAAGAAATTAACATTTTTATTCCCCTTTTAAAAAGTTTTATTCCATTTTTAAAAAGTTTTCTTTTGCGAAAGATTTTTCTATTCGATAAGATTATAGAGTTACTTATATACTGAGAAACCCATTATTCTGTAGTAAGGTAAATTTATCAATTCATTGAATTTTAAAGAAAAAGAAAAATATTTTTTAGAAGTTTTTGATGTTGCAGTTTAGGAAGTAAAATATTAATAATAATAATAATAATAATAATAATAATAATAAAATAACTGAATGATCAATGAAATCACATTAAAACAGCTTTAATTTATTTACAAATGATGTATATGTGCAAAAATTTCATTTTACAGTGTCTTCAAGTTTTGAATGATGTTGTAAGAGAAACAGCAGCTAGCGACTGACGTAATACCAGTAAAAATGGATAAAACCTAAAACAAATAGATAAATTTATCTATAAATAATAGCATTTTTTATTTTAATATAAAACAGTACATTTTTCTTGAATTAATTGCTTCCAATATTCGTTTACTTTTTAAAGAAATTAAGTATTCAACACAGGATTCGTACGCAAAAAAATAGCTAACTTTATCTAAACCATGAATGCTTTAATCGAAATTTAATGTGATAATTATAATTTATTTTTATTTTTCTTTAGTTCTGCAGAAGTTCTCTTTTATTACAAAATTCATCTTAATATGTTGAAACAAAATTAATAATTAAAAATATGTAAGTGATTTTCTTAGAATCCCTTCAAAGGCAACATCTCTTTATAAAAAGTAAAAGCGACTATAATTTTGGTCGTAGATTAAAAAAAAAAAGGTAAGTATTTTTAAGGATTTCATCAATTTTGAATGTATGATGAACTTATTTATATAATATTTTACATTTTCTAATATAAAATGTTTGACATGTGGGAGGGACCATTTTTATGTTTACTTTTTTTCTGCAACTGCAAATTTTTGAATACAGAAATTTATGTATATTTACTTTTTTTTTTTTTGATTTATCAGTTACCTTCAAAATTTTACAGTTATATCTTAAATAATAATAATAATAATAATAATAATAATGTTAAACGTGAGTTAAAATGTGAATAAGTGCAAAATGTGCCAAAATTCAGATACTAAACGTAACTTTAAATGAAAACGTAGTAATGAATAATAAAAAAATATAATATATATTAATCAAGGTTAAAAAAATAATAATAATAATACATTCAGATATTATTCATTGAACATTACTTAAAAAAAAAAAAAAATCGTTAAAAAAAAAAAAAAACATAATCGCTAATCTTATTTATTTCATTAATAAAATGCAAATAAATAATAAATAAATAAATACAAATAAAATTGCATTAGTTTAACCATTTAGTTCAAAATTGCATTAGTTTAACCATTTAAATGAATAATCTTAATGTTTTATAAATAATAATAATAATAAACTTACATTATCGACGTTAATTATTTTGTTAGAGTTATATACTGGATATTTAGAATCAATTGCTAAAGTTAAAAGATTTTATATATTTTAAATTATGTAAATATTTTTATATATTTTAAAGGTTAAATGATTTTATACATTCAATTAATAAATTTTGAATTACAAACATTGAAAACTAGAGTAACAGAGCAAACAAATTGTGTAAATTATTAACAAGCAAGTGAAACTTACTCCAGCTATACATATTTCTTTCTGACGTAAAGACTCGAATGTGACAGATTCTTTCACCGAAAAAATACCAGTCACTACCAAGAGAACGAAGAAAAGAAGTCCATGCATACATATCTGGAAAGGAAAATTAAGAAAGTATAGATTCCTCCTTTGTAAAACACTTAAAATTAACCATTAGAGTTAATTTTATTGCAAAACAAATTTCTTTTATTACAAAATTATAAAATATAACATTTAAGTCAAAATTACATTACATTTATTGGTTATCGGGAATACTTAATCAATTTGTGTTTAGAGATTCAAAAATTATACTCCATACAGAAGAGGGTTATTCCTTCGTGACCAGACTAACATCTAAAATGAGTTGAATAAGAAAGAAAAATCATGCAGTACGCATTGATTAGTAAAGCTTTCCAACTGTACGTAATTGTTGTATCGAATAACTTTTAATATTCTTTGCGTACGTTATCACACAGCAGACAGAAGGACTGAAAAATATACAGATAGACTAATTGATTTTAAAATTACTATTAGGCATTTTGGAGAGTGTTAAAAAGGCTTAACGCAAAAGAAAATGCAGCCATTAGATTATAATTACACTTTTGATCTCTCTGAATATTTTATTGTAGCCCTGTAAATCAGAAAGTCAATCATACCATATTTTATACAAACCATTATTTTAGAATATTAACAATACATTTCAATATTTTTATGATTTTTACAGTAGAAAGATTTTTAAATATAACTTTCGAAAAATTCTGTCCTAAAACGTAATGCATTGGCATTTTTTTTTTTTTTTTGTTGTTCTTGTTGTCCCTGTAAACAAACTAGTAGTACAGGATCTATTAATGTCATTTTAAATGGGGAACATTCTATACGGAAAATATTTATGAAAATAACACTCATAGAACACAATGCTTTCGAATTCTTTTGGGTGTTCCTGTACACAAACCAGAAGAGATATTCACACCATTTTCAATATGGAACATCCGATAGTGAACTTCAATAAAATATACCAGTTTCGAGAAATTCCATAAATATTTACAGTAGTTAGAGCGCGGGCAGACAGACAGACAGACAGATGGACAGATACACAAACTGAAATTATATTCACACTTAAAAAATGTTAGAAAGTGTTAAAAACGCTTAACGTAAACGAAAGTACAATTCTAGCCTTTTCTTATTAATAGCTCTTAATATAACTGGATATTTTTGTGCCACCCTGTAAATCTAATGCTAATCATACTATATTATATACAAAGTATTCTTTTGTGCATATAAATAACATATTTCAATTTCATAAAACTTCGTGGAAAGTAAAGTTATTAAAATTTGAATTATAGAAATATCTCTCATAGAATGCAATGCTTTGGAATACTTTTGAGTGTCCCTGTACATAAACCAGTAGAGGCATAAACTCCATTTTCAATAGGGAACATTCGGTAGTGAACTTGAATAACATATATCAGTTTCAAAAAATTCCATAAATATTTACGGGAGTTAGAGCTCGGACAGACAGACAGGCAGACAGACGGACAGGTAGATACACAAAACGGAAATTATAAAAAATGTTAGAAAGTGTTAAAAACGCTTAACGTAAACGAAAGTACAATTCTAGCATTATTTTTATTAACGACCGTATTCACTTACCATCGCCGGAAGCCCGAGCCAATGTTATTCTATGGGGAAATTTTCTTTACAAATAACTTATTAACTAATACATATTTTTTAAATCTGTTTCCGCATTCAGAAAATTCCCAACTGTTAAATTCACGGACCCTTTTAAAAATGTATTTTTTTAATTTTTAATATTTTATCTTGAAATTGCAAAATGAAAAAATTTCACATATTGAAAATTCGTATTTTGCTGCTTCAAAATAAAATATATGAAATTAAAAAAATAATTTTTATAAAAGGTCCGTCAATTTAACAGCTGGGAACTTTCAGAATGTGAAAACAGAATTTAAAATAATGTATTAGTTAATAAGTTATTTGTAAAGAAAAATTTCCCATAGAATAACATTAGCTTCGGCTTCCGGCGGCGGTGAGTGAAGAGGGCCCTTAATTGCGCTTAATATAAATGGATATTTTTGTGTCACCCTGTAAATCTAATGCTAATCATGCTATATTCTATGCAAATCATTCTTTTGTGCATATAAATAACATATTTCAATTTCCAAAAACTTCGTGGAAAGTAAAGTTATTAAAATTTGATTTATAGAAATATCTCTCATAGAACGCAATGCTTTAGAATATTTTTGAGTGTCCTTGTATATAAATCAATGGTGGTATTTAATCCATTTTATACAGGAAACATCCGATAGTGAGCTGGAATAACATATTTCAATTTCATTAAGATATGTGTACAGTTAAGGTATGAAAATATATGATTTATAGAAATATCTCTCATGGAACACAGTGCATTGAAATACTCGTACTTTCGGGTGTCCCTGTATACAAACCAGTAAAGGTATAAACTCCATTTTCAATAGGGAACATCCGATAGTGAACTTGAATAACATGTATCGGTTTCAAGAAATTCCACAAATATTTACGGGAGTTAGAGAGCGGACAGGCAGACAGACGGACAGAGAGACAGACAAACCGAACTCATTAACACTTTCCAACCTTGTTGGGAAGTGTTAAAAATGTTAGAAATTGTTAAAAGCGCTTAATGTAAACGAATGTACAATTTTAGCAAATATTTATTAATAGCTTTTATATAACATAATATTTTTGTGTCACCCTGTAAATCTAATGCTAATCATGCTATATCCTAAGCAAAGCAATTTCTTTTGTGCTTTTAAATAACATATTTCAATTTCATAAATCTTCGTTCAAAGTAAATTTATTAAAATTTAGTTTATAGAAATGTCTCTCATAAAACGCAATGCTTTGGAATACTTTTGTGTGTCCCTGTACACAAATCAGTGGTGGTATTTACTCCATTTTATACAGGAAACATTTGATAGTGAACATGACTAACATATTCCAATTTCATTAAGATTTTTGTACAGTAAGGGTATAAAAATATGGTTTATAGAAATGCCTCTCATAGAACACAATGCTTTGAAATATTTTCGGGGATCCTTGTACACAAACCTGTAGAGGTATAAACTCCGTTTTCAACAGGGAACATCCGATAGTGAACTTGTATACCATATTTCAATGTCATTAAGATTTTTGTACAGTAAGGGCATGAAAATATGGTTTATAGAAATGCCTGTCATAGAACACAATGCTTTGAAATATTTTCGGGGATCCCTGTACACAAACCTGTAGAGGTATAAACTCCGTTTTCAACAGGGAACATCCGATAGTGAACTTGTATACCATATTTCAATTTCATTAAGATTTTTGTACAGTAAGGGCATGAAAATATGGTTTATAGAAATGCCTCTCATAGAACACAATGCTTTGAAATATTTTCGGGGATCCCTGTACACAAACCTGTAGAGCTATAAACTCCGTTTTCAACAGGGAACATCCGATAGTGAACTTGTGTACCATATTTAAATTTCATTAAGATTTTTGTACAGTAAGGGTATGAAAATATGGTTTATAGAAATGCCTCTCATAGAACACAATGCTTTGAAATACTTTCGGGGATCCCTGTACACAAACCTGTAGAGGTATAAACTCCGTTTTCAACAGGGAACATCCGATAGTGAACTTGTATACCATATTTCAATTTCATTAAGATTTTTGTACAGTAAGGGTATGAAAATATGGTTTATAGAAATGCCTCTCATAGAACATAATGCTTTGAAATACTCTTGGTGTCCCTGTACACAAACCACTCGAGGTATAAACTCCATTTTCAATAGGGAACATCCGATAGTGAACTTGAATAATATATATCAGTTTCAAGAAATGCCATAAATATTTACGGGAGTTAGAGCGCAGGCAGACAGACATACAAATCGAAGTAATTAACACTTTGCAACCTTGTTGGAAAGTGTTAATAAAAAGTACCTTGAATACTAAATTGTGGATTAATTTCTAATCTTTTTTTTTTTTTTTCCTTTCTCCGAAAGAATGAGTTGCAACAAGCGTAACAATTTTCAATCTGACTGCTATGTAGGTTGCTGTTCCTCATTTTGTCAAAAACAATTATAAATTAATTTGTAATTTAATTTTCAAAGAACTTCTCATGGTTTCTGAACATATAAAAATATTATAACTACCAACTTCCACATTTTAAAAATAAGACTTGTTATCATTATTATTTTTGTAATAGAAATTTTTTACATTAATTTTCTTTTGCCTAATATATTGAAATTTACTATTATAAAATTCTGGTATGAAGTATTCTCAGACATCGGAAGACTTGGCAACTATGTATAAGATAGAAAATAACTTTTAATGTACAGTTTTAATGTATTTATTACTAGAATAATTGTTTTAACTTATTAGAAGTGTTACGTTGGTTATTATGGAAAGCCCCAAGAAATTTTCCACACTTTAGTAAGTCGAAGAAGCTTTTCTATGAAGAGAAACCACGAAGTTTATATAAAAAAGAAAAGAAAATTATAAACTTATAAAACATTGGTAGACACACTGTAAAATGTTAATGAAAGTTTACAGAAATATTTATAAACAGTCTCAGTAATTCCCATATTCTTATGTACTTACTGTCATTCACTACGGTATGTTTGTGAATCTCAACATAATTTGATTGTTGCCTTTTTTTTTTTTTTTTTTTTTTTTTTTTTTTTTAAACAGCTTATCGATCGGACAGTTAGATTTTTTTTCAAACTAACTAAAGTATGAATTTCAGGTGGCAACAGCAGAAGATTGTATGGAAACCGTTAGGAAAAAAAAAAAAATCTGCTTCACATTAAGTCACACGTTTTTGAAGTGGGATTAAAAATTGCAGTTTTCAATTTTTTTTTAAATTTTCTCTCACGAACACAAAAATATAGTATACAGCCTGTACCTCACAAGACCTTTTTTTTTTTTTTTTTTTTTTTTTTTTTTGGTTAATGAATAAAAAAGTTACTTTTATTGTTGTTATTGTTATTTTTTTTTTCAAATTAAATTTTATTCTAACTTCGAAAAGATTTATGTGATCGATACATTAAGAATTTGGGTTTTAAAAGTTTTTTTTAAATAGATTGTTTTACAATAATTCTTAGTTTAAAGTAAATAATCAAAAATCTTTATTCTGTATTTTTATTTATTTAATTTTTCAATAAAAAATAAAAATTAATGTTTAGAAATATTTATTCATGAATTCATCAACCGTGAATATTCATTTTAAGCAAATTGGAGTGTAAAAGTTGATATATTTTTATTTACCAACTATGTGAAAAATACCAGAGCCGGGAATCGAACCCGGTCACCTCCGCTTAACGCACGGATGCTCTACCACTGAGCTACCCTGGCCACGGCCTTACTAGATCACTCCTCGGCGCCAACACGCCAGCGTCGTAAGCGACCATAACAAAACTGCAAAGATCAATGCATGCCGCGGAATCAAGTAGATGGCGCTCGCTGCCAACCCGGAAAATCAGTTTGTGTTATCGATTCCATTTGTAAACAAAGTATTGTAAGCATTGAAATTTAATAAAAAAGCACCACAAAACTGGCGTTGTAAAAATTATTACTTACAAACTTTGAATAAACACCATAAAATGCAATAAACTCGCAACAATTGTTTCGGGTCGAAGAAACACACGACCCTTCAACAGGCGCATAAAGTAAGCGCGAGTGCTGCAGTCAAAGCGGCATGCACCAAAACAAAAATGCTAATATAATGCTACAATGCAATAATGCAGTTATTCATTTTAAGTAAATTGGAGATTCTCCAATTTACTTAAAATGAATATTCACGATTGATGAATTCATGAATAAATATTTCTAAATTGAAATTTCGTGGTCTATGGAGTTGTGCTACGATTATTATTGTCTCACCTGATATATCTGCGTTTGCAGACTCGGTGACTTGGCCAACGAATATTATGTGAGAAATGCCTAGCTGGTTGTCAGCCAGGGTAGCTCAGTGGTAGAGCATCCGTGCGTTAAGCGGAGGTGCCCGGGTTCGATTCCCGGCTCTGGTATTTTTCACATAGTTGGTAAATAAAAATATATCAACCTTTACACTCCAATTTACTTAAAATAAAAATTAATTTTTCTACTTTTCAAAAACCATTCTGAGTCACAAATATATTCTCCCAAAAATTAATTAATTCAATAGTATCCATTAAAATGTACATATAACATTCAGCATCTTCGTTTATTTTTCTCTGTAATTTTCAATAAAACTTAAGAAAAATAATTCCCAATAATTTTTCTGTTGAAATTTTTAGCAGTGCAGTAAAAGTGTTATCGATCAATAAATACTTTATTAAATTTTATTATTTTTCATGAAAATGTATTGCATTTTATTTAATTTCAAATCAAGCATTATTATTAGCAACCATTTTACATTACAAGTTAGTAAAACGTTCGAAATATTTCGTTGCTGTGTAAAAGAATTACAAACGTCAAGTGCAAAATTTCCTGTAATAATATGATATAATAAGATGGATAATATAATAAGATGATATAATGCACAAATATTCATAAAATTTCGTTGAACTTGAACTGCAAAAGCGTCATTCAGTAATGAACATTAATTTTGCTAAGCTATGTCAAATGTTATTTAGAAACATCTTTGTATGTTCTTCAGTTTAAAAAGCTTAAATTTATTAAAATGTATTTCAAACATTTATCGTTTATAGACAGCAATATATATGAATTATTTTATATTACTCTCTAAAATAACTCAAAATTCTCATTTAAAAGTAGTAAATTTGCTTATCACGTACCTAAGCGAAATCTATATAACTCATTTTATTTTCATCCACGTAGCTGCGAACATTACTAATTTTTAAATCAGGTTTTAACACCAGTATTTTTAAAAAGAAATTGGTGACGTATTTTCGACGAATAAATAAAATTAAATGAATTGAAAATATAAATAAAAACTTTTCGGTATGAAGTCTTAGTTGAAAATAACGGAAATGTTGCACCTATGGTTACACTGCTAAAAAAAATGCACCAGAAATTCTCTGTAATTAAAAAAAAAAAAAAAAAAAAAAAAGTTTTGTCAACATAATTTTCCCTTAATTTACGACTTATTTCTCAAATTACAGAGAATTTCTGGCAGCAAAGTTGCATTTTTTTTCAACAGTGTACATACGTATTTGTATACATTTAAAAACAGGTATAAGAAACATTATACATTTCCCTAATGAGCATTCACAACGTTTTGGTCATAATACAAGCAAATCTGCAGATCAGGCACTTCAACATCAATTATGTGAATCATATTTTACTTTCATTTTTCGCTGAATACAATAAATTAAATCCAATCTATCAGAGTGTTCATATATATTTTTTTCATTGTTTTTGCCTATGTGAGATTTTGAGTAATTACATAAAATCACGTTCATTTGTTATACACGACATCACCTTAAGGGCCCTCTTCACTCACCGCCGCTGGAAGCCGAAGCTAATGGTATACAATGGGAAATTTTTCTTTACAAATAACTTATTAACTAATACATATTTTTAAATTCTGTTTTCACATTATGAAAGTTCCCAGCTGTTAAATTGACGGACCTTTTTTTAAAAAATATTTTTTTTTAATTTTTTATATTTTACTTCGAAGCTGCAAAATACGAATTTTCAATATGTGAATTTTTTCTATTTTGCAATTTCAAAATAAAATATTAAAAATTAAAAAAATACTTTTTCAAAAAAGATCCGTCAATTTAACAGTTGGGAATTTTCTGAATGTGAAAACAGAATTTAAAAATATGTATTAGTTAATAAGTTATTTGTAAAGAAAATTTCCCCATAGAATAACATTGGCTCGGGCTACCGGCGACGGTAAGTGAAGAGGGCCGTTAAGTTGTAATATGATGATTAATTCACAGGTCGACATGTAAAATTTTGATTTTATAATTTTGGCTGATCTTTATGTTTTTTGGTGTGCTGAAACCGAAAATGAAGCCAGTTTTTCTCTATCACGTATAGATTTTTGTCAATACAGGGTGCCTGCCTATACAATTTCTTCCATTACTCTTCCACCAATATAATTATATGGTAAGTTTTATAGTATGTTTCCATGATTAATTAATCACAGATGCCTATTGTTGTATTTGCGCAGCACTAGTGCGACGTAAAACCATACCAACCAACCAGCCTATTGTTATGATGGTATATGTAAGAAATTGTGTCAGTAAACACCCTGTATTGACAAATATTCATACCTGATAGAGAAAAATGGGCTGCATTTTCGGTTCCAGCACATCAAAAAACATAAAGATCAGCTAAAATCATCAAATCAAATTTTCTCAACTTCATTTTTGTAGACCTGTGTTATTTTTGTAAAGTATTCTCGGTTTAAAAGAAAAACACATTTTTCATCACACATTAAAGTATTTGGTAATTTCTATTTTCATAACTCATTCTTAGAAATCTGTGTATTTAATAAAAGGTCACCAAATCATGCAATTTCTCTCTCTCTCTCTCTCTTTTTTTAAAGTAACATGAGAACATCTGTTCTAATAAATGTGCAATGAACACAAGATTTTAATATCATTTTAATACTTTCTATATTTTCTCATCAAATAAAAACATTTATATAGATTTTTCTCATATAGACAACACCACGAATTTCAGAATAGGAATGTAATTAATCAACTTTGCATGATATTCTTTAACTCGTTTTTTTTTTTTTTTTTTCTTCTGACAATCTGTCGTACACATATCAAATACCGTATTATATTTAACAGAAAGACAGAATTTACCATAATTCACGTTCAACGAGCCGTTTTCATTTAACCCTTTCAGGACCATAAGATTTCCAAGACTAAATATGCCAATACAACACAATATTTTAGCTATTGTGGGTGTAAAGTAAGAGAATATCACCAGAAAAACATAGCAGGGTGTATAGGTTTCCTATAATTTCATTGGAAATATTTTCCCTATGGACCATAAAAGTAAATAAACGAAGAGTTAGGTTTATTATATCGGTATTTTATTTATTGCTTTGTAATACAAATTTATTGATTTGTAATATAAAAATAACAGAAAAGTAAAATAAATAGCTAGCTGTGGTATTCTACGAAACAATTTCGTTTACTTGTGAAGCACAAGTGGACATTGCACATAACACATTTATTATGTGTCCTATTTTCTATACGTTTATTTATTTATTTATTTATTTATTTATTTTTTATTCGTTCAGAAACACATTTGCTGCCTTGGACATAAGTTTTATTTTGACATTCAGTAAAAAAAATATCGATTGAATAATAATTGAACAATCGATAACGATTTTTGTAGAAGGGAAAAATATTTCCCTTGGGCGTGAAAGGGTTAACAGTTATCTTACATTTAGAAAAACACTCTGTTCTGTTTCTTCCGATTGCTGAATATTATTCTGTCAACGGGAAAACATTTATCCTTATTTATATGAGTCATTATTTCACTTCGCTTTTATTTTACATTCTTCAAAAGATTTACATTTACGTTTTGGCAATATCAATAGAGTTTGATATAAAGTGCTGATTCATCGAGTGTATTTGGCATGATGTTATAATATACTAGCAGGCTTTGCCGGGTTCGCTGGTCATTATATAGGAATGAAGTCTCAAAATACCATATCATTAATAATAAAACTCCCCCCTTCCCAAAATTCATTGAAATCAGTCAAAATCGAAGTTTAAGTTCCTGCTACCTTCGGTAGCGGTTTTTCCGCTAGCCACACTTCGAGTTTGAAGCCCCAGTGCCTTCAGCAGCACTTTACTTGCATTGTATTCCCCCTCCCTCCAGGGTAAAGTTGAAAGTTTTGCAAAATCCCACTAAAGTGCATATTGCGTACGCTTAATCATCCACACACCAAAATTTGTCATTCTAAGGTAATTTGGAACAGATTGAAGCATGAAAACTTGTTTTTGCTGCGGTCGGCCCAAAGGGGGGAAGGGAGTGTTGGTAATTTCGCAAAATTCCTTTATATTGCAGGTTACATACATATACCTAACCGACGCATAAAAAAAAAAAAAAATGGAGATCCTGAGAAAAAAACAGAGTTATGAAACAGAAGTTATATAGAATAGAGTTATTTGAAACAGAGTTATGTTTTAAAACATGTTTTTCATCCACCCCCACGCTCTTAAAAGAGGAAAGGGGGAAGGAAATTCGCAAAACCTCTTTATCCTATCAGTTAGATACATATAACCGACACACACATCAAAAATCTCCTTCCTAAGATAATTTAGTGCAGAGTTATGCATGGATACGTGTTTCTAGCCCCTCCACCCCTGAAGGGCCGGTAGGGTGGAATTTTCCCAAATCCCTTTGTAATGTGTGTTGAATAGGCATAAACAGCCCACACATAAAAAATTTCCATTCTAAGATAATTTGGAACATTGTTATGCATGGAAACATTTTTTGCCCCCCCACCTCCCACCCCAGGGGTGATAGGGTGGAATTTCACAAAATCCCTTTGAAGTATGTGTCCTGAGTACGCATATCGACATAGTAAAAAATCGATTTCCTGAGATTGTTTTTGCCCCCCCCCCTCCGCCCTTAAAGGGGGGAGGAGGAGAAATTTTCGTAAAATCCCTTTATAGTGCGTGTTGGGAACGCATAAACAATTGATACAAAAAAATAATGATAATAATAATAATAATTTTTCTGAGATAATTTGAAACAAAGATATGCTTGGAAACGTGTTTATAACTCCCCATCACCAAGGGGGAAAGGGAGAATTTCGCAAAATGAATTAAATGTAAATAAGCAACGCACTAAAATTTGTGACTTTAGCTCCTATCGATTTCCCCGGAAGAATTTAACTCTAAAAGGGGGGTCTCGAATTTTCCACGTCGTAATTCCCCTCCAAAAATCGAAAATCGTAAAAAACCAAAAACTAGTTTTTGGAAATATCCTAAAGAAGGCGCTTGGAGGTTTTTTTGTTATATCTTTGTGCGATAATTGGTAGACTTTCACTCGAAAATCCGTATTTTGCTAAATTTGCCTCTGAAAATCGTTTTTATTCCCCTTCCCTCCTTTAAAAATAAAAAATTCCAAAATCGCAGAAAATGCTTTTTTGCACCCAAGTCTAGTTTTCCCATCCGCAATTTCTTCACCTTGAAGTAATTTGGAGCCGAATTATGCTTATAGAGTTTTTTTTTTTTTTTTTTTGCCTCCCCCCCCCCCCAGGGGGAGAATCGGAAAATCCTCCGGAATTTCGGAAAATCCTCCGGATGTCTTAGTGGGGTTCAGGGTCCTAAAACTATCCTGCTCACCAAAATTTGGGACTCTGTCTCCCATAGAATCGCCACGGCTGTGTTAAATAAGTGAACGAGTGAGTTTACTTTTTTATATATAGAGATAAATGCAGTTAAGAAATCGTTGCACGTGTTCAAAAAAAAAAAAAAAAAAAAAAAACAGCTCATTTCAAGGATGAATAAATTATATATATATATATATATATAATAAAAATAAAAATAATTAGATCAATCAATACCCGTAAACTATAATGTATTAGAATCTTTATGTGCATCCTATACTACAAATTAACTTAATGAGAAAAACATGATATATGTCAAGGTGCCCATCTTATTTAAAATTAGTGACTATCAACACTCAGCAAAGTTTTTGAAAACGCATTGCAAAAATTGTTACACGCTCGTTAATTATTGTTAGTAATTCATATGCATTAAGAGCCATTTTTTTAAAAGCTGGACAAAGTCTATGGAGGTGTGATAGTTGACATTTTCAATTTTCCCGAAACTTTCAGGATATGTTAGTAGTACTCTGATAAGAAAAAGTGAAATTTATTTTTTTCTGAATTTCATTTGTTTGACCTAGAGAGGGGGTCAAATTTGAGGCTGTAAAAATAAATGGTGCCATTTTAATATCATTTTACTCCTAAAGCCATGAGTGACCCATGTCAATTTTTTTAAATACGGATACTAGTTGACACTAAGTACATTTTAGCATAAACAGTTTGGTGGGTCACTCATGGCTTTAAAGGCCAAGGTCATTCGAAAATGCAGTTTTCGTTGCTTTTTTCCATGATTTCAGTCTGAATATCTGCTAAGACCATGAGTGCCCCATAGAAATAATGATGGAGTTAATTACACACCTTAGTGTAGAACTTAAAAATATTTAAAATTGCATGGGTCACTCTTGGCTTTAGTAGATAAACGGTCTCAAAGTTGAAAATTTTTAAAAAAAGGTCAAATTTGATGGCAAATTACTCTATAAGCCATGAGTCAATAACTATGAGAGAGAGTTTTAATTATACCCAATATGGTCTAGTTTTAGAGCCAGGTTACAAACCTATGGGGCTTGCAAGATTTATTTAGATATAGTCTATTTTATATCGCCAATGTGTACCTGTTCTATGTAGTACAAAACGCTTGAGACCCAATTTTGTAATACATTAATGCTTGTTTAAAACTTCCCATTTTACATTACAGAGGTCAGCATCGAAAAATATAAAATAAATATAAAATTAAAAAATCCGGAGTGACTCCACTCGACTTTCCGAACATTGAGTAATTAACAGTTTTGTAGATAAAACCTATAAATGCTAGATTCACCCAAATGCTTATAGTTAGTGCAACAGTGATTTATAATATTCATATAAATTTTCAGCTCAATTGAATAAGGCGTTTAGTTGCTATCGCACTTTTAAAAATTTGGTCCCATAGACCCTAATGATAAAGAATTTTTCTTTGTGTCCCTGTAAAAAAACTATAAGTGCTAGATTATCCAAATTCTATACAGACTGAGTATCTGTGACGTATAATATGTGTATAAATTTTTTGCTCAATTGAATAAGGCGTTTAGGTGCTATCGCACTTTTAAGATTTTGGTCCCATAGGCCATAATGATAAACAATTTTTCTTTGTGTCCCTGTAAAAAAAACTATAAGTGCTAGATTCATCAAAATGAATAGGGTTCGTGCTATGGTGACTTGCAACATGTGTACCAACTTACAGCTCATTCGAGCAAAGCGTTTAGACGCTAGCGTGTTCACTCACACACATGCACACATACATACATACATCATCGCAAAAATAGTGAAAACGGACTCAGGGGACCTCGAAAGTTATATGAAATATCAAAATCTCAAATTCGTGTTTTTGACATGATTACAATACTTTCCTCACAATAGTGTTCGGAAAGTAATAACCTAAGATACATCTGAAATGTGCATATTGTTATATTATGTAAAACATATATAGGGTGATGAAAACAAGACTGTATACAAATAATAATAATAATATTAATAATAATAATTACGCATGAGACTACTTGAAACAAGTTTTTCAAGTAGCTTCCCCCATATTTGTTTCAGCTGGCCCCTGCCCACAATTTTCACTTCACGAGATGTTAAGCTACCAGTACTTATGCTCGTGGGCGTTTCAAATCATATGATTAGCAAGCTGCACCTATACACTATAAACGCTGAATCAATCAGAAACATTCACCAATTTTTGTTACATAAAATGCGACATCACTTAAAAATTATATTTTTTACTCACAGTAAACTAGTATGTTGTGGCCACCACAAGACTTTCTTCTATATTTTCCTATATACATATTCAATCAGTAACAATATTAAAAAAAAAAAAAAAAAAAATATATATATATATATATATATACGATTTTTTTTCTTTTCTTTTTTTTTTTTTTTTTTCTTTGTTAAAAGTAATACATATTCAACCAGTAACAATATTTAAAAAAAAAAAAAAAAAAAAAAAAAAAACGATTTTTTTTCTAAGTTTTTTTTTTTGTTAAAAGTAAAAAAAAATCGATAACTTTGTTTTAAATTATCACAGATTTATAGTTCAACCATTCGTTTTAAAGGTATTCACGAGATCTTTCGAAAGATACCCATCTTGAAAATTTACCCCCCCCGGGGGGTACTTCCCCCCCAGGGGGGAACCGGTGCCCCCACATGCACAAAATTTTTTTCGTAGTTAACTACTACTATTATCAATAATTCATATTAATTTTACAATCACAAGTTTAAAATAACGCTCATTATGTACATTTATACGAATTTTTGTCCTATATTGCCATGTTAAAAATTTAGAAAAAATGCGATCACAGCGCCACCTGTTGAGCTATTGATCCCTAAATGTAATCTGCACCAAATTATGTCGGGGACCAACTAAATACCAAGTTTGGTTAAGTTTTGTTAAAAAAATAAAAATAAAATAATAATAATACGATTTTTTTTCTAAGTTTTTTTTTTTTTGTTAAAAGTAAAAAAAAAATCGATAACTTTGTTTTAAATTATCACAGATTTATAGTTCAACCATTCGTTTTAAAGGTATTGATGAGACCTTTCGAAAGATACCCATCTTGAAAATTTACTCCCCTCGAGGGGGGACTTCCCCCCCAGGGGGGGTGGCGAGGCTCCTACACGTACAAAAAAATTTTTCCCAGTTGACTATCTCTATTATAAATAAATTTTGTAAATTTCATAATGATTACTAAAAAATAATTCTTTTTAAGCACATTTATACAAAATTTTGTCCTATATCACCATGTTAAAAATTTAGAAAAAGCGGGATGGCAACGCAACCTGTAAGACAATTTTTACCAAAAGTTGATAGGCACTAATTTATGTCAAGGTGCAACTACATACCAATTTGTATAAAATTCTGTGCAGTAGTTCCTGAGATACAGTTGCCACAAAATTTTGTCACACACACACACACACAGACAGACAGACAGACAGACAGACATTTTCTAAAAATAGTCAAATCGTATTCTACAGCTCTCAAAACGTGTAAATCCATCAAAAACCCGAGGTCGAAAATTTTTACGAATCCAATACTTTCTCTATATTACATATAGAAGAAAGTAAAAACAGTACTCAAAAACAGTTTTATCCTCATAAAATCGACAGATGTTTACATACACATCTTTTAGGTTGATTTCTTTAGAAATCGACCTATTGCAATCACTTCGTTTATCTATATATATATATATATATATCTGTCTATAATGAAAATTTTGTCATCACGATAACTCACGAAATAATACTCGAAATCGAACCAAATTTGGACAGTGAACTAATCTTATAAATATCTTGGACAAGTTCGTTAACCAAGTTGCTCCGACTTTTTGTTTTCAAGTGGCAGCCACTTGAAAATTTCAAACCGACATTGTAAAAAGCATATTTAAAGCAAGATTTCCTTGAATTTTGATGTAAATACAGGCCACATAAGGGTCTCAATGAAGTTTGTTAATGAAGTATATCCGCCATTTTTAGTAAAGTGGCAGATATTTTAAGTTAAGCGGGACCACTTGAAATCAGGCTACCACTTGGAAATTTAAAATCACTATAACTTCCGAAATAATACTCCAAATCGAACCAAATTTAGACAGTGTCTTAACTTATCTTATCAATATCTTAGATGAGTTTATTAATCAAGTTGCTCCGCCATTTTGTTTTCAAGTGGAGACCACTTGAAAATTTCAAATTCAAATTGTAAAAAGCTTATTCCGAATTTGTTTAAAATTTGATGTAAATACAGACCACCTAAGGGTCTCAATGATGTTTATTAATGAAATTTATCCGTCATTTTTAATAAAGTGGTAGATAACTTAAGTTAAGCGGGGCCACTTGAAATCACGCTACCACTTGAAAATTTAAAATCACAATAACTTCTGAAATAATACTCCAAATCAAACCAAATTTGGACAGTGTCTTAACTTATCTTATAAATAACTTAGATGAATTTGATAACCACGTTGCTCCGCCATTTTGTCTTCAAGTGGAGACCACTTGAAAATTTCAAATTCAAATTGTAAAAAGCGTATTCCGATTTTTTTTTTTTTTAATTTTGATGTGTACATAGATTACAAATGTGTCTCAAATAACTTTATTAATGAACTTTATCTGCCATTTTTAATAAAGTGGCGCATATCTTAAGCTAAGCGGGACCACTTGAAATCAGGCCACCACTTGAAAATTTAAAACCATGATAACTTCCGAAATAATAATCCAAATGGAACCAAATTTGAACAGTGTCTTAACTTATCTTATAAATGTCTTAGATGAGTTTGTTAACCAAGTTGCTCCGCCATTTTGTTTTCAAGTGCAGACCACTTGAAAATTTCAAATTTAAATTGTAAAAAGCGTATTTCGAAATTGTTTGAATTTTGATGTAAATACAGACCACATAAAGATCTTAATGAAGTTTATTGATAAACTATATCCGCCATTTTTAATAAAGTGGCATATATCTTAAGTTAAGCGGGGCCACTTGAAATCAGGCTCCCACTTGAAAATTTAAAATCACGATAACTCCTGAAAAAATACTCCAAATTGAACCAAATTTGGACAGTGATATTATCATATAATTATCTTGAAAGTTTTCACTGGGCAACTTGTCCCGACATCGTGCTTCTAAGTTCCAGACACTTGAAATCACACTGCCACTTCAAAATATGCCATCACGATAACTTTTAAAATACTATACTGATTCAAATAAAAGTTGGAGAGTAAACTTATGGTTCAAATATCTAGGATAATTTCACTTGGTGACTTGATCCGCAATTTTATTTCTAAGTGGCGGCCACTTGAAAATTTGTTGTTATGTTAACTTTAGTAATACAGAATCAATTCGCATCAAATTTGGGTAGTGGATTTATCATTCAAATATCTCAGATAAGTTCGCTGGGCATCTCACTCCACTTTTTTTACAAGTGGTGCCACCTGAAAATTTCTTATGACGATAATTTTTGAAATACTGATTTAATTTAAACTATCGTACAAATATACTGGATGATCTCGATGGGCATGTTGTTTTGCTATTTTGATTCCAAATCACAGCCACTTAGACTGCCACTTGAAAATTTGCTATAAGAATAACTTTTGAAAAACGGCACTGATTTAAACCACAGTTGGACAGTGAACCTATGCTTCAAATATCTTGAATGTGTTTGCTTGGCAACTTGTTCCACTGTATTGTTTTCAAGTTGCGGCCACTTGAAAATTTGTTATCACGGCAACTTTAGAAATACTTAATCAATTCAAATCAAAGTTGAAAAATGGATTTATCATTCAAACAACAAAAATTTAGAAAATTCACGTAACTCGGGAACCAATCACGTTATCGCGTCCAACTCGAAATCGAACCAAATTTGGACAATGAACTAATCTTATAAATATCTTGGATAAGTTCGTTAACCAAGTTGCTGCGACTTTTTGTTTTCAAGTGGCAGCCACTTGAAAATTTCAAACCGACATTGTAAAAAGCATATTTAAAGCAAGATTTGCTTGAATTTTGATGTAAGTACAGGCCACATAATGGTCTCAATGAAGTTTATTAATGAAGCTGATCCGCCATTTTTAATAAAGTGGCAGATATTTTAGGTTAAGCGGGACCACTTGAAATCAGGCTACCACTTGAAAACTTAAAATCACTATAACTTCCAAAATAATACTCCAAATCGAACCAAATTTAGACAGTTTCTTAATTTATCTTATAAATATCTTAGATGAGTTTATTAACCAAGTTGCTCCGCCTTTTTGTTTTCAAGTGGAGACCACTTGAAAATTTCAAATTCAAATTGTAAAGAGCGTATTCCGAATTTGCTTGAAGTATGGTGTAAATATAGACCACATAAGGTCTCAATGATGTTTATCAATGAAATTTATCCGTCATTCTTAATAAAGTGGTAGATATTTTAAGTTAAGCGAGGCCACTTGAAATCACGCTACCACTTGAAAATTTAAAATCACAATAACTTCTGAAATAATACTCCAAATCGAACCAAATTTAAACAGTGTCTTAACTTATCTTATAAATAACTTAGATGAATTTGTTAACCGAGTTGCTCCGCCATTTTGTTTTCATGTGGAGACCACTTGAAAATTTCAAATTCAATTTGTGAAAAGCGTATTCCGATTTTTTTTTTAAATTTTGATGTATATATAGAATACACAAGTGTCTCAAATAACTTTATTAATGAAACTTATCCGCCATTTTTAATAAAGTGGCGGATATCTTAAGTTAAGCGGGACCACTCGAAATGAGGCCACCACTTGAAAATTTAAAACGATGATAACTTCCGAAATAATACTCCAAATGGAACCAAATTTGAACAGTGTCTTAACTTATCTTATAAATATCTTAGATGAGTTTGTTAACCAAGTTGATCCGCCATTTTGTTTTCAAATGGAGACCACTTGAATATTTCAAATTTAAATTGTAAAAAGCGTATTCCGAAATTGTTTGAATTTTGATGTAAATACAAACCACATAAGGATCTCAATGAAGTTTATTAATAAACTATATCCGCCATTTTTAATAAAGTGGCAAATATCTTAAGTTAAGTGGGGTCACTTGAAATCAGTCTCCCACTTGAAAATTTAAAATCACGATAACTTCTGAAATAATATTCCAAATCGAACCAAATTTTGACAGTAATATTATCATAAAATTATCTTGAATGTTTTCACTGGGCAACTTGTCCCGACACCTTGTGTCTAAGTTCCAGCCACTTGAAATCACACTGCCACTTGAAAATATGCCATCACGATAACTTTTAAAATACTAAACTGATTCATATAAAAGCTGGAAAGTGAACTTATGGTTCAAATATCTAGGATAAGTTCACTTGGTGACTTAATCCGCAATTTTATTTCCAAGTGGCGGCCACTTGAAAATTTGTCATTATGGTAACTTTAGTATTACAGAACCAATTCGCATCAAATTTGGGTAGTGGATTTATCATTCAGATATCTCAGATAAGTTCGCTGGGCATCTCACTCCCCTTTTTTTTACAAGAGGTGCCACCTGAAAATTTCTTATGACGATAATTTTTGAAATACTGATTTAATTTAAACTAGAACTGGACAATGAACTTATCGTACAAATATACTGGATGATTTCGATGGGCAAGTTGTTTTGCCATTTTGTTTTCCAAGTCGCAGCCACTTAGACTGCCACTTGAAAATTTGCAATAATAATAACTTTTGAAACACGGCACTGATTTAAACCACAGTTGGACACTAACCTATGCTTCAAATATCTTCGATGTGTTTGCTGGAACTTTAGAAATACTTAACCAATTCAAACCAAAGTTGAAAAATGGATTTATCATTCAAACAACAAAAATTTAGAAAATTCACGTAACTCGGGAACCAATCACGTTGTTGCGTCCATCTTTGGCATATCGAAAATAAGTATTTTCTCGCCAAAAGTCGCCAAAAATGTCGCCATTGGGGAAAAGTCGCCAAATTTGGAGCCAAATCCATTACCTGCGTTACTGGATATTTTTAATGCGTTTTTAAGGAAAAATTATGCTATTTTAATGCTAAAACAAACTAGAAATGCAAGAAACTAACATTTTATCAGCTTACTAAGCCTCTTTGAAAGAATTTCTACAAAAAAAATTATTTTCAAATTTGCAACGATATCTTAGATGAGCAACTTTCTCTGATATTTTGATCGAAGTGGCAGCCACTTAATTTTTCAACACGATGATTTTTGAGATTTTGAATTAATTCGAACTATATGTGTACAGTAGACTTATCTCAGAAATACATTTCATATATTTGTCAACTTAATCCACCATTTTGTTTTCACGCGCCGGCCACTTGAAAATTTTAAATTCGCATAAAAATGTATTTATGAACCGATTTGCTTAAAACTCCATATGTGCATAGCCTACATCAATATTTCTACCAAGTGCATTAATAATTTGTAATGGCTACTTGATAAGGAAAAAGAAATCAACCTACCCTTCCGTATGAGCCGGAAGGTCTTGTTTACTTTCCGAACACTATAGTGAGGAAAGTGATGTAGTCATGTCAAAAATACGATTTTGAGATTTTGATATTTCTATACCTTTCGAGGTCCCCTGAGTCCGTTTTCACTATTTTTGCGATGATGTATGTATGTATGTATGCATGTGTGTGAGTGAACACGCTAGCGTCTAAACGCTTTGCTCGAATGAGCTACAAGTTGGTACGCATGCTGGAAGTCACCGTAGCACGAACTCTATTAATTTTCATGAATCTAGCCCTTATAGTTCTTTTACAGGGACGCAAAGAAAAATTCTTTATCATTATAGCCTACTGGACCAAAATCTTAAAAGTGTGATAGCATCTAAACGCCTCATTATATTGAGTAAAAAAATTATACACATATTATAGGTCACAGATACTCAATCTGTATAGATTTTGGAGAATCTAGAAGTTATGGTTTTTTACAGGGACACAAAGAAAAATTATTTATCATTATGGCCTATGGGGCCAAATTTTTAAAAGTGTGATAGCGTCTAAACGCCTTATTAATCTGAGCAAAAAATTTGCACACACATTATAGGTCACAGTTGCACCAACTGTATAGATTTTTGTGAATTTAGCACTTACAGTTTTTTTACAGGGACACAAAGAAAAACTCTTTATCATTAGGGCCTATGGGACCAAATTTTTAAAAGTGCGATAGCATCTAAACGCCTTATTCAATTGAGCTGAAAATTTATATGAATATTATAAATCACTGTTGCACTAACTATAAGCATTTTGGTGAATCTAGCATTTATAGGTTTTATCTACAAAACTGTTAATTACTCAATGTTCAGAAAGTCGAGTGGAGTCACTCCAGATTTTTTTAATTTTATATTTATTTTATATTTATTTTGATGCTGACCTCTGTTATGTAAAATGGGATGTTTTAAACAAGCATTAATGTATTACAAAATTGGGTCTCAAGCGTTTTGTACTACATAGAACAGGTACACATTGGCGATATAAAATAGACTATATCTAAATAAATCTTGCAAGCTCCATAGGTTTGTAACCTGGGTCTAAAACTAGACCATCTTGGGTATATAATTAAAATTCTCGATCATAGTTATTGACTCATGGCTTATAGAGTAATTTACCATCAAATTAGACCTTTTTTTGAAAATTTTCAACTTTGAGACCGTTTATCTACTGAAGCCAAGAGTGACCCATGCAATTTTAAATATTTTTAAGTTCTGTACTAAGGTGTGTAATTAACCCAATAATTATTTCTATGGGGCACTTATGGCCTTAGCAGATATTCAGACTGAAAACATGGAAAAAATCAACGAAAACTGCATTTTCGAATGACCTTGGCCTTTAAAGCCACGAGTGACCCACCAAACTGTTTATGCTAAAATGTACTTAGTATCAAGTAGTATCCGTATTTAAAAAAATTGACATGGGTCACTCATGGCTTTAGGAGTAAAATAATATTAAAATGGCACCATTTATTTACGGCCTCAAACTTTGACCCCCCATCTCTAGGTCAAACAAATGAAATTCAGAAAAACATAAATTTCACTTTTTCTTATCACAGTACTACTAACATATCCTAAAAGTTTCGGGAAAATTGAAGATGTCAACTATCAAAAGAGTCCAATGACTCTTAAACAGATTGAAAATTTTCAACTTTTTTAAATATCGGAACATTGTAACAGTTTTGTATATGATTCTAATAATAAAATACACATTTCTTCATTCCTATTTACATAGTTTTTCCCGAGGCATTTGGTCAAAGATTAAATGACATGTTTGAATGAATGTCAGACAGATAATTTTCTAATTATTCAGTCTGACACTGATAATTATGTAATTTACGACACAGAATTTTAAACCTGACAATGACTGATCACAGATTAATAATTATAATTAGCTTTGAAATTTTACATGCTTACGAGCAGTTTGATAATTTACTTAAACATAAATTATCTTTCAGCAGAAGTCTGTGCATGATATACAGAAGTACGCCGCATTTCCAGTTACATCTAATGCATACTAAAGAGCTGACGTTGATAAATATGTATTCAAATTAAAGGATAATTGATGGAATATTTAACCTCATAATTTAGAGAAATATGAATGATAATTAAGTAAGCAATTTAACTTAGTTATGATTATTTTCACGATTTACTGATTAACGGTTTTTATTTACAAATGTTAAAGTAATTAAATAATCTGAAATAAGCTGGAAAATAAACTTAATTAAACTATTAGAATACATTTTTTTAATCCTTCGAGGGTTAAGTAGTTTTGCTCATTTAAAAAGAAAGGCCAGCAAAATTTTCGAACAATGTTAGAATTAGAAAAGAAGAAGAAGAAGAAAAAAAAATTGTTTTCCTCTAATTTACAAAAGTAAAATTTTGTTAAAAATTTCAGGGACGAATTTTGCAGTTGGGAGTTAAAATTAGATAGAATATGGTATATCTCACCGATCTCCTAAAGGTTAATTTTTTGCAAAGTAAATTTTAATTAATTTACTTTCTTCTATATTCAACAAAAGAAGTATTGGATTTGTAAAAAATTTCGACTTTAAATTTTCCATGGATTTACTCGATTTGAGAGATACATAACACGATTTGACCAATTTTTAAAAAATGTCTGTCTGTGTGACAAAAACTTTTGGTGAATGCATCTCAGGAACTATCGTAAAGAATTGTATGTAAATTTATATGTAGATGAACTTTGTCCTAAATTAGTGCCTATTAACTTTTAGTGCCGATCGCTGAACAGGTAACGCTGCCATACATCGATTTCCACAATTTAAGGGAAGTCTATATCTCAGGAACTACTGTACAGAATTGTATATAAATTTATACTATGTAGCTGTAGCTTGACCTAAATAAATGCCTGATAAATTTTAGTGCCAATTACTCAAGAGGTGGCGTTGATATACAGTGATTTCCGCAATGTAAGGGAATGTTACATCTCAGATTCTATGAGTTTAATCAAACAAAACTTCATACACTAATGTGATATATCTATATCTATATCATTATATAAAGCGCAAAAAATTGTTTGTTTGTGGAGGGTAATCTCTGAAACTACTGAACCGATTTAAAAACTTCTTTCACTGACCGAAAGCTACAGTATGCCATATTGTTATAGGCTATATTTAATTTTGATAAAATAAATTTTAGTTTAAAATCTGAGCATTTTAATTAAAATCTCCATAGAAGCCGTAATAGAAATGGAAATAATGAAATATTAAAAAAATTAGCTGCTGCCAACATAAAAGAAACATTTACATATTCATTTCGTTTTTAAAATATCTTGACATGAAAAGAAAAGAAATATATTTGCACGTGCATTAAATTGAAATTCATATAAAGCTTTTTTAATTGTTAAACTTACACGTTAAATCTGACGTCATTATAGAATTAAAAGTGTTTATTTTTCTAATAATTTAATTTGATATGATATGATATAATATCTAAGCATCAATGTTTAAACCACGGAGTCTTTATTACTCCGTGGTTTAAACTGATGTGTGTAAACGAAATTGGAATTTAAAAATAAATAAATAAATAAAATAAAATAAAATAAGAAATTCTATTTTATAATGTTATTTATTTTAATTTATAATTGTTGCCAAAAAGATTTACGAATTAATTTATTTTTAGACATATAATAAAATATATTTTCACGCGAACAATAATATAAAAAGTGAACTGGATTTTTTGTAAAAAAATAATAAAGATCGAGGAAAATTATTTCCCCATTTTAATCCCCATATTCGGATATAGATATGTATTAGTTATCATGTGCATCCGTTAGATTAAATTGTTTTTGTTGTAAAATTGATAAAATTGGAATTTTAAATTTCAAAACTCTAGAAAAAAAATGGCAAATTTCCATATTCGATTGAAAACATAAACATTTCATTTCAAAGGATGATATTTACACAATAAACATCCAACTAATAAGCTAATTAAAAGGGAAAGGATAAATATTCTATCATAATTTGAAGTCAAATTTGTTTTCAAATGTCTAAATAAAGTATCTGATATAATATACTAATATGTTGCAGCGGAATAGATTTGATATCCGTCATCCTTGGCAGAAAAAAAAAATATCGCCAAATTATCTGGCGAATATAATTTAATTCCTTTCAAAAATCATGGTTATTTTAAAAACTTACATTAAGAGTGTAACGAATAATATGAAACAATATTTCGTACAATACATATTACGAAAATATACATCTGGCATGTATATTTTCGTATTACGTTTTTGATCGCCAAATACAAAAAACGCCAAGGGTGACAGTTTTGAAATTTAAAATTAAAATTTTGTCAATTTGACAGCAAAATAACTCAATCTAACGCATGCATACAATAACTAATACATATCTATACCCAAATATGAGGATTAAAATCGGCAAATAATTCTTCTAGAATTTTAATAAATAAAAAAAAAAAAAAAAAAAAAAAAAATCCAATGAGCGATTAACATGGAAAATCTTTTTCTTGCATCCACGGGCGGTCAGTGATACTTCGCTTGCGTATTGAGATGTTTAAATTTATTTGGCGACTATTTTTAGCAACTAACAGTTATGGCAAGTAGCTCAATATACATAGCGCATACAGCCATTACTGAAATGTAAATAGCATTTAATTATTTGAGTTACATTATGTTGACTGGAAACCTATTTAATATACCTATGCTCTATAGCTATACTAATATATAAAAAAAGAAATGTTTATATGCATATGTAGAGAACGATCGCTAGAACTAAAAAGCCGATTGCTTTTTTTCTTTTTTTTCTTTCAATAATCAAAAGTTACACTGTCTCTCTCTAAGTGCCAGAAGCTATAATAAATTTTTAATTAAAATTTTCAATATTTTAATTGAAAACAAAGCATTAGATTTGATATCTATCGTCATTGGCGATTTTTGTATTTGGCGATCGAAAACGTAATACGAAAATCTGTATATTATCGTAGTAAATACGAGATGTATGTGTTTACTTCAATTACCCTACTACCGTAGGTAGTGGAAGTATTGTATAGGTTTTGGCAATTGGTCAGTGTGTGTGTATATGTGCACGTGTGTGTGTAATTTTCTGGCTGTCATATCTCCAAAACTAATAAAAATAGAACTACTAAACTTCACAAGTGATTCAGGTCTGGTGTACAGATAAATTTTCCAAATTTTCGTGAAAATTGAAAAACCGGAATTGGGTCATCGAAAACCAGAAATGGGACCCTAAGCCCATATTCAAAAACACCTCTAATGATTTTCTTCAAAGTTGCTATATAAATAATATATTAGATGCCCTTTCGATTGAAAAGTTGCTTAGTTCAAGAAAATTGATAGGCGTCCTCTATAAACAGCTCAATTTGAGACTTCGCAAGTGCGTTCCTTTAAAAACGCCTGTACGGATTTTTTTCAAACTCGCCATGTTAACTTCCTATTAAATATCCTTTTGTATGTAATTATTGTTTTTAGGTCAATAATTGAGTATGTTAAGTTTTGGTGAAAGTTGGTATCTCAAAAACGGCTGTAACGTATTCTTGAAAATTTTTCTTTAATCCAATTTAGATAACCTTTCTCAAGTATTACGTGCTTATTACAGGAATATTAACGGTCATCCTGATTAGGTAGTTCAGTTTTAGATCTCGGAAATTCGTGTTTAAAAAAATAACTATCTATTCCCCCCCCCCCCCTTATTTTTTAACTCGCTATGCAAACTCTGTTGTATGTGTCTTTATACGTGTATCAAGTTTCTCTTACTCGAAAATCTCAAAAAATGCAAGTAATATCTCCAAAAAATTGTATATATTACGTGTAATAGTGGGTAATGGAAGTCGTGTGGTTGTTTCACACCAGATTCTGTAATAGTATATATTGTACGAATATTATTTCATATTATTGATTTCTCCTTTAATATACATTATTAAAATAATAATCAATTATGGAAAAAATTAAATATATTTGCGAAATGAAAAAATAAATAATAATTAAAGCTATTATGACGTCAATTTTATCAAAAACATTTTCATGTCATAGGTTTATTTTTCAATATTTTTTTATTCATGAGTAAAGAAATGTTTCTTTTTATGAAATAAATAAATAAATAAATAAATAGCATTAAGTAAAAATTGCCAACATTTAACAACTAATTAAAAAAAATAATTGTAAAATTATATTTTGACTTTCCAGTTAATAATATTGCCTGACTATAACATATAAACTGATATATTTCTTGATTTTTTACATATCAATCCATCTTTAACTAAAATTTGTTCATCAGTGCGAAGCCGGACGGGTCAGCTAGTCATTATATAAAGCGCAAAAAATTGTTTGTTTGTGGAGGGTAATCTCTGAAACTACTGAACCGATTTAAAAACTTCTTTCACTGACCAAAAGCTACAGTATGCCATATTGTTATAGGCTATATTTAATTTTGATAAAATAAATTTTAGTTTAAAATCTGAGCATTTTAATTAAAATCCCCATAGAAGCCGTAATAGAAATGGAAATAATGAAATATTAAAAAAATTAGCTGCTGCCAACATAAAAGAAACATTTACATATTCATTTCGTTTTTAAAATATCCGCGATTGTAATGAAATGCTCGCCCTCTGCTGGGCTACGGTGAAATTACAATAAACATGGTTTAATTCGAATTCCATATAGCCGCCATTGCTAGCCGATGTTTAGTTTCACATATATTTATTGAATAAAAATGAATAAATACGGTAAAAAAGATAACACATACTTTTGTGTGCCACAGTGTAAATCCAAAGCATCAAGAAATCCAGAATTGAGCTTCCATTTATTTCCAAATGACGAATTTAAAATTTCAGTTGCTTCGGCTAATGGAAGTAAAGAATTAATCAGATGATTTGAAATTAATATTTGTTCAACTTCAGTTAAAAATCTACTTCCGATCGAACTTTGAATAAACTGAAGTATTTTTTCCAAAAGCAATCAATTTTCCATAATGTAATGGCGGAGAAATTATAGTACGAATATTAAGTAGAATAACAAGAACACTATTGGAACACACGTGGCTAATGTTTACTAACAACTGCAGTGTTCACAAAGCGCCGTCTATCGATCATTACAAACGCGGATCTTGCGTGAAAAGAAAAGAAATATATTTGCACGTGCATTAAATTGAAATTCATATAAAGCTTTTTTAATTGTTAAACTTTCACGTTAAATCTGACGTCATTATAGAATTAAAAGTGTTTATTTTTCTAATAATTTAATTTGATATGATATGATATAATATCTAAGCATCAATGTTTAAACCACGGAGTCTTTATTACTCCGTGGTTTAAACTGATGAGTGTAAACGAAATTGGAATTTAAAAATAAATAAATAAATAAAATAAAATAAAATAAGAAATTCTATTTTATAATATTATTTATTTTAATTTATAATTGTTGCCAAAAAGATTTACGAATTAATTTATTTTTAGACATATAATAAAATATATTTTCACGCGAACAATAATATAAAAAGTGAACTGGATTTTTTGTAAAAAAATAATAAAGATCGAGGAAAATTAATTCCCCATTTTAATCCCCATATTTGGATATAGATATGTGTTAGTTATCATGTGCATCCGTTAGATTAAATTGTTTTTGTTGTAAAATTGATAAAACTGGAATTTTAAATTTCAAAACTCTAGAAAAAAAAATGGCAAATTTCCATATTCGATTGAAAACATAAACATTTCATTTCAAAGGATGATATTTACACAATAAACATCCAACTAATAAACTAATTAAAAGGGAAAGGATAAATATTCTATCATAATTTGAAGTCAAATTTGTTTTCAAATGTCTAAATAAAGTATCTGATATAATATACTAATATGTTGCAGCGGAATAGATTTGATATCCGTCATCCTTGGCAGAAAAAAAAAATATCGCCAAATTATCTGGCGAATATAATTTAATTCCTTTCAAAAATCATGGTTATTTTAAAAACTTGCATCAAGAGTGCAACGAATAATATGAAACAATATTTCGTACAATACATATTACGAAAATATACATCTGGCATGTATATTTTCGTATTAGGTTTTTGATCGCCAAATACAAAAAACGCCAAGGGTGACAGTTTTGAAATTTAAAATTAAAATTTTGTCAATTTGACACTAAAATAACTCAATCTAACGCATGCATACAATAACTAATACATATCTATACCCAAATATGAGGATTCAAATCGGGAAATAATTCTTCTAGAATTTTAATAGAAAAAAAAAAAAAAAAAATCCAATGAGCGATTAACATGGAAAATCTTTTTCTTGCATTCACGGGCGGTCAGTGATGTCATACTTCGCTTGCGTATTGAGATGTTTAAATTTATTTGGCGACTATTTTTAGCAACTAACAGATATGGCAAGTAGCTCAATATACATAGCGCATACAGCCATTACTGAAATGTAAATAGCATTTAATTATTTGAGTTACATTATGTTGACTGGAAACCTATTTAATATACCTATGCTCTATAGCTATACTAACATAAAAAAAAGAAAGGTTTATATGCATATGTAGAGAACGATTGCTAGAACTAAAAAGCCGATTGCTTTTTTTTTTTTCTTTCAATAATCAAAAGTTACACTGTCTCTCTCTAAGTGCTAGAAGCTATAATAAATTTTGGTAAAATAAATTTTTAATTAAAATTTTCAATATTTTAATTGAAAACAAAGCATAGATTTGATATCTATCGTCATTGGCGATTTTTGTATTTGGCGATCGAAAACGTAATACGAAAATCTGTATATTATCGTAGTAAATACGAGATGTATGTGTTTACTTCAATTACCCTACTACCGTAGGTAGTGGAAGTATTGTATAGGTTTTGGCAATTGGTCAGTGTGTGTGTATATGTGCACGTGTGTGTGTAATCTTCTGGCTGTCATATCTCCAAAACTAATAAAAATAGAACTACTAAACTTCACAAGTGATTCAGGTCTGGTGTACAGATAAATTTTCCAAATTTTCGTGAAAATTGAAAAACCGGAATTGGGTCATCGAAAACCAGAAATGGGACCCTAAGCCCATATTCAAAAACACCTCTAATGATTTTCTTCAAAGTTGCTATATAAATAATATATTAGATGCCCTTTCGATTGAAAAGTTGCTTAGTTCAGGAAAATTGATAGGCGTCCTCTATAAACAGCTCAATTTCAGATTTCGCAAGTGCGTTCCTTTAAAAACGCCTGTACGGATTGTTTTCAAACTCGCCATGTTAACTTCCTATTAAATATCCTTTTGTATGTAATTATTGTTTTTAGGTCAATAATTGAGTATGTTAAGTTTTGGTAAAAGTTGGTATCTCAAAAACGGCTCTAACGTATTCTTGAAAATTTTTTCTTTAATCCAATTTAGATAACCTTTCTCAAGTATTACGTGCTTATTACAGGAATATTAACGGTCATCCTGATTAGGTAGTTCAGTTTTAGATCTCGGAAATTCGTGTTTAAAGAAATAACTATCTATTTTTTTCCCCTTATTTTTTAACTCGCTATGCAAACTCTGTTGTATGTGTCTTTATACGTGTATCCAGTTTCTCTTACTCGAAAATCTCAAAAAATGCAAGTAATATCTCCAAAAAATTGTATATATTACGTGTAATAGTGGGTAATGGAAGTCGTGTGGTTGTTTCACACCAGATTCTGTAATAGTACATATTGTACGAATATTGTTTCATATTATTGATTTCTCCTTTAATATACATTATTAAAATAATAATCAATTATGGAAAAAATTAAATGTATTTGCGAAATGAAAAAATAAATAATAATTAAAGCTATTATGACGTCAATTTTATCAAAAACATTTTCATGTCATAGGTTTATTTTTCAATATTTTTTATTCATGAGTAAAGAAATGTTTCTTTTTATGAAATAAATAAATAAATAAATAAATAGCATTAAGTAAAAATTGCCAACATTTAACAACTAATTAAAAAAAATAATTGTAAAATTATATTTTGACTTTCCAGTTAATAATATTGCCTGACTATAACATATAAACTGATATATTTCTTGATTTTTTACATATCAATCCATCTTTAACTAAAATTTGTTCATCAGTGCGAAGCCGGACGGGTCAGCTAGTATATATATATAAGCGCACTTGGAAATTTTTATTTTTCCTTTCAAAAATCACCATTTTTAAAATTTAAATGCAGGGATGTAACAGATACGGATTTTGCCGGATATCGAATATCTGAAACATCGATGACTGTTGGATACGGTTGTGCAATATCCGGCAAAATCAAAATCCGCTTCGTTCGTATTTTTAAATAATTGAATTGGACGTTTTTCAAAATAAAAATAAAAATGATTCAAGTGCGGCTTTTTTTTTTATTCTTGTCCCTTAGAGTACGTTAAAAAGGCCATTATGGAACATGTGTCGTCTAGTTGCAAAACCGGTCAACTCGCTAAATTTAGAAAATGCGTTTTTTCAGTTTTTTAATTTCTAAGTAAACGTTTTCACCATCTGTAAACAAGAAACCCTGCCACATACGATCTATCTCTGCATTGTTTGCATTTGAAAATCACGATGTGCTGCAAAACTAGTCAAATTCAAAAGCTGCTATCAGATGAAAGAACATATATTCTGAAGTATAATCTATTGCATCTCAAAGCTACCGAACGACTTTCTTGAGCTCAATCAAGGGTTATTTTTAAGCATAAACGAAATCCACAAATGAGCGCAACATTTGGCGAAAATTCTCCTCTGGGAGGTTTGAAAGGAGAATAGAAAATACTCTGAAATCGCGATTCTCCGATTGGAGGACTCCATACTAATCACTCCCGTATGTGATTCTATCAGTCAAAAGTACGTGATTGAAGAATATATGTGAGGCAAAAGTATCAAGTGGTAGTATTTCACCGGCTTCCTCCATGAAAAACCTGTTTATGAGATCGTATGTGCTAATGTTTTTCATATGAAACTTCGTCTGATAGCGGCTTAAGACTGGTGAGATTCAAAACCGGTCATCTCCATATCTATGAGATCATGATTCTGCTTCATTGGACTAAAACAGTACGCTTATTCCTTAGGCTAGTGTTGTCGCATTTTCTCTCACCCATGACTGCTCTTTCTTGGTGCACACAAAGTTTCTAATAATTGAATTTCGTGTTTACTTCATCTTTGGAGAATTTTGCGTAATCAATCTCGGAAGAGGAAAAGTCCCCCTAAGACGTGGAAAAGGAACAAAGCCAAAGTTCAAAGGTGATGTATAATTACACTCTATATAACAAAAAAAAAAAAAAAAAAAAAAAAAAAAATTAGATGCACCAAGAAGGAGTTATCCGAATGAAAGAAAAATACGTAGATGTGATGTGCATGTAGAGAAAAACAAATGATTACAGTTTCAGACAATGTGGATGATTTAATTAAGAGAAAGAGCTTCACAAAGTGAACATGTCAATAACCGTTGGTCCCCCTTTGGCCTTTATGTAAACAGATATTCGGCTTAGCATTGGTTGATAAAGTTGGCAGATGTCTTCCTGCAAGATATCGCTCGAAATCCTGTCCAATTGGTGCGTTAGATTGGCAAAATCCTCGACTGGTGTAGGGCTCATTTTCATAGTGCTTCGAACGTCCTCAAACAGGAAAGAGATCCGACGACTTTTCTGTCGAAGGTAATGTTAGACAAGCAAGAAAACAAGCAGAGGAGATTACCTCCGTGCGCGAGTGCACATTATCAGGCTGAAATATACGATCAAGATGGCGTGATATGAAGGGCAATACAACGGGGCGTAGAATTTCGTTGACATGCTGCTGTGCTGTAAATGTGCCGTGGATGACAACCATAGGAGTCCTGCTATGAAATGAAACGGCACTTCAGACTGTCACTCCTGGTTGTCGGGTCGTATGGCTGGCGACAGTCAGGTTGGGATCAACCCCCCCTCCCCCCCTTTTTTTTTCTGAGGCGTCTCCAGGACACATCTTCGCTGATTCTCGGGGCTCAAATTGGAGCGAGACTCACTATTGAAGACAACTCTACTCCATTCAGTGTTATTTCAGGTTGAACGTGCAGTTTAGTGTAATTGGTATACTCAAAAATAAATAAATAAATAAAAATAAATAAATAAATAAAGTAAAATAAAATAAAATAAAAATAATAAAGGGTCGTCTTAATATAATGACTTTCATCTAGAATGATCCCTATTACATAATTTCACAATAACAAAGCAGAATATTTTATATAACTATATTACTTAATGGCTTCTGCGCTTACGGTTATGACTTCATGTTTTTCCGGACATGTCATCTCCTCTTATAACATTCCTCCAAGGAAATAGCTGTAAATTAAGGAATACTTTCTAACAAACACTAAGCTAAATTTATGGAACATAATATCTAATATTGTATTGATTTAAATTTCTCACGAGAGCTTAACATTTAGAATTTTCAAAATAAGTTTTGACCCAAATAAATTACCACCAATGTTAACAAATTCTCCCAAATTCACCAAAATTGTTCTGGTTTCGATATTTAAAGAAGTCAGCATTTCATAATTATTATTTGCAAATGGCAACAAGATTACTTTCGCAGCAATAATAATGTCGTACGACAAAACGATACTTAAAATTTGGTGCCGAAAATAAAATGTCTTCATAGAAACTGGTTACAAAAAATATTTAATAAAGTAATTGTCAATTATTTTAAGGGTTTTGAATAATAATAATAATAATTATTATTATTATTTTGTAGCTGTTTTTACAATTTTGAATTCCCAACTCTAGTACTAAAATTTATACCAACGAGGGAAAAAAAATATTTAAAAAAGCCAAGATGACATAATATAAAAAATAATCTGGTGTGTCACTCACACGACTTTCTCTTACCCTGAAATATAATACTATAAATACAGGTTGGAGATTAAGAGGTAAGATAACGATGTTATGTAAACCTCTGTTAAACAATTCAAATTAGGCTTCGCGAGAGTTTTATATGATAATTAGTTGTGTGTGAGGGGCGCTACCGCTCTCTCAACCCCCCGTTTCCTTAATGTACCTACATTTATATACAATTTAATTCGGTTATTAAAAAATAATTTATTAAAATTATTATTTAAAAAAATTATATTTTATGATAAGGCAGACGATTTCAATATTAGAGAAGTAGTATAACACCAAATATCAAAAAAAAAAAAAAAAAAAAAAAAAAAAAAAAAAATCCATTTTATTCTCAATATTTAAAAAAAAAAAAAAAAAAAAAAGATTTTTTTTTTGTTTTTTTTTTCATTAAAAAAAAAAAATCGATAACTTTGTTTTAAATTATCGCACATCGATGGTTCAATCATTCGTTTTAAAGGCATTGGCGAGCTCTTTTGAAAGATACCCATCATGAAAATTTACTCCCCTCGAGGGGGGACTTCCCCCCCCCCAGGGGGGGAGGCGAGGCTCCTACATACACATTTTTTCCCCCTGTTGACTATCTCTATTACAAAAAATATACATTCGTTTCGTTTGGTTTAGTGCAGTCTATAGATGTTAAACTCTACTTATCTGCAATTTCCCCTATAGACGTAATGTATTTGAATACTTTTGAGTGTCCCTGTACACGAACCATTTGCTTGATCTTAACGAAAAGTTTAGTGTAGCATCCCTATATGATACACATTTAGAATACCAAGTTTGAACTTCCTGCCATAATTAGTTTGTGAGATATGCTGATAACAGACAGACACACAGACAGACACACAGACATACAGACAGACACACAGACCATTTGCTAAAAACATGATTTTTGTATTCAGGGAACCTCAGAACATGTAAATATAACAAAAACTCGCGTTCGAAAATTTGACCCAAAAACAATACTTTCTCTACCTTATGGGTAAGAGAAAGTAATAAGTCCCGTACAATGTCGTTAACTTATGCATGCATGATAAGGTACTTTAAAGTTTAATTCAAGTAAAAATACATAACACAATTGAACATACAATTAAAGCAAGTATTGGCAGCAAAGAAATAATGCATCCGATTTCTTGTGTGGCCTTGTACTCAATGAATTTGTGCTATCATACAGTGATGCCAGATGGTCTAAAATTATTTCCCCAAACAGGTCTTGAAATTTCCCCAAATCAGGGTTTTTTTTTTTCGAAAAAATCCCCAACTTGATTTCTACTAAAAAGGGAAAATAAAAAATTTTTCACAAAAAAAAATATCAAGCAGATTTAAGCTTAGATTTTTCCCCAGATGAATGCAATATTTGAAGAAAATCCCCAAATAACAATAAAGCTATTGAAAATTCTTAGTCGCAGGGATAAATCATTATGTTGCCAACATTGACAGAAAGTTGAAGAACTTCCCAGATTTGTCCCCAAAACTTTTAGAATTCCCCAAAAAAGTCCCCAGAAACATTTGGTCCCCAAAATTGTCCCCAGAAGGCTAAACAATCCCCAAAATGAAGACAAATCCCCAATCTGGCATCACTGCTATCATATCACAGTCTGCAGGTTTTTTTTTTCCTCCAGTGGTTATTTACAATGTACACGAATCATATTAGGATCATCACACAGCAGGAGGAAAAAAATCTGATGTGGGCACCACATGACTTCCTTATACACTTTTAGAAATATACATAATGTTAAAAAACATTGTCACTGGACCCGAAACAGTTGGCTAAAAATATTTTTAAAAAATGCATGCATACGTAAAAAAAAAAAAAATAATAAAAAAAAAATTGTGCCTTGAGGGGACTCATGTCAAAGTTGTGCCTTGGGGGGGGGGACTCATGTCAAAGTTGTGCCTTGGGGAGGGGACTCATGTCAAAGTTGTGCCTTGGGGGGGACTCATGTCAAAGTTGTGCCTTGGGGGGGACTCATGTCAAAGTTGTGCCTTGAGGGGGACTCATGTCAAAGTTGTACCTTGGGGGGGGACATGACAAAGTTGTGCCTTGGGGGGACTCATGTCAAAGTTGGGCCTGGGGGAGGACTCATGTCAAAGTTGTGCCTTGGGGGGCAACTCATGTCAAAGTTGGGCCTTGGGGAGACTCATGGTAAAGTTGGGCCTGGGGAGGACTCATGTCAAAGTTGTGCCTTGGGGGGGATCATGTCAAAGTTGTGCCTTGGGGGGGACTCTTGTCAAAATTGTGGGCCTGGGGGGGACTCATGTCAAAGTTGTGCCTTGGGGGGGACTCATGTCAAAGTTGGGCCTTGGGGAGACTCATGTCATAGTTGTGCCTTGGGGGGGACTCATGTCAAAGTTGTGTCTTGGGAGGGACTCATGTGCCTTGGGGTGACTCACGTCAAAGTTGTGCCTTGGGGGGGACTCATGTCAAAGTTGTGCCTTGGGAAGGGGACTCATGTCAAAGTTGTGCCTTGGGGGGAATTCATGTGCCTTGGGGGGGACTCATGTCAAAGTTTCGCTTTGGGGGGACTCATGTCAAAGTTGTGCCTTGGGGAGGGGACTCATGGCAAAGTTATGCCTTGGGGAGGGGACTCATGTCAAAGTTGTGCCTTGGGGGGGAACTCATGTCAAAGTTGTGCCGTGGGGGGGATTCATGTCAAAGTTGTACCTTGGGGGGACATGTCAAAGTTGTGCCTTGGGGGGACTCATGTCAAAGTTGGGCCTGGGGGGAGGACTCATGTCAAAGTTGTGCCTTGGGGGGCAACTCATGTCAAAGTTGTGTCTTGGGGGGGACTCATGTCATAGTTGTTCCTTGGGGGAGACTCATGTCATAGTTGTTCCTTGGGGGAGACTCATGTCATAGTTGTGCCTTGGGGGGACTCATGTCAATGTCATTTTGAAATCGATTGCAAGATTTGTACAGGTAACGCTGCCGAAGGAAGCAGGGACCCTAAACAGTTGGCTAAAAGTATTAAAAAAACGCATTTTCACCGTGTTCTGATCTAGTCTGAAAGTTTCAAATGTCTAGCTAGTCGAGAAGTCAGTTAAATAAATTTTCTGTTGAATCACATAAACGCTGCTGAAAGCAGCGGGTATTAGAAACAGTTGGCTAAAAATATTTTAAAAAATGCATTGTCAATGTGTTCTGAAATTTTCTGAAAGTTTCAAATGTCTAGCTAGTCGGTAAGTCAGTTAAATTGCAAGATTTGTCCAAACTGTTTTTGAGTTATTACCGTTTTTTGATACATTTTGGCCATTATGAACCTAATTTTCCTAAATATCTCCAAAACGGAAAATCTTACAAAGTCCAAAAAGGGAGGTGCACAACTAGATGTTATAACAAACCTATGTACCAATTCGCAACTTTCTACGCCCAACCGTTTTTGAGTTATGCGACATACACACACACACACACACAGACACACACACATACATACAGACGTCACGAAAAATCGTGTAAAATCCCTTATATCTCTAAAACGAGAGCTCGTGTTAAGACGACACTTGCAGGTGTGGAACTAGACATCATGACAGTCACACGTATAAATTGGCAACATTCAGCGATCATTCGTTTTCGAGCAATGTGAAATACAAAATCCATTTCGCAAATCGGGATTACTATACTTCCTTATACTTTGTATAAGGAAGTAAAAAAAGAAAAAGTAACAACAATTCCTATGCATTTTTGAATCGCTACAAATGTTTATTTAATTAAAAGACATTAAATAATAATAATAATAAAAAAAAAAACTAAATGAATTTTTCTTAGTTACTAAAGGGATTTCAAAATAAACTATAGGTAAAAATAAAAGTTTTCGCTTTCAGATCTACCTCAGATTTACCGAAATTTATAAACATATTTTTGTTCAATTTATCCTTTCAACTTTTTGCGGTCTGCAGATTTTCATATTTCAAACTTTAAACTCCGTCTTTTGGAATTTTCCTAAAATGTTACTGTACTTAAAAAAAAAAAAAAAAAAAAATAGTTTTAAGTTTTCTTGTTAAAATTATTTACATTTTATTTACAGCAATCGATGTGGTAAATGCCCCTCTCATATGTATATATATATATATATAGGAATAGATTATCAACGAATAATATATGAATATATATATATATATATATAATTTATAATTAATTTGATGAAAAGAAAGTGAACGAAGAATTGAAAGTCAAATAAATCACCACAGAAACACACATATGTCAACAAAGTAACTAGTTAACTTAAATTGATTTTATTTTTAGAAAATTAATAATATTACTTACTTTAATTTTGAAATTTATTGTATTACATTACCTGTAGAAAACAAAAAAGGACTGTGCAGTCTAATGCTGTAGAAAAGAAGGAATAGTAAAGGATTGTATTATAAGGGGAAATAATCGATCTTACATTAATGAAATGAACCTTTTAAATTGAGATTAGCAAAAGATTTTGGGACCAAAGCAAAGATTGAACTTTAAATAAAAAGCTCAAAATGCGATAGGACTTCTTCAGGAGCTATCCCTAAAGCATTGAGCAGTGAAATGCAGGTTTTCTGTTTTTGGTAAGCAATTTTAAGCAAAATATCAAAAGGTAGCTCAAACCTGCAAGAAAATATTACCGTGAAATGAAACAAATGAAATAAAGACAGAATGCATCCTGAAATTTTATAATTGAAATATTCAACCAGAATGAAAATTGAAATAAAAACACGAATAATATAAATATACTAGCGAGCTTCGCCCGCTAGCGGGTCAGTATTTTCAAATGAATCACTAAAATTAATGAATCACTAACAGTAACTTTTAGTGTTAAGAAAAGAAATTAAAAAAAAAAAAATCATTTCTGATTGGGTAAAAAGTCGGCCCGGGTCCCCACTGCCTTCGGCAGCGCTGCCCCGTGCGCGCTGCATGCGAGTATTCCTTCCCTGACCCTCCGTGCCCCCCCCCCCCCCTCAAAAAAAAATTCTGATCAGGTAAAAACTCACACCGGGTCCCCACTGCCTTCGGCAGCGCAGACCCATGCGCGGCGCGCATGGGTTAAATTATGTTTTTCAAAATAAAATTATCACAGGATTAAGTAACACTGTGCGTCTCATTTCTGTTTTACCTCACAAATAAAGTTGTAACAGTCCAACAATGCTAGAAATTGTCTCACAAACTTAAACAAGGTTCACACAATTATATGTCAGTGTTAGAATAGTTGCTAAATCCATCAGATTTAAGGGTAATAAGAAAAACCAACGGGTACTCTGTTAAACTGATCACCCTGTATATAACATATAAATGAATTTATATATATTTTTAAACATCTTCTAAAGAGGATAGTTGACTTTAAATTAATTACAAAAACCTTTAACTTGACTCATATTCCAAGTATGAGGCAAGTTAAAGGTTTTAAGGCAAGTTAAAGGTCACCATATTTTTCCAAATGTTTCGATAGAAAAGGGTCGAATTCTGCTAATAATTCTAAACATCCAAGGAAATTTCCATTATGGATGGATCCAATGGTCTCATTATCACAAAAAAAAAAAAGGCAAACCACGCAATGCAAGAAATTTTACAACAGCAACCACCCTTGTCAGCACAGCCAGCCAATATTTTGTTTCTTCTTCAAATTACTGTGTAAGAGAAGTATCAATTCTTTGAGAAATATTTGAACGAACAGAAAAGTTCATCATTGCTTGTTTATGTGCAGTAGAATTTTCATGTTCTTTCAGTCTGGAAGCAGCATGCTTCCAGTCACAAAAACCAGTTAATAATTGGTTTTTAAATGAGTTGCTGCTATCTGATAGTTTACAAACCCAGCAAAATAACATTTTTGTCGAAGCTGATAAAACTAGCCATTTTCTCAAAAGTTTTTCATCATTTATTTTGGTATGATAAAAATGATTAAAGGTGAGACTTCTTTTAACTGAACCAAAAAGTCCTTCGGTTTTTGACAGTAATTCAGTATTTTGAGGTGGATGATTAAATGTGAAATAATCAATCATTTCTTTAGTGATCACATTCCATGTGGCAGGATCAGAGTTGAAAGTAATTTCATTTTTCTGTGCAGTGAAATCAGATGCTAATGCCGAATTATCAGATGCTAACGCCGAATTTATCTTTCGTAAATTCTCATTCTTTTCGTCATCAGTCGTATGAAAACAATTCAAAGCAGACTTATTTATATTTTCAACAGAAAGTTCTTTAGCATCAGCTTCAGTACAAAGTTGTATATCTGTCACTACTTGCTGTACTATCTCCTCTACTACTTCACTTACTACTTGCTGAATTTCCAAATCTGATTTTTTGTTTACGGTAAAAGCATATCACACTAATGAACTGGATTCAGATTTTTTTTTTTTTTTTTTTAAGCTTCTTTTTGGCGTCTTAATTGCCTTTTACTATAACCAGACAGATAACTACGGGAGGACATTGTGAATATGAAAAAAAAAAATTACATGCACGTGTTGTTAAGCATAATTCAGATTCAGCACGAGGAACGCAACACGGAACAAGTTTACTTATTTATTGAAAAGAGATAGCGTTGCCATTTCTATAAGCTCAAAAGTCTAATTGCTAAATACGTACTGGAGTGGAGAAACGGAGCGAGCAGGTCAAGGAGTTGCAGGTGGCAGATCTAGTTTAGCCTTGAGAAAACTCGTTTCTTCTATCTACTACCTACAAGATATGTTTGTTTCGTTGGATTTAACGTCACACTAGTACTGCGCAAAGGGCAATTGGCGACGGTCTGGGAACTTTTAAAGATAAAATTATTATTATGAGGTTTTTTTTTTTCAATTTTTTCAATTTTGATTGAATGGTATAAAAAAAACAAAATTTGCAATTTGTTATTATTGATTTGGAGGCCCCTCCAGGTGCGGGGCCCCTGGGCAAAGTCCCGAGTTGCCCATGCGATAATATGGGCCTGATTGCGCGCTGCGCACGCACGTGTGAAGGTATACGCGCGCTACGCGCACATATTCCTTCTCAAATCAAATTTTTATTCTTAAGAAAAGAAAATGAAAAAAATAAAATCATTTCTCATCGGTTAAAAAGTCGGACCGGGTCCTCACTGCCTTCGGCAGCGCTGTCCCGTGCGCGCGGTGCACGCCTATATCTTCCCCACCCTTTCAGCCCTTCCTAATTAACCTACATATACCAATTTTGAACGGTCTAACTGAATTAGCTGAGATGCAAAAGAAAACTTAATCAGGACACCTCAAGACGTGCAAATCTGGTTAAAACTTTCGATAATATAAAAGAACTTTAATATATCTTTCGAATGATGTATTAAAAACAATTTAATCATAATTAGAAATTGAAATATTGAAATTTTAAAATATTACAGCGCCATCTGGCGGTAGAAATTTCTGTAATCTACTGTTTGATTTCAAACCAACAAAGCTATCTTATGATGTATTACTTATGGAATTATTTTAATTAGTAGCTCAGATACAAAAGAAAACCGATTCAGGAGACCTCAAAACATGTAAATGAAGCGAAATCTTGAATCCCGCTTTCGATAATATAAAAGTACTTTAAAATATCTTTCGAATGATGTACTAAAAATAATTTAATCATAGTTAGAATTTGAAATACGCGTATTATAATAACATTTAATTTGCAATTAAATTGTACATTTTTTATTTATTCTCGAAACCCGATGATATTTGAACTGGAACTTCGTCTTGTGATGTTAAAAGTTTGTAGAAAGTTTGAATTAATTTTGAAGAAAATTGAAGCATTTTGAAATTTGCAATTTTTATTTCCAGTACAAAATCAGTAAAGCTGGAAGTAAAATCTATTTATTCTTTCGCCCGGCGCCATGGTAACCGAAATACGTCTATTGCGAAATTAATAGAACTGTTGTGATTTGTTGCCACCTTTTTTTCACACTTTAGTTAATTTTAAAAAATCTAATTGCCCTATAGATAAGCTATTTAAACCGTCGGATTCAGAAAAATCGGACCTTTCATTTGATATCTTATTTGTAACGATACGACTGATATTTCTAATTTATTTTCCACTTTTTCCGTAAAAATGTCGCTTTTTAAGCATTTAATCATGAATTCTGGGTCATTTTTTGGTAGATATGGGTCGACGTTTTAATTAATATCTCCGCTAATTAGGGTCGCATCGCTTAGCGAATTATTGCGATGTCGAGATGAAGAAATTCTGCGTCTGTCGACACCGGTTTCAAAGCGCTGCGACCATTAGCGCCGGAGCTTTAGCTATGACAAGGCATTTCTCACAGACAGACAGACAGAAAGACAGACAGACAGATGCGCACAGATTTTAATAATATAAGGAGATATATATATACTAGCAGACCCGGCCACGCGTTGCTGTGGCTATGTTATAAAACGTCGTAGACAATGTAAAAACCCACGGTTGGAAACGACTGATAAAAATTTTCGCAGAGTTGATATTAAGCACAAATTAATTTTATTGTAGTGTCCTATAAATTTTAACGGAGAAGTGAAATATTTTATTTCTTATGCTAAGATGGTAACAGCTGTAGTTATAGCCAGAAAAATAAGTAAGTTTGATAAACATTTTAAAACTTTAAAACAAAATATCTTATGAAATATTGGGCATTTAAAGTAAATACATGTATTATCTATATAAATAAAGAGAAGTGTCTGTGTGTCTGTGTGTGTATCTGTCTGCGCTCTGGTGCTCACACTACTAATCGCAGAGCCTCCAAATTTGGCGTATACGTACCTGGGACCGTGCAAGTGTGCACCTCATCGAGATTTTTTCAAATTTCGAATTTGAATTTTTTAAATTAATGTTTTTTTTATTTTAAATATTGGCTTCAATGTTTCATTTTTCAGAAATTTCTTTCGTTTCAAAAGTCTGCGTATCTTAGCAACGGCTATTAAACTATTTATTTACTTAAATTCATTTGAGGAAGAAATTTTTTTTAATTATATTTATTGAAATCAAATAGTTATACACATACAGTAGAAAAAATTAAACATTTTAGATTTTGGCATATACAGTGTCTCACAAAAGTGATGGGACACCTGTGCTTTACAAAAGGAAACTGTAATAAAATAAATTAAAAAAACATGTACAAATTGTTTGTGGGTGTATTTCATACTTAAATTTTGTAACAATTATTACATAACATACATTTTGTCAAAATATTAAAATATTAATTTAATAAAAATATAATTGTTTAGAACGGAGCAAAAATTAGCTCACATAAGTGATGGGACACCATTAGATATGCAACAAAAATCGTCTGAAATAAGCAATAAAAATATTTTTTGTGGGTTTAATTTTTACTCAAAAGCAATTGGCAATAATTTATAAAATCGTCTGCAGTATTTCTCTCCAGATTGCTTTGGAATTTTTGTGTTTTTTAGCTCTGTGCAGCCATGAATGCTAAACGAAAAGAAACTTCGCCTGAAATTCGAAAATTAATTATTAATTTGCATATTGAACGTGGAAAATCTATTAGAGAAACTGCTGAAACAGTTAACTTGAGTCATTCAGCAGTTTTCAACATCATTAAACGATATAAAAAGAATCATATGATTCAGGATAAAAGAAGACCTGGCCGACCATCAAAGCTATCTAATGGAATAAAGCGAATTATCGTTCGAATTATTAAAAAAAATCCAAGAATGAGTGCTCCTAAAGTTGCTGCTGATTTACAAGCATTATATGGAGTAATTGTTAATCCTGAGACTATTAGAAGAGTAATTCGATCTGCTGGATATCACGGTAGAGTAGCCAGGAAAAAATTCTTCGTAAGTGAAAAGAATAGAAAACTCAGACTGGCATTCGCAAAATCCAACATAAATAAGAATTCTGATTTCTGGAATAAAGTTATATTTGCTGATGAGAGTAAATTTAATATATTTGGTTCTGACGGTAGAATCTTGGTGTGGAGAAAACCCAGGGAAGAATTTCGTAAAGAGAACTTGGTGCCAACAATAAAACATGGTGGAGGAGGAGTTATGGTATGGGGGTGTATGTCGTCCGCTGGAGTCGGTAATCTTGTTTTTATTGGCAGTATAATGGATCAGTACAAGTATATTGACATTTTAAAGCAAAACTTGAAATCTTCAGCACGAAAATTGAACCTTCATAACGATTTTAAATTCTACCAGGATAATGACCCCAAGCACACTGCTTTGAACATTAGACTCTGTCTGCTGTATAACTGTCCTGAAATAATAAAAACACTACCACAATCTCCAGACTTAAATCCCATAGAGAATATTTGGCAAGAATTGGAATCAAGAATTCACAAACACACCATTTCTTCAAAACAACAATTAAAATCGGTGCTTCAAGAAGAATGGGGTAAAATCACTCCAGAAATCACAGAAAAATTAGTCAAATCCATCCCAAGAAGATTAAATCATGTTTTAAAAGTAAAAGGAAATCCAAAAAAATATTAAAACCTTTTAAAAAGTAAAATTTTTGGATAAATATTTGATGGAAAAGTAAGTGTCCCATCACTTATGTGAGCCATTTTTTGCTCCTTTCTAAACAACTGTATATTTATTAAATTAATATTTTAATATTTTGACAAAATGTATATAATGTAATAATCGTTACTAACTTTAAATATAAAACACACCCCAAAATTTTTTGTACATGTTTATTTATTTATTTTATTACAGTTTCCTTTCGTAAAGCACAAGTGTCCCATCACTTTTGTGAGACACTGTAGGTACCTGGGACCCTGCAGGTGTGCTCCTCATTGAGATTTTTTAAAATTGCGAATTTGAATTTTTAAATTAATGTTTTTCCGATTTTAAATATCCGCGATTGTAATGAAATGCTCGCCCTCTGGTGGGCTAGGGTGAAATTATCATACCACTGATAGCTTTCACGCTGAAACAATGATAGAACAACAAGAAAGCATATTAATAAATACACGTGGCAATTATTACACGTGGCAATATTTACTAACAACTGCAGTTGAGGAAGCGCCATCTATCGATCATTACAAACGCGGATTGGCTTCTTTGTTTCATTTTTCATAGATTTATTCTTTTGCTTCCATCGTCTGCGTATCTTAGCAACGGTTATTACGCAACTTATTTTTACTTAATACATTCATTTGAAGGAGATTTTTTTTTTTTTTAATTTGTTATATTTATTGAAAATAAAATCGTAATGCAGTAGAAAAAATTAAGTATAATTAGTTTTAAATTTAAAAACGTATTTATAACTGTTATGCTTAATTTTTTATAGTAGAACAACTTCCTATTTTTCATTTTTTAATTAATTCCTTTAAAAGAAAAAACTTTTATTCATTATTATTATTTTTTATTTATTTTTTAGTATTTATCGGGAAAAATGGTAGTATATACATAGTAAAAAGGATTAAAATTTATTTGTTTATATATATATATATAATATATTTATTTATTTATTTATTTATCCACTTTTTATTTTATTTTATTTTATTACATTGATCGGAATCAAATCGTAATATAGTGTAAATAGCATGGGCTATAAAATACATGGTTCAAAACTAAAATATTTAATAGATGCTGAGATACAGTCATCTTTAAAATCGTAGTTCTTAAATAGTAGCAAATCCCCCCCTGTCGTCGAAAAATATCCAGATTGAAGTGCCCGGGAAAGATCTTTCTGCAGGCATGGGAAACCTAGACCTGATGCAGTGTGGGCGGGAAAAGAGCTGCCGTAGACAGCGGGTACCCGAAGCAAGGTTTGGAGTAATTTCAGTTTATTTTATTTTATTTTCTTTTTTTTTTTAAAGTTTTTTTCTATAACGTGGTGTAAAAAAATAAATATTAATTCAATTCTTTCGAAAATTCATTTAAATATAGTGACCAGCGAAGCGGGCGTAGCCTGCTAGTTTTAAATATAAAAAGATTTTGGAAAAGATTAATATGTTTTAACGAAGTGATGAGAAGATTTTGAGTATGTTAAAATTTTAATAGTAAATTCAAGTTAATCAAGAGGGGGAAACATTGAGGATTAAGATAAGAATAATTATAAGATGAAATATATATATATATATATATATATATATACCATGTTTTTAAATTTTCTGTTGAAATGATGACGTCACTGACCGTCTGTGAAGCGAAGAATGATTTCCTATGTTAATCGCCAATTTTGTTTTTTGTAAAGAAAATTTAAAAATCGAGGAAAATTATTTCCAGATTTTAATCCCCCTATTTGGGTTTAGATATACATTAGTTATCGTGTGCATGCGTTAGATAAAATTGTTTTTGCTATAAAATTGATAAAATTTGAATTTTAAATTTCAAAACTCTAGAAAAAAAATGGCAAATTTCCATATTCGATTGAAAACATAAATATTTTCTTTCAAAGGATAAGATTTACACAATAAATATCCAACTAATATACTAATTAAAAGGAAAATGATAAATATTCTATCATAATTTGAAATCAAATTTGTTTTCAAAGGTCTAAACAAAGTATCTGATATAAGATACTAATATGTTGCAGCGGAAGAGATTTCATATCTGTCATCATTGGTGGAAAAAAAAAATATCGCCAAGTTATCTGGCGAACATATTTAATTCCTTTCAAAAATCATGGTTATTTTAACAACTTATATTAAGAGGGTAATGAATAATATGAAACAATATTTCGCACAATACATATTACGAAAATATACAACTGGATTGTATATTTTCGTGTTACGTTTTTGATCGCCAAATACAAAAGACCTCCAAGGACGACAGAGTTTGGAAATTTAAAATTAAATTTTGTCACAAATTTTTGTCACTGCAAAATAACTCAATCTAACGTATGCACATGATAACTAATACATATCTATACAAAAATATGTGGATTAAAATCGGGAAATAACTTTCCTCGATTTTTAATAATTTTTTACATAAAATCCAATGGGTGATTAACATAGGAAATCTTTTACTTGACTTCACAGACGGCCAGTGACGTCACACTTCGCTTGTGTATAACTACATTAGCACTTTATCAATGTGAATAAAATCATTAAAGTGATTATAACGTCAATTTTCGTGAGATGCATAATTTAACTTTTTATAATTTTTTAACGTTCACGTTTGATTAAATGTATTTATTTTTATGTCGAAAGAAAATGAACACGTATTTTTTTTTTGGCAACAATTAAACTTATGGAACTCGCAGATATTTTGCAGCAACTATAACAAAGGGCTATAATTAACAAATAATTTGCAGTAAAAAAAATATTGTGACTATAAATTGAGATAAAAACTCCTATCTATCAAGTTGGACCAAACATTTACAGATGCACACCCGAAACCTAAAGGGTTAAAACGAATACGCGAAATCGTTTTCAAAAAATAATGTATCTTTTTAGAGGAACGCCTAAAGACGGGGTTCTTTTCTTTTATGTTGTCTGCTATTTGCTTACACCAGTACACAAAGAGTTATAATCTACTTTTTAAAAAACAGTTCTGAGAATGAGCATCCACATGTTTATAGTAAACTTTTGGTACTTGGTACGTTTATTGCGGAAATATATCCATAGAAATATAGACAAAACTTTGATTTTAAAATATTTTTTCTTTTTTAGAATTTTATTTACTTTGGAAAACTACTATTTGATTTGTAAAACTTTTCATAACAGTGGCATACATGATAGAAATAACCTACTATAACAATTAGCTCCAACCTTATGTATTTTTGTATACGTTATATTGATTTAAAAATCATTTTTCGCATTTGTGTTTAACGCGTTAAGTACCATTGGTATATATAATGTATATGCCAGTTGCATTTACATTATCAATTGCTGAAAATAAAGTTTAAATGTTTTAAACAGTAATATGTAAAACCCCTTTTGTCCAAATAGTTTAATGTTTTTTAAGAATGCTAAAAGAGTTGCGGCTCACTGTTCAAATTAGAGGAACACCACGATTTTTAGCCCTGCCTTTATTTCATACTACTTTTATCTTAACAGTATTTTTTTATTATTTTATCGTAGTTATACAGGCTTGTTATAATTAAAGCTCGCCTATTCAGAAATCTCTAGAACCGGTTCTATATGGTTCTAAACGAAACAAAATTTCACAAGTATGTAGTACAAAGGAAAAGAAACAAGCGGGAAAAGAGCAAGGGAAAAGAAAGGGCGCTACAAATTGATGAAAATTTCAATTTTTTTTTTCCCCCCGAACACATCACTTGTACTACTGAAATTTTGTTTCGTTTGGAGCCATAGAATCGGCTCTAGAGCTTTATGAATAGGCGAACTTTAATTAATAGCAACCCTGTATACTGGAGAAAATTATTCTATAAAGAAAGTGGTTCGAAATAGAGGTGGGGCTAAAAATGTTCCAGAATAAATTAAAATGTTGGCAACTATGATATTAAAGTCCTGCGTTTGTCTGGTAAGCTTGACTTATCCATATAATGGCTTTCAACGTTTCAACCCGCAACCCTCTATACAGTATTGTTCAATTTATACCTTCGAAGAAATTGAATTAGAATTATATTACACGAAATGTCATTGCATTACTGAACAAATCTTTAAAAGAATTAAATATTATAATAAAAAATCTGGAGTGACTTTACTCGACTTTCCGAACGTTTAGGAATTAACGATTGTATAAATAAATAATTGAAGTAAGACAAGTTTTTAAATAAACAAAAGTAAAAAATATAATGGGGGGAAGGGTTTGAGCATTCTTCCCCATTGTTTAATTTTACGCTATTGCACTTTAAATAATTTGAGCCCGTATATCATAATGATAAAGAATTTTTCGTCGTGTCCCTGTAAAAATCTATAAAAGCTAGATTCACCAAAATCTATACAATTCGTGCGATGATGACCTATAGCATGTGTATAAATTTTCAGCTCAATTCAATAAGGCGTTTAGACGCTATCGCACTTTAAAATGTTTGGGCCCATAAATCATAATGATAAAAAAATTTTCTTTGTGTCCCTATATATATATATATATATATATTAAAAAAAAAACTATAAGTGTTAGATTCACCAAAATTTATACAGTTTGTGCGACGGTGACTTATAATATGTGTATAAATTACAACTCAAGTGAATAAGGCGTTTAGACGTTATCACACTTTAAAGAATTTGGGCCCATAGGCCATAATGATACAGAATATTTTTTGTGTCCATGTAAAGAACTATAAGTGCTAGATTCACAAAAATCTATAAAGTTCGTGCGACTGTGACCTATAATATGTGTGTATTTTTTTTTTTTTTTTTTTTTTCAATTTAATAAGGCGTTTAGATTCTATCACACTTTTAAAAATTTGGTCCCATAGTCCATAATGATAAAGAATTTTTCTTTGTGTCCCTGTAAAAAACTATAAGTGCTATATTTACCAAAATAAATAGGGTTTGTGGTATGGTGACTTATAACATTCGTACCAACTTTTAGGTCATTTGAACAAAGCTTTCAGACGTTATCGTGTTCACTCACGCACATACACACTCACACACATACATACATCATCGTAAAAATAGTGAAAACGAACTCAGGGGACCTCAAAACGTATAGAAATATCAAAATCTCAAAGTCAGATTTTTGACATGATTACAATATTTTTCTTACATGTTCGGAAATTAAAAATACAGGAGTATAAGTCTAGGTATAAATAAAACTTCAGTGTTCAATATAACAAAAAATAAAATGTATATAAAAAAAAAAAAATCCACTCTTCCAAATATTTTAACAGTATAAAAAGTGAAGTAAGAAAGTAAATATATACATTGGTCGACAAATAATTTTCGCATATAAAGTTTTAAACGTTATTTTTAATATTTACGTAATTGTCATTAAACTCATATTATGAATCAAGTTGCTTTAGATTAGTCAGAAGAGAATATTATCCAGCCTCTGCATTCAAAAAGTTAGATTTACATAAATTTAACGTAAGAAGTTCTTCTAAAACAATATTTTGCATCCGCAAAAATTAACACACAATCGATTCGCACTCGACCTGCAAAGCTGGTAATCGCGGATACACGATCCGATTCCAGTTTTTATATGGCTTATATTTCAAAGAAACAGGTAGTGAATGTATATCTGGATATTATTTGATTTAATTTATATAGATTACTATTACTGTTAGATTTGCGAAAACGAAACAATAACAATTTATGTTGTAGATTATTTGAAATAATTCGAAGCAATTTGTCAGTTTATTATTATTATTATTATTATTTATTTTATTTTAGGAGCCATTTCATCGCATATATTAAGAAAAATTTAAACCAAATTAATTTAAAACCATATATGATATAATCTTTAAGTCTTATACAGACAGTTGGAGTGAGAAAATAATTTGATAACAACGAAATGTAAGTTATATAGTTTTCTTACTTGTTTTTGAGCAAAAAATTTTTTATTTTTTTATTTTAATGGTTTCAAATACGTTAGCAAAATATAAATAAATAAATAATACAAATTCTTATCCTCAAATCTCTTACCAAGGGGGTTTCATATATTTTATCTGTATTAAATGCTGTAGCGAGGATGAAGAAGCTGAGGAATAAATGTGCTGCTGCAACTTGAAACAGGACCATGACGGCTGGTGATGCGCCGAAGAAAGATCGGTCGTAGGAACAAGCATGGCTGATGAGAATCAGGATGATTAAACTACCAACCTATGATATATTTAAATATATATATATATAAAAGATGAAAAAAAAAAAAGGGTACTAGACTTAAATTTTAGAAGCAATTATTTCAATGAAATCGTACATAAAATAATCTGGAGACTATACAAACATTTAGTAGGCACAAACAAATTCAGGGGTAACATTCTCCGCCTTTTTTGAGGGCACTTTCGAGGATGAGAAATTTACGAATTTTTTACTACCACTATTTTTATAGAAAGATCTCTATTCTGTTTAATCGCGACACATTACTATGAAAACATCATAAAAAATTCTCTATAAAAGTAGTGGTAGCAAAAAAGGCGAAAATTTTTCCTTTTAGAAAGTTCTAAAAAAAAAAAAAGAAAAGCAGAGAATGCGACTCCTGTATATTTGAATTAGTGAATAAGTTACAAAATAAACTAAAGTTAGAAGTTTAATAGGTTGTTTTAATATTTGATATATTTATTAAGTGGGATATATTTATTAAGTGGGTCGTAACGTTTTGCACTTATTTTGTGAGTCCGTGGAAAGAGAACTAAAAATGGTAAGCATGCAATTTCCAGTAGCATAATATGATGGGGCATAATTCTAAAACAGAAATGAGTTTATGTTAAATAGTTTAATGTCTTTAGATAATTAATCCCTATAGGACGTAATATGCGTATATTTTTACACGTTTCCCTGTAAAAGAACTACTAACAAACCTATTTATTTATTCTAAAATTTTATTTATTATTATTGATTGCTATTTTTTATCCTGAACTGAATTTGCTTTAGAACGGAAGACCTGATTTTAAAACGTGTAATGAATGTTTATGGTGTCCAATGAGGAACAGAATTTTTGAGTGCCCAATGACATAAGAATTTATTGATGATATTAAAACTTTCGCGACCACATGTTTGTGTCTTTTTCACAGTAAGGTCCGCCTGTGGGCGTTATTCTTCCCAGTTACAATATTTCAATACAAAATTTTTCATATTCCCATTTATATTACAAATGGATATACATTATAATTATACTGTTTCTAATCAAAGCATTTACATCCATAGTAAATTAACAGTACAAATATGAATATTGGGTATATTTTAAAGAATTAAATAACATACAAATTGCGAAAGAAACGCCCACTGGTGGAGTTAGAGATTTTCAAATGACGCGAATCTACGTCAGCGGTCGCGAAACTGTTAAGTAATTTGCACAGTTTTGCAATGAATGCTACCTGTGTATGCATCTTTATAGTCACAAGTAGTGTACATATTATGTATGTGATTATAACACGCATAATCATAGTTAGTATACACTGAAAAAATATGTTAATTACTTAATTTCATCAATAAATTTGTATGCTCCCAAAAGTTGCGTTCTTCATGGGATACCTTATACAGTAAAAAATGTAAAATGTTATTTTTTAGGTATTTATTTATTTTATTAATATTTTCTCTCGTGCTGTGCTATATTTAAATTCGGCCTTTTCTTTTATGTTATTTTATTATTATTATTGCTTTCTAACGCGGTGTAATTTAAATTCGGCATATTGCTTTTATTATTGTTTTTCTAATGGTGGAATCACCACCAGAAAATGGTGATACCGCCTTTTTGCTATCTATAAGGAATAATTCTATTTCTCGAATAAAATACACGTCATTTTACGTAATTACTATGCTTTAGTAAAACAATGTAAGAGATATCAGATATTTTTCTCTTTTACACACTTAAACGAACTGTGACCATAAACCGCAATGTATAAGAATTCTGTTTTCTATCCCCATAAAAGTGCTATAAAATTGTGACTCATGATGATGGATAAAGTGCTTGCAATGATGACCTATAACAAGCCTACTTCATTAGTTCTTAAACGAATGTAAATAATAATTTGAGTTCATCAGATGCAAGGAATGATTAAAGAATATGTATACACACATTTAAAAAGAATATTTGCAGGAAATCAATAACAGTTATGCAAAAATTATAATGAGAAAATTTCTAGATACGATCTCAGAGATTTTTAAGGAAAAAAAAAGATTCCTCTTATTTTGACATATACTACCTATTATGAAAAAAAAAAAAAAAAAAAAATCTAGTATGTTGTGGCTACCACATGACTTTCTTCTATATTTTTCTATACAAATTCACCCAGTAAGAATAATTTATTAAAATTATTATTTAAAAAAAATTATCTTCCATGATAATGCAGACGATTTCCATATTAGAGAAGTAGTATAACACTAAATATATGGGTAAGCGAAAATAAAAAACTATTAAAAAGACATTAAAACTAGTATGTTGTGGCCACCACAAGACTTTCTTCTATATTTTCCTATACAAATTCACTCAGTAACAATATAAAAAAAAAAAAAATTCCAAGTTTTTCTTGATTAAAAGTAAAAAAAAAAAAAAAAAAAAAAAAAATCGATAACTTTGTTTTAAATTATCACAGATCTATAGTTCAACCATTCGTTTTAAAGGTATTGACGAGACCTTTCGAAAGATACCCATCTTGAAAATTTATCCCCCCCGGGGGGGGGGGAAGCGATGACCCCACATGCACAATCTTTTTCCCTAGTTAACTACTACTATTATCAATAATTCATATTTATTTTACAATCACAAGTTAAAAATAACTCCCATTATGTACATTTATACGAAATTTTGTCCTATACTGCCATATTAAAATTTAGAAAAAATGCGATTACAGCGCCACCTGTCGAGCGATTGATCTCCAAATCTAATCAGCACCAGTTTATGTCAGGGTCCAACAAAATACCATGTTTGGTAAAATTTCGTTCATTGGTTCGTGAGATACAGTGTCCACAAAATTCGTGCTACACACAGACATACAGACAGACATTTTCTAAAAAATATCAAATCGTGTTCAGGACATCCCAAAACGTGTAAGTCCATCGAAAACCGGAGTTCGAAAATTTTCCCGAATCCAATACTTTCTCTATATTACATATAGAAGAAAGTAAAAAAAAAAAAGTTAATTATATATATTTTTGTACTTACAAATTGTGACAATATAAGAACTTTACTCGGTATGTGCATTCGTAGATACAGAGATATCACCGCTTGAGTCAGCTTTGTAACTTGATAAAAAATCTTAGACGGTGCATTAGAAGTAAACGTCTTGCAGTAAGAGGTATTGACTCTATTGATCTTTCTACCTATTTTTGTTATTCCTTGTGTAGTGATATGCGAGAGCAATGCTTACAAACAGTGAACACTTTGATAAGGATAAGAGAAATAGATTTATCTCAGTTGATAAGTATTTTAACAATTCAACTTCACATGCTAGAAACCAGGGTTAAAAATTAGAATGTGAATGTTAGGTGTCAATGCAACGGAAGCAACCTTTTTCCTTAGTTGCGCGAATGGTATATTCAGTCATAAATTTTTAATTTTTTATTATGATTGTAAAAATATAACAATCATATATTAAAATAACTTTATTAAAACTTAAAGTAATAATGAATAGATATAGCCAGTTTGGTGGCTTGGTCGGTAGGGAGTTGTCCTATGGAACTCGAAGTCCTGGGTCGAATTCCGATTCAGATAACATTTTGGTTCTCTTATACGTGTAAAAAAATTATGTAGTGGTAGTGCTGGTGTTAAGACCGATTGACAACACAAGGATTCTAGGATTGGGTAGAGTGCCCTAAATGTGTGTGTGTGAAGGGGATCCTAACATGTAAAAAAAAAAAAAAAAAATCTGCATTATTATTGTGAACATATATTATTCCAGACAAGGATTATTGGAACTATAGGTCTCAAAGCTAACAAACAAATACACACACACACACAAAAAAAAAAAAAAAGAAAGAAAAAAGAAAAAAAAAACAAGCACCAAGTATATTTTGAGTTCCAAACAAAATAAGAACTAGAGTTCTACGCGGGTCGAAGAAACTTGACCCACACCCGACCAACAACCCGACCTGAACCCGCAGGCTTCAGTCCCGCAACCTGACCTGCGACTCGCACTATGTAAGTTATGAGCACTGTTTTAAGAAACTGAATTAGAATTCTACTACAAAAAATATAGTTATATTATTTAAGAGATCTTTCCGAAAATTACATGTTACATAAAAACTTGCATATGTATACACTTACACTATATCTAATTAACCGACTTCATAAAAGAGTAGATTAAACTCGATTCAAACCATAAGTTTTTTTTTTTGCTCATAACTTTCAAACGTATGCTTTGATTTTTTATAAACAAAACTTCAGGATACAATACAACAAAATTTCAAATATTTAAACTTTTAAATTCGAGATATTTTGATTCTATTAGAAAAGAAGTAAAACAAGCAAACAAATATACATTGAAAGGCAAATAATTTTCTCAAATAAAGTTTTAAACGTTAAGTATTTATATTTACGTAATTGTAATTAAACTCATGTAATGAGTCATGTTCTTTTAAACTACTGTGAAGAAAGAGAATATCATCCAATCTGTGCATTCAAAAAGTTAGATTCGTTGGGGAAAAAGTAAAATTTTTTCGGAGAATTTTTTTTCTTTTTCGGGTAACCCGAGTTTCAAAAATTGATGAAAATCTGACCCGCATCCACTCCCATGTGTACCCGACCCGATGCAGGGCTCTAATAAGAACTAATAGAAATATTAAATTTTTGTTTTCCTTTTTACTCATTATATTACACTTTCAGGCTTTAAAAAGCGGAGGTGGAAAACTTGTGAATATGGAAACCTCTGTGAATTATATGTTAACTCAACGAATCCAGTGTTAAAATAGGGGTGATAACCCTTGTGGTTGAGAGAAAATAAGCGATAAAGGAACGCCGAACGACTGGATGTTTACAGAATCCCAACCTGTCGTTAAGTTTGGCACTCCTCCAAGCCTTTAGAATTGTCCTCAATGATAGGCGTGGAAAATGTGGTTGCACTATGCTTACTTGATACACATTCAGAGCTGCCAACCAAATCCGGCAAATTGTTAGTACCGCCCCTTTTCCTACACCACTTAATTTTTAGAGTAATTCTCTTCAAATATATTTACGATGAATGAAGAAAACAAATACTCTAAAAATTAAGTGGTGTAGAGAAAGGGGCGGTACTAACAATTTGTCGGATTAGGTTGGCAGCTCTGCACTTTTGGTATACTTTTTACTTGGTTTTTTCATTGAGTTTACATGTGCGTTTAAACCGAGACAATGCAATAACTTTGTAAAAATAATAAGAAACACGCGTTTTTGCAAATTACAGGAATGTGATTAACAAAAGAATAAAGTAATTTAAATTATATGCAAAAGGAATACATGAAAATGAAATAGAATTTTCATGACAAAATCATTATATTAAGAGTAATAAATATATTTTTTAATCTTCAATCTACAATGTGAGAAAGAAAAAAAAAAAAAAAAAACTTCCCAAAATTATAAAGAAAAAAATTATTCTATGAATCTGGTTAAAGAGTTATATGTCAAAAATGATAATTGGGTACAGTTCTATGGCTGTGAAGCTTAAATTTCTAGGTAACGACTGCTAATTTAGAAGCCTGGCTGAGACCTAATCAGAAGTAATTAATATGATGCTACACAATTTTAAGCAGGTATTTTGAATTAAGTGTTATTCTACCTAAATATGATTCTATCAAATGAATTATAGTATTAAAAATTCCTTTTATACAAAGCCTAGTAATTAAAGTTAAGAAATTTGAATTTTCTACCTATTTTAGTTAATAATACTCTACAATTCTAAAAAGAGATCCAGCTTCTATCGAACTGTGCAATAAATTTTACATAATTAATTCAACCGTCATGATTCTTATCTCATATTATAGAACTATAAAACTCATATATTTCCAACTTTTAAATATCACTCAATTTTAAATACATAAAAGTTAATCAAAGATATCTAAAATACAATTTTGAATTCAATTTTGAATTAAATTCCGTTTTTTTAATAATAAATTGATTCATACCAAACACAACGTTCGTTAGTATCCACACACGCATAGTTAGGGGGATAGTCAATCACTAATGCTGTTCTAATTTGGGACATTAGAACAAAATCGTTTAGTACCTTAAACTAGTTTAACCCTTTGCCGGTCCTACTTAATTTCACTCCTTCGGTCAATGTTGCCAAATTTAGGGACTTTTTTTTACTCAATATCCACCACTAAATTTTAACGGTATTGGTTGTCCGATTACTTCGAAGGTTATTTGTCCATTATGTATATCAAATATCAGTCCTCAAAATTATTGGTGGCAGTTGAATAAAAGTGCTCCTAAATATGGCAACACTGTATGGCAACAACTAATCATCAATAATTTTAAAAAGTGATATTTCATATACATAATACACGGTTAATCTCCGAAGTAATTTGGTAAACGTTACAATTAAAAATTTTGCCAGATCTGGCAACACTGGTTAGGACCGGTAAAGGGTTAGATGTGTTTAAATGTATAAAAAAATTAATTATAATATTGAATTAAATATTTAATTTAAACTTGTGACTTATGGATATGACTTCCTTGTCGTATTTTATTTCCACTTTCCACTAATAAGAATGACATAAACTTTTTTTTTTTTTTTTTTTGAAGGACTGAGGACTAGTGAAATAAAAATAAGTAAAAAAATGAATTTAATGATTTAAATTTTTTTCCCCAAAATTGTTTTTTTTTTTTTTTTTTCCAAAATTGTTTTTTTTTTTTTTTTTCTTTTTTTGTTAAATTTTATTGTGTTATGACTGCTTGGAACGTTGGGCAAACGAAAAATTGAACAATAATTTTAAAGCATATATATTTCTTTTGCTTTAATTTTTTAATTTTGCTTACTTTTATCTATTCTCATTGTCCTTTGCTTTTAAAGAATGCTTATATAAGTATGCAATTAAGTTACGCATGTAAATGTTTTAAAATAGCTCAAATGTCTTTTCCAACCAAGATTCAAAGATTCAACGTTACTTTAAAACTCTCTCTTATTCTTTCACTTCAGTGGAATGGTAAACGAATTCCCTGTCCTTTTGATCATTCACATATTGTATGTATATATACATATATATATTGAAAACCTTTTCAAACATTTCAGTAGATGAAACTAAGTATCATATGCAGAACTAGATAAAACATGAATAAACATTTCTGAAAAAATTAAGCATACTTTATTTATGACATACAACATCTATACTTTTTCAAGGGCATAGATTGATTGTTGCATGCAAATTAGGTGATATTTCTGTCTTACTGTAGGCAATTTGCTAAATATTTACAGCAAACTATGGCCAATATCACCCAAAGGACGTGTTAATACTGTCAAACTTAGAGATAAAGTGGAAAAACCAATAGAAGAACAAAAAATAAAAAAAAAATAATATAAATTAAATTTTATAATCCCTAATATTACTTAAAAAATAAAATTAATCCAAAGAATAAATAATAAACCAAAATTATTACTTACTTTACAGTTTTAAAATTCGTCGAAAACGAGTCAAACATACCATAAAAGCCACGAGGCTAAATAGAGTTAAATTCACAGTTAGATAAAGTGTCATACTTAACTACTAATACTAATGAGTAAAAATAAAATTTAGATTAAAATGTATCTGCTATTTATATTAACTACTAAACTATAACAAGGAAAGAAAAAATAAACTGTGAGTTTTGATTTAATACCACATTTTCATTTTTGTCATACTTTAATTATGCTCTCTCTCTCTCTCTCTTTTTTTTTTTTTTATTTAATCGTTATTGAAGCCCTCTATTTTGTCTATGTTTCACAATGAAGATGCCAGGAGGTTTACCTCAAGCAAAATGCATATAGGCAATTTATTTCTAAAAGTTGTAATCAATATGTCTACTGATCATCAATCTTCATCGGAGCACCAGAGATAATTATCTAATGATGTTTTTCTTTTGATATCTTAAAAAAAAAAAAAAAAAAAAAAGTATATATTCTGATTTTATATATTCATTTATATTTATATTTTTTATTTATTTTACTTATATTATAGTCTGGTTATTTTGCGTGTAATAATGAAAGTTTGTGCAGATTTGTAAATTAATTTTATCAATTTTGTGACAACTAATAATCACTGGTCTATTTTCTTGTAAAATATTTTTTCATGGGAATGCTTTTAACTATAAACTAAATGCTGCAGTTTTTTTAAACCAATGGTTTAAAATAACTTAAAATTGAAATGCTAGCAATTGCCATTTAGTAACTTATCATTAGAATTGTCATTATTAAAGGCTTCAAAATTATTCTGTTAACGTTTGTCATTAGTCATCTAACAATTAGGTTACCAACTGTAAGTTATTCCTTCAAATATTGATTAATAAATTTATTACGAGCATGTTTTTGAAATATTCAAAGTTTCTTTTTATTGCCAAAAATAAAACACATATTATATAAATTACTGGTTTTCAAAAGCAAAAATTTTAATTAATCATACCTTGTCTTAATACTAATGTTTCTTAAAAATATAATAAAATTTAGCTCTGTCACTATTATTGCAATATTTACTATACCATAACAAACAAACTACTATGGAATCTATTGAATCGAATCCGTGAACATTCCCTTAAGAATTATAAAGCTTTTTAAAATACCGTATTTTCCGGCGCATAACATGCAGGTTTGTTAAATCAGTTATACACTGGAAATTTAAATTTACACTAAAAGCTCTTTTTGAGCAGGCTTTTGTTTCTTACAAATATAGTTTTATTTGTAGATTAAATTTTCTGGTGTGTAACTCAGTTATGTGACCTGCGCTTTATACGCCGGGATATATCTCTTTTGCATGGCTAAAGACTGCCAAATACCGTAAAAGTGAAGAAGAGTTGTTATAAAGGATTGCTATTCAAATTTTAAAGAGAGAATCTAAGAGTTGTACTAAGTTACATGATGGAAGGGTTCTTCACGTACATGTCTGTCAAGGGTGACTAGCCGTCCTCATTTTATGAGGACAGGCCTCATTTCACGAGTGTTGCCCTCATCGGCCATAAAAAAGTGATATATCCTCATTTATCCTCGTTTTTGGACATTTCTTTTCATTTGCCCTCATTTTTCAGATTTTTATAGTGGTCTTTAAAACAATTTTGCTTATCGGGATAGAGAGGATTAAACTTTCATGAAACAACGTTTCTCTTGTAAAATTTATTTTTCTGAAAAAATTCATCCCCTCCCCCCCCCTCAAATTCATGGAAATCAAAGACAATTTGGATCAAACTTTTAAAATGTTAAGGGTGGGGTATATCCATCTTGTCCAAAACCAGTGTAGCCGGATCTGGCGGATTTTTTATTCAAAAATCACCAATAATTTTTTATTTTAATGCTTGCCTAATCACTTCGAAGATTGATAGTGTACTATGCATATAAAATATCACTTCTAAAACTTATTGGTGATTATTGAATAAAAAATCCTTTAGACCTGGCAACACTGTTCATAACTGCCAGTGCCACCATGATTGGCCACCACTAACCATGCTGAAAGTAACTTGAAATATTGATTTCTACATCAATTCTAATACTATTACATTAAATACATTTGTTTTCCTATTGAAAGTTTTTAGTCGTTGCAAAGTTATTTTATTAATAATTAGATTTTATACCTAATTAATTGTTAATAACATTTTAGATGGAAATGCAATCAGTTTTTAGGTAGATTGAAAACTGAAAACCTGGGATAGGATCTTAAATCAGTTATTATGGCATAATATAGCACTGTTCTACTAAGTTATCTTATAATCTGACTGATGAATTTTTTACTTTCAAGTGAGCGAATAGTGCCAGTCGAAAGTCAACATGTGGTAGCTCAATTTGTAGAACAATGGCGCTTTATACCATAAGACATATACTGAGTTCATTTCCTATTCCTGGCCTAGTCAATTTTTGACATTGTTCAGATGAATTTATCCTTCTTTTCTAAAATATGTTATTTGTTGGATCACTTTCATTTCATGTAGTTATTATGTTTATACTGAAAACTTGGTGTATGAGTATTAATAGCTCACAAAAATATTACTGAAGCTGATATAAAATAGTTTTAAAGCAATATTTCGCTACTTTTATGAAATTTTGTGTCCTCAGAAATGCCTCATAAAAAGAAAAACTACCTCTTTTTTTTTTTTTTTTTTTTTATGGAAATGAGGACATCCCATAATTTGTCCTTATTTTGCATCGAAAAAAATCTAGCCACCCTGACTTCAAAGAATATTAATGGGATAAAATTATTGAGAACTTGAAAGCTAGGAAAGTATTTGGATTACTTAAATATTTTTACTTCCTTATACAAAGTGTAAGGAAGTATAGTAATCCCGATTTGCGAAATGGATTTTGTATTTCACATTGCTCGAAAACGAATGATCGCTGAATGTTGCCATTTATACGTGTGACTATCATGATGTCTAGTTGTACACCTGCAAGTGTCGTCTTAACAAGAGCTCTCGTTTTAGAGATATAAGGGACTTTACATGATTTTCCGTGACGTCTGTCTCTGTGTGTGTATGTCGCATAACTCAAAAACGGTTGGACGTAGAAAGTTGCAAATTGGTACATAGGCTTGTTATGACATCTAGTTGTGCACCTCCCTTTTTGGACTTTGTATGATTTTCCGTTTTGGAAATATTTAGGAAAATTAGGTTCATAATGACCAAAAATACATAGGTTTTGGCCATAATGTATCAAAAAACGGTAATAACTCAAAAACGGTTTGGACAAATCTTGCAATTTAACTGACATCCCGACTAGTTAGACATTTGAAACTTTCAGAAAAGCTCAGAACACGTTGACAAAGCATTTTTTAAATATTTTTAGCCAACTCTTTCCGATACCTGCTGCCTTCAGCAGCGTTTAGGTGATTCAACAGAAAATTTATTTAACTAACTTCCCGACTAGCTAGACATTTGAAACTTTCAGACTAGGTTAGAATACGGTGAAAATGCATTTTTCAAATACCTTTAGCCAACTATTTAGGGTCCCTGATGCCTTCGGCAGCGTTACAAGTACAAATCTTGCAATCGATTTTTAACTAACTTCCCGACTAGCTAGACATTTAAAACTTCCGGAAAAGCTCAGAACACGGTGACAATGCATTTTTTAAATATTTTTAGCCAATTGTTTCGGGTCACTGCTGCCTTCGGCAGCGTTTATACGGTTCAACAGAAAATTAATTTAACTAACTTCCCCACTAGCTAGACATTTAAAACTTTCAGAATAGTTCAGAAAACGGTAAAAAGTCCTTTTTTTTAATACTTTTAGTCAATCTTTTCGGGTCCATGCTACCTTCGTCAGTGTTACCAGTACAAATCCTGCAATCGGTTTTTAACTAACTTTCAGAAAAGCTCAGAACACGGTGATAATTCATTTTTTAAAATATTTTTAGCCAACTGTTTCGGATCCAATGCCAATGTTTTTTAACATGATGTATAAGGAAGTCATGTGGTGCCCACATCAGATTTTTTATTATCAATTTTTTATGACTGGTAACAAAATATAGAGTTGCCAACTTTTATAATTTATTCAGGAACATTGTTAGTACCTTCTTCTTTTCATACCACTTTTTTCAAGCGGATACCTTTTCTTATTTTAACGAATTGGAGAAATTTACTCTACAAATTAAGTCGTGTGAAATAAATGCGGGGGCTAACAATGCTTCGGAAAAAATTAAAAAAGTTGGCAATACTAAACATGTTATGTGTTGGATATACAGAAGAATTTTGTTAATGAGCCTATAGTCATAGTACTAGGTGCTTGAGTGCTGTAAGATGAAAAATATTTTTAGTAGTTTGTTGGTTCATTTTGTGTATGATAAAATGATCCGTTGCTTAGCAATTGATTGTAACAACCTTCTAAGTATAAACTCTACAATCAATAGATCGTGTCGCTTCACACATTTATCCAATTTTCACATATGAGGAATTTTCACTACAGATATACAGAAATAGTTTTAATTTTGAAAATAGTGACTGCGCACCCATTAATTGTAATCATATTTAAATCTGATAGCTTGCGTTGATATGTTAACAATAAACATCAGCCATTTGATGAAAACTGAACTAGATTTTGACTTACGGTTCATTTAATTTTCAACGTGCAAATAATATCAGGCATATAAGCAGTTATTAACATATTCCCTTATGTATAATATATTTGCATCTGTGCTGCATGTGATAGTAACCAACAATCTCTTTTTTTTTTCATTACTTCAGGGTTGATTTTAATGATTATTTTAAACGTAAATTCCTTATTATACTTTTATGCTTAAATTCTAAAAATTTAAAGCTAAAAGCTCACTCCTACTTAAAAAAAAAAATTAAAATAATTAACAGTTTTTTTTTTTTTTTTGGGGGGGGGGGGGGGGGGCGGAGGACTTTATTCTGCAGTTTTTGTAGACCAGTTTTGTGTAACACCAAAATAATTTAGAAATATCAGTCCTATCGTTACAAATTCGGTACCAAATGAAAGGGGGGATTTTTCTGAATCCAGGGGTGCAAACATTTTATAAAACTTATTTATTGCAACCGACTTTCATCAGTTTTTTAACATTTTGTTCTCTCAGCGAGCAGTTTATTCAAATCATAAAAATTGTTATTACTATTATTATTATTATTATAAATTTATTATTGTAGGTAGTAGCAGTAGTTTCAAAGTACTTATTTTATTCTATTCATTAAAAAAAGAAAAAAATACATTAATGAGATTAATGAGCTTATATTAAACAAAAAATAAACTTTTAACGATAGCGTAATCCTGAATTCTCACCAAAATAAACTTTTATTTAAATATATTTATTTTAACACGTCATCTGTGTGTTAACATAAATGTACTTAATTGAGAAGTTTATTCCGTTGCGAATACAGGATTTAGTTTGCGTTAAAAAAAAAGCGGAACATTAATATGTCTTTTTTGTTAATCCTAAAATAATTAATATGTCTTTTTTTTTTTTTTTTTTTTAAATAAATAAATAAATAAATATATATATATATATATATATAGAAAACAATTGACAGGAAAATATATAAAAATATAAGTTTTACTGATAAGAAAAACCAATAGGAGAATTACAAACCAATGCGCAAGATTGCAGCGAAAGGAAATGCAAAACTTTGATATAGTAATATATAAATGCAGAAATATATAAACAAATGAATGAAGTTAAATGTAGAAAAATATATACACAAATGAATGAAGTTATACCCCAAAAAACACTGAGATCTTCATCAGGGAGGCCCCTCAGTGTAGGGGTGAATGAGAAGTTTCTGAAAGGACAGTAGCTATAAGCTACTAACTATCCTTAGCCCCTTTACAATTACAAATTTACAATTTGATAATTTTATAAAATATTTTTAGTAGTTTTATACATTATATGTATGTTTGATTTCTCTCCAGTTTTTGGTGGTTTTCTGTTTGGTGAGAAGTTGGGGGCTAAGGATAGTTAGTAGCTTATAGCTACTGTCCTTTCAGAAACTTCTCATTCACCCCTACACTGAGGGGCCTCCCTGATGAAGATCTCAGTGTTTTTTGGGGTATAACTTCATTCATTTGTGTATATATTTTTCTACATTTAACTTCATTCATTTGTTTATATATTTCTGCATTTATATATTACTATATATATATATATATATATATATATATAGGGAATGTCTCCTGTTATGGGCATTCTCCGGTTATGGGCACCCCACCATATCTTTTAACTAAAATCAAATATGGTGGATTTGAGTACTGTCAAACTTGCGTTGTGACAGTACGAAAACTGCTGTGACACCGAAGTGAATAGAAGCATTTACTTAGTAAGTGCAAGAATCGAAAAAAAAAAAAAAAAAAAAAAAAAGCAACACAAAAGTAATTTGTGGATATTTTTAGAATGCGATAAATGGAAGTGAATAAATTAAAAAAATGTAAGTGTAATATATATTCATAAAATATATTCAATATATTTTGTGATGCAATATCGAATTAAGCCAAAATGTGGACTGAAAGTAGTCTTTTCTGTCATTATAAAAATGACTGTCACTCCCGGTTGTAGGCACCCATGTTTTTTTCATTTAAAGCGTGTGTTTGACTTACAAATTGTCAAATACGGTCGTTTATAACAACATAACATATTTTATTAGTGTTTAATGTATTTTTAGGCATTTTTAGCCATGCCAACCCCGGAAAAGTCAACCGATCCAAAAGAAATGGATTTTAAGGCGCTGGTTAAAACTATTTAGGATAATCTATTTCCTTTACGCAGTCGCCTCAAGGCCACGATCAGATCAACTGTGATTTAATTTTCCCCGTCCGTTGCTAGGTTACTGAAGAATCAACGATATCTCACTGGATGGAATTGAGCACGTGATCTCATTCACGTGATTTCCCTCTCTGAATTCCGTGGCCTTGAAGTTCCTCTGATGAGGAAATGGACTATAGTAGATAAGAAATCCATAAAATCGACTGCCCGAGAATATGGACTTCCTCGCAGCTTCTGTGTCCCTCAGAAGAAGCCTAGAAAAAGTAAGGAAACTCCACATGTCAAACTACCGACCAAGTGCGCTAAAAATAGGAACATCCACAATCAGATGATGATGCCGACTTCAGCATCATTTGTTTGGTGCATCTGCTACTATGCCGAACAAGAGCAAACTCAATCAAATGCAACGAGTATGATCGTCTAGCGCATTTGAAATGTGCCAATATACATGAAAATTATTTTATTTGCAAGCATTGCACTTCTAAATTTAAAGATGAAGAAGAGGACGAATAAAATTGGAAAAATACCATTTTCTGTTGTAATTTTAGCCGCCGAATCCTTGCAAAATAAATAAATTTTATTATTTTCTGTATTTATGATGATTTTCTTATTATTTTTCCCTTTTTAGCGGATTTTTCAGGTGTGTCCACAACCGGATACAAAAATTTTTTTGACTAAAAACTATCACTTCACAAAATTGGTGATAACATTTTTCTGATTGAAGAAATCGATACAGTTGCTTTATCAAACGCTAGCTAAGGGTTCTAGCTTTCTATTGGTATTCATATGTTTGTATAATATTTATTGTATCAAAAGTTATAAGCCAAAATCAAAACTGTGCCCACAACCAGAGACATTCCCTTATAGTATATAAAGGTATTTTTTCAAAATAATAATGAAAGAAAATAAACCATAATGAAATGAAATCTTCACACACCGTTTCATTTACATTCAGCAGCATTACTGTTGCACTTGGTACGTTTATGTATTTTATTTGATTAAAATAAAAAATCATCTGATAAAGCAGAACACATGCAGATTCTAAAAATAAATATACACTCTCAAATATATGCCGTTTTCGAAGCATTTTCCATACGTTTCTTAGATGTTTCATACAATCTTAACATCTAATTGTTTCCCTTCTTATAATATCCGATTTATGATGAAATTTCAACTCGCTCAAGTGACTCAAGTCAAGATAACGATTCCGATAATATCCGGAAAGTGACAAACACTCAAGAACTTCAAATGGCTCAATGGAAAAGTGCAGAAGAAACAAAACCAGCACCCGAACTCCTGCTTGCGCAACTGGTAAGTTTACTATTGGAAAGGATAAAGTCTCTTTTATAATTTGTATGTACCAATTACCTTTTCAACAATTATGTATTCTGTACTCCTTTAAAAAATACTGTAATTGTACTTTTTTGTTTGTATTATAAAATATAGCAGCTTTTTCTATTATTGACAAGGCCTGGTTTTTTATTACAGAACGCTTGTACCAAAATACTCATTGGGGTAAGGCCGATGGATTTAATGTGGATCCTAAGGCTGGGTAGTTTTCATAAGGGTCTTTTTAAAGAGTCCTAGTTCGTGTCTACGTGAGTTTTGGTGAAAACCGCGGAAAACTGCGATCGGTTAGGTCACTTTCTGTCCACCAGCATAAAAAACAAAACCTTTCGATTCCAGGTAGGGTCTATGTCGAAAGGAAATGAATAAAATCTTCAGATGTTAAGCAAAATGATAAGGAAACACCATAAATTGGGGAAAAAAAAAACTCGCTAGAATTATTTTCTTAGCAAAATAATTCAACGCGATTTTTCTTTAGTTAAAAAAGTACGTACAAGATCAGACGTTTTTATTCATTTACCGAATGCTTATGTCCGAGTTTTTAAATCTTCTGAAAATCTCAAATACTAAATACCATTTTCAAGCATATTTTGTGTATTGATCAAGCTAGAAATAATTTAAAATTTCTCCATTTTCTATTTTTTTTAGGGCTATTTATCCCCCCCCCCCTTATTTAACGGTTCAAATGTTTAAATAGTTTTTAGTAAAAGGTTATAATTAATTTTAGAAAAGGTTATTATCGCCTATATGTAAATTTCTATTAACATTAGCTAGTTATTTATAATAATAACATGATTTGATGCTTTATTGTTGAATTTCATCAGAAAATGTAAATAATTTTTGAAAAGAGAAAAAAAAAAAAAAAAAAAAAAAGCTATGAAAATAATTTAAATACTTTTCCAGAAAACTAATTGAATAATGACTATTAATTTAGAATTGTTTCACAAAAATAATTATCTTTCTTAATTATTATATCGCCCATCAAATTTTATGCGAATGGTATTTTAAGCATAATTTAAGGATTATCTTAACAAATCAGTTATTGTTATTGTTATTATTATTATTATTATTATTTTGTATACTCTTGTATAAGACTGCTAAAAATCTTTTTTTTTTTTTTTTTTTTTTTTTTTTTTTTTTTTTTGTTGTTGTTAAAACTTTTATAAATTAGATTTTATATTTTGCACGTTATTTTACACATCGTTACTTCCATTATCGGACTACCGAAGGTAATGGAAGTATTGTAATCGGTCCAAAAATTCTGTATCGAGTTTTCACTTGATTTACACGTTTCAAGGTCTTCCGAGTCTAAAAAAAGTAGTTTTTGGCAATTGTTCAGTGTGTGTGTGTATGTGTATGTATGTATGTATGTTGCTGAATGACTCCATGCTTAATAAACCCCATAATTAGTTTAATTTAGTTAAGTAAGAAAGTTTAGTATTGTCATTAACTTAACCCAGGTTATTTAAATTTCCCACTTAACACTTAGGGAGGCATCCTAGCATAAAATGAAACAGTGCACAATAAGAAATTTACTCATCATGTTAAAAACCAAATATTATTTATTAAGGGGAATTAGGATACATAAATTATTAAGTACATTAGGCCCGTATGGCCGGTTTAAAATTTGCATACCTAAAATTTACCGATATATAATAATTCTTTTATGGAGTCCTAAATTACTCAGGAAATCGCTAAATAATAAAAATGCTTACCGAAAATCTTCAGCGCAGTTTGAAGCATCATCATCCTTCCAGAGCAAACACTTATCACAAAAAATCCCGACACTGAACTTAATCCAAATCTGACTCTACGTTCACAAATTTAAAATCTCTTCCTTTTTTTTTTCTCTCCGTCCTCTCCCTATATCCCAATCCGAATTTTTATGCCCCTTTTCTCTTTCTTCTCATATTCCCCTCTTTCTCTCCAATCTCTGGCTAGTTCGTCGTTAACCTTAATATTATTGGATTTTAGGAATTGAATAAAATTTTCCGTCATTGGCTCTTCCTTTCCCCTTTTAAAATTTTCCTAGCCTTATTTTATTTTATTTTCTCAGCTGGTTTTTCGCGCGCTTTCCGCATCTTTTCATCCGTATTCATCTCTACCCTTTTGTAGACTCGAACGCTTACCAACAATCCTTGCATTATTCTGGTCCCCGACCTATTCAAAACTCTCTGAATTTGGCGGTACCTTGTATGTAACATAAATTTTTTCTTTCCTCTTATAGAGAAGACATTTCCAAAATTTGACTTCTAACATTTCTTTTGAACGTATTCTAATCGAAAATATTTCTTGTGCTATAAATTTACACTCAGTGCCTTTATTTTTTTGTTATGATTTTGACTTTTACTATCGTACACCTGAATAACCAATCCTTTCAGCATTATCCCTGCTTTCAAGCCTTTATTTTTAAAATATCCCGGACATCTGGCCTTAAAGTTGTTTTCGTTTCTTACCTAACACGATATTTTCTCACAATAATAATTTTATTTTTTGTCCACCCAAGAATTCCTATAAGCGAGCTATCCTTCTTTAACTTTCATGGGAAATCGTGTGTGACCATTCCTTTCTTAGGAAAATATGCCCTTTGCAATGTTCCCTTATTCACCTCTAAGTTTAACCGCGCTGTTATTATTATGCCTTAAATTCCAAATCTTTAAATTTTCCTCCAAAGAAATTCCAAGATGTCTGAGCGTGTCTCAACAATATATCGAATTCCCCAAAAAGAAAAAAAAAATGAGAAAAAAAAAAAGAAAAGTGCTTTAACTCACGCTGTGATTAGGACTCCATATACATTGCAATAAATATAAAACAGTATTATAATAAACAGAATAAATAGATATAATGACATATAATCATAAGTGTAATAAACAGAGTATATGCTACTATATGCATAATATGAAACCATACAATAAGTGAAAAGAATGAACCATACGATAGAAATACATACATATGATATTTCATAGAATAAGTGAAAAGAATGCATCATATAGAAATAGGTATATATTAATTCAGACAATAAGTGAAAAGAATGCATCATATAGAAATACATATATATATTAATTCATACAAGAAGTGAAAAGAATGAAACATACGATAAAATACATATATATATAATTAAATTTTTTTTTTTTTTCTTCTAGTAGAATAGCACAATTGGTACACTATTCTCTATACCTTTTAATTGTATAGAGGTGAGGAAAAGAAATTCTTTACGATTTATGGGCTCACAAGTGTACATACAGACACCGACAGCTATATAAATACATATATAGTGTATGATTATTATCTTTTCTTTTTCCTGATTAATGGATATAATTTTTTTTTTTTTTTGAAATATTGTCATTATGTTTATATTTTTGTTAACGTGAACGACAGCAACAAGTAATTATTGTAGAAAATATTGTAATTAAAATACATATGATGAATAAAGATGATCCTATGAATTTTAGTAAGAAAAGATGGTTAGTAATGTTTGGAAATTTAAACCAATCAAACCAAGTGTTTGAACCTTCAACATTTAGTGTTCTTGTATAATTAGTATTCAGTTGTAGCAGTTCCACACTTGGCTCATCCAAACAGAACTTTATTTTCTTACACTGAACGAGAGTTGGTGCTTTTAAGCACAACTTTTCGTTATAACACCGTGTTTCTGCAAAAAATTTCACAGTTAGTATCGACGGGGTCGTTGTAAGTTGTACTGCTTTAGTGTGCACAGCTATCTCTTGAAAATGTACAGTAACTACACCTGGATCACAAGTGCTTGTTGCCTGGAAAGTGATGCGTGCCAACACAGGGCAGTTATAGCATCCCGAGGCTGTGAGATCAATATCTTCAAATTTCGGACATATTGTATTTGATTTTATTACCATTTTAAAATTAGTGAAGTGCAACTGTATACGAACAGCCGCAGACATTAATAGCGATGATTTTAACACATCCTCTTGTACTTGAAATAGATGAATGTCTTTTTGCAATGGCAATGCATGCTCCTGGGAAGAAACGAGATGAGTTAATGCATCCGAAACCATTGTGCAACGCAGCACATCCTCGAAAAAATCACAATTTGATATATTGGGGTCGAAGATAAAATCTTTCGTAAAAGAAGTATTTGCTTGTATAGCTCCTATTTGACCTGCGCTGGGGTTATTTCTGGGACTGGCTGGCGCTAGATATGCTTCTGAAGGTCGACCAACTCGTTGTATAAAATAGTCTTGGAGGTTTAGTTGTGGTTGGTCATAGGCGCCCAGAATTGAAACTTTGATTCCCGACTTTGTGTACGCGGAATCTGTTAAAGATAGCCGTGAAACTGTGTTGTTTTCAGAGTGCGTTAACGATACATGATATTGACATGTATGTCCAGAGATTTTGGATACTTCATAGGTTTTTAACAAGTCTGGTTCAAACCAGACGCGAAAAAAATTGCAAGCCGCTCGAGTTAACACCGTACAGCCCACACCTAGTCCCCCTGGGACGCAGGCTGTAATGCCAGGAAATTGACGGCTCTCAGCCGTTTCGGCTTCAAAATGGTTACCATTCTTGCCAATGTATTGTTTTATGCAGTGCACACCTCGTCCGCAGAATTGATTAAAGATACAAGAAATCTGCGATATGTATTTGGCAGTAACTGGGAATGTGAAATATTGTCTTTCTGTGTGAAAACTGCATGTCACTTCTTCTAATTTAATTTTTAGTGAGAACAAATGATTTTCGTGACTGTCCGTGAACCATAAACACGTTTCCGCTTGAATTGTGGGTAATGATATTTCTGCAGTTGTGTACAACTGGCATGCCTTTGTTCCATCCTGTAATACTTCACAGGTCTTTAAGTCGGAAGTGATGATCGAATGTGAGTTACACTCACTACTAATTTCAGTGCAAAGTAATGCCATGGTTAAAAGTACTAAAGGGAGAGACGAAATTCGTGGATTTTGTACAGCATGATTCTCCAAATGTTGATAAAAGTTTAACATCAAATTTCGCATAATGCTGCCGATAAAAGCACCAGTAAGTAATGAAACTCTGGCGAGTAATTTAAGGCATTTAATAATGATATAAAAAAGAAAAATTACTGATTTAAAAACATATATGATATTCTTAATCGCTGTTTTAAGAAATAGCAGCATAAACAGGATAACTGTAGTTAATAGTATATACATGATGTATTGAAAAATTGGAGGTAAACATTTTAGATGTTTTATCACTTCCCAACAAAAAAAACATTGTTTGATTTGGCAGATAGTTTTCCCTGACACGTGGAATAAGCCCGTTACGGAAATACCGCTCGGGTGTAAATAAATTACTGTAATGTCTGACCTATAGGCCAATAGTTCGAAGGGGATTCGTATCATTAAGTCATTTGGCACAGTAAGCACATGCTCATATTCATCATTTCTAAGTATGACTCTGCCTGTGTCAGGCAAGGTCAATATTGGATCCGTAAAGTTTATGGTTAAATTGTGGTTTTGAAAGAAAGCGGATTCCCCTTCTAGGAGTTTACGACGATGCGGTGTTATTGCTTTATTTTCAAATAGACAAATGTCAAAAGTAAGTAATTCTGGGTCATAAATGGTGGCATCCTCTGTGACAGCAATCATTATCTGTTTCTTTTGTGTATAAGCACAAAAGCAGTCACTTTTAGGGGAGCAGTTATGGGTCTCACAAAACTCGGGCGTGCCTGTACAGCGATTTTCACCGCATTCACATAGAATCTTTCGCTTGTTGAAACATTCATACGAAGTGCTTTTATTATCTGGTTCCTCTGAGTGTCGTAAGATGAATGAAGAGGGCATGATCAGAGAGTAGTCTTTTGCTAGGATAAATGTTCTATTCGCTTTTACACAGTTGTGGCAGTGATGGTAAAGACAGGCATTGGCTGGAAAACTAATTTTTGTGATGACATGTCTCGTGAGGTGGTGGCACTTAAGTTCATTGTAAAATGAACACAATTGTGGCCTGAAATGTTTGCTTTTAACGGCAGATGCCAGTATGAATAGCACTGAAATATAAGAAAAAGCATTTTCATTAATAGCCCCTCCTGAGTAAATATAATTTAATTATTATTATTATAATTTATTTATTTTTCTTTTCTTTTTTTTTTTTTTTTTTTTTTTTCGAATATGTAAGTGACTGTTTTAACTGGTGTGCGAGAAAACTGCATATATTATATGATTTCCATTATTATTATTATTATTATTATTATTATTTTTCTTTATATATATATAAATTCAATTCCCTTATTAAATGAAATTTGAAATTTATAATATCAATAGATAAATGTACCCCTGAAATATACAAATTGGAAGAAAAGTGAAGTTAAACATGAATTTGTTAAATATAACGCAAGGAAATTAAATGAAATAGAAAGATAATTTAATTTTACTTTATTTCACCTTACGTTATTTATTTATGTATATATATATATATATATACATATATATATATATATATATTTTTTTTTTCTCCATTAGAAAATAACAATACATTTAAAGGATAAATTATTATGATTAAATATTATTAATATATCCTTTTTTTTTTTTTTTTTTTTTTTTTTTTTTTATATATTATTCTTATTATTCTTATTAATATTATTAATCTCATATAACAGTTAACAAGTTTCTCACAATTGGCCAATTTGTGAGAATGAACAACGTCTGTTCATAAGATTAATATAAGGGAACGCGAAATGTGCGCCTAATTATAAGATTAACAAGAGAATTGAATTTGAGATTGTGAAAATATTACATATATAAGGTAATGGAATAAAACAAAGTTATGTAGAATTAACACTATTCTATACATAAAGGACGAATTTCTCAGGAAGGAATGCTTCGTATGTATGTGTACTTAATAAGAATTAAATAATAATGAAAATGAAAATTATAAATAAATGTTAAAGGAATTTAATACTTCCTCATCTTTAATATTATGTTAAGTCCATAATATTACTGTATTTGACACTAATGCTATATTTCATATAATCATACCATAAACAAAGTGAAACTGTATTATTTACAAAGTTAAAGACAAATATAAGTATAAAATAACTGAATACATACGAGTAATATTTGTCTAAACCGTACTATCGACAAGGCAAAGTCTAGTTGATTATAATATTTATAAAATATTTTCTAATTACCTCGGTACGTATGTATATATAGATATGAATAAATATTTATTTAATAAAATGGAAGATCAAGGAGATAAGTATAAAATTTTATCCTCTAATCATAACAATAATAATAGTAAGACATATAAATAAATAAATATTGCCTAATATAAAATAAAATTAAAATAAAACTGATATAGATATAAAATTACGTATTTAAATCTTAATAACGAGTATAATAGTTATAATTATCGTCATACATCGACAAAACAAAATATAACTGAAAGGATATGTGATAATAGAATATCAAATCACGAATATATATATATCGATAAATAAAGATGTGTATATATACATATGTATACATTATTATTATTCATTTATTCATTTATTTATTTATTTAATTTTTTTTTTTTTTTTTTTTTTTTTTTCAAATCCTAGTCAATAAACTAATATGACACAAAAGCAATATCATTCTGTGTATTTTAATGCTAAGTCAAAAATTTTGTCCGCGAAGGGTTGAACTGTACTGCGTAGAAAATAGCGGGGTGGTGGTGTTGGTTCGGTATTGACCGGTGGGGAGAGTGTATAACTAATAGTGTCTTGAGATGATGTATGGGAGGAAGGGATACTTTCGATACTAGAGTTTGTTGACCCCAGATTTACTGTTTTGGGAAGATTCTTGCCACCGCTGTCTAGAAGGTAAGAATTGTTGTCTAGTTCTTCGAAAATTGCGTGTGGTCGTGTTTCTGGGGACGCTTCTATATTAGGGGAAGGGAAGGATTGTGTATTATCTGTAATTGTTGTATGTAACAGATCTAATTCTGGTTTTCGGGCAGTATATGGAATAAGTCTTTCAGCGTGAATCTTCATGTCTTTATTTTTGTGAGGGTTTATAGCGTCAACTATAGTATAATTTACTTTATTATGCTTCTTTAAGATACGATAAGGGCCAAAGAATTTGCGACGTTTCGTGATATTTAAATTACGGTCCCGTGCTGGGTCATATAAGTAGACTAATTGACCGGGATAGAAATCACGATATCTGGCCTTTTTATGTTGGTAATTTTCCATCGCGATAGCGGCATTCTCTAAATTTTGTATCACCTTTTCGTGTGCGTATTTTAAATCTGTTGTTCGTTTCAGGATATAATCTGGATATGCCATTTCCTGTGGTGTTGAGTTATTATTTATAATGTCGGTTGGTAATAAAGGGTCATATCCTAAGTGGATATATGCAGGTTTTTCGTTAGTAGCAGAATGAATTGTAGAGTTATAGATTAAGGCGTAATATTGCACGAAATCGTCCCATTGTAACGTATTGTCAGCAAAAATAGCAAGTGACTTTTTAATATTCTTGTTGGCAGCTTCACAAACCCCATTTGTTTGAGGTCTCATAGGTGTTGTGAGTAGTTTGAGGACTCCTAGTCGTGTACATAGTATTTTGAACAGATCGCTGATAAATGAAGGTCCTCTGTCACTTAACAATTTTTCTGGAATGCCAAATAGACTAATGTAATCTATAAATCTGTCAACACTCGTAATTGCAGTAGCGTCGGGGACGGCGTATAATCTGATAAATTTCGTATAATTATCTATAAAACTAAGGATGTATCTGTTACCCTTATGTGTTCTAGGTAATGGGCCAATGTGATCGCATGATACCATTTGCATTGGTCTAGTGGGTTTGAAATTCCTCTGAAGTGGGACAGGAGGTAACACATTTGGACTCTTGAAACTTATGCAATGTGCGCATGATTTTATAAAATGTTTTGTGTCCGAATATAAATTTTCCCAAAAGTATTTCTCTCTAATGTTGTTGTAAGTTTTAAATACTCCAAAATGTGCCATATGATTTGCTGCTAGTATGTGCGGCTTAAATTTGTCTGGTATAACGATTCGTAAAATGTTAGTGGATTTTCGAAATCTTGGTATAAATGCCGAATGCATAAGTAGTCCGTCTTTCAAAAGGTAGTTTGGATATAAATTTGAAAGTAGTGTTGGTGAATTTTCTAAGGTTTTAATTATTTCCGAAAGTTTGGAATCCGTGCGCTGAGCGGTTTTAATGTCCTGAATTGTTGGGAGATTAATTTGAACATTATTTACTGTTAAAATATCTAAATTGTTGATTGGCATACTGGTAATTCGTTCCTTATTGAGAGAAAAATTTCTCGAGGGTACATTTCCTAATGAAAAATCATCACTTTGTCCTTTAACATAAATTAGTATATAAGCTCGTTGGTTTAATGCTTCTTCTATATCAACAGGCAATACTTCATTATCATTCATAAAATACCAATTCCCTTTCGAATCCTTAGTTAAACAAAAATAATGACCGTCATTCACGTAATTACCCGAATGTACTATTATGGCATTTAAATAATACCATAAGGGTTTATATTTTCGATATGTCATGTAAGGTTGAAAATTTATTTTATCATTATAAGTCACGTGATGTGATATCTTTTCACCTCCTTTTTGAGAAAATGTAAATCTTTTCAAATGAAATGTAAGTACTGTAGGAGATTTGGAAACTGAAATTTGTTTTAGTGCGTCTACCATCGAATTGCAATTATAACAATAATAGTCTGCTTGCAAATGCTCTGGTTTTGTGAATTTATGTAAAGCTTTCGTTAGGGAGTCTGTACCTTGTGTAATATCTAATGAGAAATCTCTAAAAGGGTCAAACGTTATGCTCTTATGCCTACAATTTAGACATTCTACTTCACTACGGAAAATTCCTTGAAACATATTTTGTAATATAGTTGATTGATTGTATGAATATCTGAAAGCGTGAGTCTCATGAAATGAAACTGATTGTTCTAAATGATCAATAATTCGACCCAGAAATTCGTGTGCATCCTGTTGGATATTGTACTTAAATTCTTTGTCAATAGTTTGGAGATTTTGATAAAACTCAATGGGTTGTACTACTCTTCCCGTTTTTCCCATTACTGAGTCTATGTGTCGTTTTAACATACAAAACATACAAAATGTATTTGGCTCACACGTGAACTCATGGTTTGAATTATGAAATAGAAAATTCAGTAAAGGTGGGAGATATGTAAGACATTGTAAGATAACATTTATATAACAAGTGTTGCCCATGTTTTCTAATCCAGCTCTCCTTTTATTAATTGCTTTAGATTCTGGGTGTACGTTATCGTGCTTGTTAAAGTGTGTAATATTTGGTTGTGAAAGTAAATTTCCTACTGTTTTATTTTTAATTTCGGAAATATTATGTTTAGTATTCTGTGTTGGAATGTTATAACTCTTTTGTAATTTTTCTCTGAAAGGGTTTAGTGAGTGATTCGTATTGTTAGTGCTTACAAAGAAATCTCTAGACAGAGTATCTGCGACAATGTTTTGCGATGATTTAATTAATTCGAATGTGTAGTCATAATCTGATAAAAAGGCAAACCAACGGGTTACTCTGTTACCGGGTGATTCGAGGGAAGCTAATTTTGTTAAAGCTGAATTATCACACCTTATTATAAAGTGTCGACCATAGAGATAGTGTTTAAAACTTTTTACCGCTTGAACAATAGCCAAAAGTTCTTTTTCAAAAATGATATATTTACACTGAGTGGGATTTAGTTTCTTTGAAAAATATGCTATAGGGCGAATTATACCGTACTCATCCCTTTGTCCTACCATAGCCCCTAATGCATTTTCACTACTATCTGTAGAGAGAATAAATTCTTTATCATAATCGGGATGTATCAAAATAGGGGGTTTTGATAACTTTTCTTTTAGAATATCAAACGCTCTTTGAGCTTCTGTTGACCATCGGAATCGTTGATTTTTCTTAGTCAAATTCGTTAACGGTGCAGATAGAGTGGAAAAATTTTTGATAAATTTTCGATAGTATGAAACAAGACCTACGAATCTTCGAATCCGCCTTACAGTAGTGGGAACCGGAAAATTTTGAATTTTAATTATATTTTCATCTAGCGGCTTAATTCCTTCTGCGTTTAATTTATGTCCTAAGAATTGAATTTCAGGGAACATAAAACAACATTTTTCTGGATTTAATGTTATTCCATACGTACGAAATCGTTCAAATAATTTTCTTAATTTACTAAGCATGTGTAGCTCGTTGTTTGCACCGATGCCAAAGTCGTCGATGTAATTACATATTTTAAGGTCTGTCAAAGGCGCTAAAATCATATCTGCCAATTTACTAAAGTGTTCTGGGGATGCTGACATCCCTTGAGGCATTGTGAGATAACGATAAGAGCCAAAAGGCGTAGAGAAAGTTGTCATGTCTCTATCTTGCGGTTTTAATGGAATTTGATAGAAAGATGAAGAGAGATCTAAAGTTGTAAATAATTTTGATCCTCTTAAATTTTCTAACAAATGATTTATTATAGGTAATTTGTACCTTGGGTATTTTAAATATTTATTTAAAATTCTGTAGTCTACGACATGTCTCCACTTTTGTTTCTCCGGATTACCAGATGGATTCTTTTTTTTAATGAGGATTAGTGGAAAACTAATATGAGAGTCCGAGCGTTCTATAATATTCGCTTCTTCGAGTTCGGATAACTGTTTTTTCAGTTCACCTTCTAGCGCTTGTGGAACACGATACGGACGAATTGACGGTAATTGAGATATATCAACCTGTAAATTTGGATGTATTGCATCTGTGCGGCCAATGGTAAACATTCGTTTACTAAATATATCCGCAAATTCCATAAGTAGTTCTAATAATTTCGCTTTTATCTCAGGGTTTAAATGTGATAAGTTAAAATCGGTAGGTTTTAATTCTTTTCGTCGTAATTGTTTTATATATTCCATATTACGAGTATCAAATACCGTATTAATTGCCCCTAGTCGCGTATGTTTATTTAAAGGGACTGCGTTATCACTTAGATTAGATATTTTAACTGAAATCTGTTTGTTATCCTCCACCGAGCAAAATGTGTTGACAATTTTTATATTTCGATTCTGTAAACACGGGACAAAATTTACCTTTTCTCCGTGCTTAATTGCCATATCTAGGTTTAGCTTAATTTGCCGTGACTCATGTGGTTGAAGAGTGAATTTCGCAGGTATTCTCGCGTAGTTAACATGAGTTGTGCTAATATTATTCGAGAGTGCATCTCTCAACGGCACGGTCACATTCCGTGAATTCAATGTATTAGTTTCAAAATTTATATTAAATTTCTGTGATTTTAATAAATCATATCCTAATATGGCATGATAATATTTAGATAATGGATTTCTAACAATATAAAACTTATGTCTAAATGTTTTATGTCCGATTGTCACTGGAAGAGAAATACATCCTACAATGTTCATATCATTACCTGTTACGGATTTAAGATTTATATCAATTTTCAAGAATTTAATGTCTTTATCTGAATTGAATTGTTTAAAAACATTTTCCTGTATGACACAGACACTGGCGCCACTGTCACAAAGGCTAGGAGTGAGAAATCCTGCTAATTTTACATCTACTATAGGTAAAAATATGTGTCTGGTATTTGAATCGATAATCTGTGTGTTAACCACATCATTAGTTATCGGTCTTCCGTTATATGGCTTTTGTTGGGTCCGGGAACGCGTGTCAGACCGAAATTCATTGTGCGTTCCCGATTTTAGTTTAAATGTTTTCTGTTATTGTGCTCATAGACTTGTGGCTGTGGTCGGGAGGAATAACCTCGAGTTCTATTATTTATGTTACTCGTATTGTGTTGACGAGAAAACGAGGGGAATTGGGGTCGAGTACGATTTGCGGGATTTGAATAACACTTACTGAAATGATGTGAGAGTTTATGACAAAACCTGCAGGGTGGAAAACGTCTTTGGTGTGAAGTATTATTACCTCTATTGTTGTAGATACGCCCAGAAAAGTTTCTAGGGGTCGGGCTTTGATCATTTCTATAATTTTGGTTCGAGAATGAATTTTGTGTTTTTAATTTTAATTCCTCAATTTCTTTAGTTAAAGCGCTAACCATTTCTTGGGTATGCATAGCATGTGATTGTATGATATCTTTAAGGTCAGAGTTATTTGTGATATTGTTGACCTCTTGCGTGGACTCAGGATTGGTTAAAGACGAGTCACTGATTTGTAATGTTTGGATGAAATCTACCGCTTCTTCAAAAGTTTTAGGGTCTTTTAAAATTAGGGAATGTTTATATTTCGGTAATAGACCTTCCATGAATTTCGCTAATTTACTCTGTTCAAATAACGCTTTTACTGCAGCATTTGTAAGATCGGGATTATTAAAAAAATGTTGCGTAGCTAATGCTACCTTTGCTGCATAGTGTTTAACCTGCTCATTCGGGAGCATTTTACAATTCGAAAACTGTTGTTGTCTCGCTCCTAAACTATATTTAGTGTCAAAATAGGAAAGGAATTTCCTTTTAAAATCCTCGTAATTATTTTCATTGCTAAGATCGGGCGAATTTATTATATTTGAAAGTGCGTCACCTCTTATACGTGATTTCAGTATAAGTAATTTTTCATCTGGTGTGCATTTTGTGAGATCCGCAATTTTTTCAAAGTTTTCAATAAAAAATTTAGGGGTAACCGCGGACAAATTATCAAATTGTGGGATTATTGACTGCAAACCTGCTAACTTTCTAATCATACTATCGGATTCGGATCCGTTTGTTTCGTCTCCCGGCATGTTTTAAAGAGTAAAGGAGGATAAATATACAAAAAAAAATTTCAATAACTACTTGACTAAACAATAACAATAATAAAATGAAAATTCAGTATTTATATCTATACAACACCTTTAGATTGTACTAAGCTAAAATGTATATTTTAAATAGAAAATCCACAAAACTGAATAATTTATCAAGATAAAATTCTAATAACACTGAATATATTCAAAATTCCATGATATAAGATACTAGGAAATCCATACCAAATAGATATAAATTACTTTTTGTTTTGAAATAAAAATTGAAATAGCAAATCATTTAAAATATTACCATATTAGGAAAATATTTAAAAGACTGTAGTAACGAGTAAACTCAAAATTAATAGTTGAGTATAAGTATCAAAGAAAAAGAAATTTCAAAATTTTTGTGGTATAAAATATAAAATTTGGATACCTAATATTGTCAACGTATGTGTACATATATGGATGTATTACGTTAAAATACAGATAAAATAATGTTAAAATTCAAAATTTTCCATATAGATACACATAGTTGTATAGATAATGAAAATCAAAATATATATGCAGACATAAAAGATGTAATGTATAATAAACACACATATTAATAAAATAGGTAAAAACGTAAATATTGATTTCCCCTTATATGTGAGAAATTAATAATTAAATCACTATATAATATTATTGTTAAAAACAATTTTATACTTAAAGACTACACTTAAAAAAGTGTAATGGTCACGGCGGACCACTTGCTGAATGACTCCATGCTTAATAAACCCCATAATTAGTTTAATTTAGTTAAGTAAGAAAGTTTAGTATTGTCATTAACTTAACCCAGGTTATTTAAATTTCCCACTTAACACTTAGGGAGGCATCCTAGCATAAAATGAAACAGTGCACAATAAGAAATTTACTCATCATGTTAAAAACCAAATATTATTTATTAAGGGGAATTAGGATACATAAATTATTAAGTACATTAGGCCCGTATGGCCGGTTTAAAATTTGCATACCTAAAATTTACCGATATATAATAATTCTTTTATGGAGTCCTAAATTACTCAGGAAATCGCTAAATAATAAAAATGCTTACCGAAAATCTTCAGCGCAGTTTGAAGCATCATCATCCTTCCAGAGCAAACACTTATCACAAAAAATCCCGACACTGAACTTAATCCAAATCTGACTCTACGTTCACAAATTTAAAATCTCTTCCTTTTTTTTTTCTCTCCGTCCTCTCCCTATATCCCAATCCGAATTTTTATGCCCCTTTTCTCTTTCTTCTCATATTCCCCTCTTTCTCTCCAATCTCTGGCTAGTTCGTCGTTAACCTTAATATTATTGGATTTTAGGAATTGAATAAAATTTTCCGTCATTGGCTCTTCCTTTCCCCTTTTAAAATTTTCCTAGCCTTATTTTATTTTATTTTCTCAGCTGGTTTTTCGCGCGCTTTCCGCATCTTTTCATCCGTATTCATCTCTACCCTTTTGTAGACTCGAACGCTTACCAACAATCCTTGCATTATTCTGGTCCCCGACCTATTCAAAACTCTCTGAATTTGGCGGTACCTTGTATGTAACATAAATTTTTTCTTTCCTCTTATAGAGAAGACATTTCCAAAATTTGACTTCTAACATTTCTTTTGAACGTATTCTAATCGAAAATATTTCTTGTGCTATAAATTTACACTCAGTGCCTTTATTTTTTTGTTATGATTTTGACTTTTACTATCGTACACCTGAATAACCAATCCTTTCAGCATTATCCCTGCTTTCAAGCCTTTATTTTTAAAATATCCCGGACATCTGGCCTTAAAGTTGTTTTCGTTTCTTACCTAACACGATATTTTCTCACAATAATAATTTTATTTTTTGTCCACCCAAGAATTCCTATAAGCGAGCTATCCTTCTTTAACTTTCATGGGAAATCGTGTGTGACCATTCCTTTCTTAGGAAAATATGCCCTTTGCAATGTTCCCTTATTCACCTCTAAGTTTAACCGCGCTGTTATTATTATGCCTTAAATTCCAAATCTTTAAATTTTCCTCCAAAGAAATTCCAAGATGTCTGAGCGTGTCTCAACAATGTGTGTATGTGTATGTATGTATGCATGTGTGTATGTATGTGGGGAATCTTCTGGCTATCTTATTTCCGAAACTAATAAAGATAGCATTACAAAACTTCAGAATTGAGAAAGATCTCGTGTCCAGATGAATTTTCCAAATTTTGGTGAAAATTGGAAAATCAAAAGTGATACATCAGAAACCGGAAGTGGGACCGTAAGTCCATATCTCAAAAACGGCTCTAACGCTTTTCTTCAAAGTTGTTATATAAACACTCTGCACAAGAGAAAATTTGAATTTCGTACTGCTGCACATTGTTTAATATTTCTTACATACTTCTGCTAAAGGACCAAAAGATTGGAAATAATATTTGAAGCTAAATTTAACCTGCTATAAAAAATTATATAAAATCTGGACATTGTTATTGACAATTTTGAAATCTCGTTATATTTCAGTGCGGCCCCTTCGTTTATTTTATGTGTAAATATTTATTGAAAATTATACCTTAACGATAAAGATCGAATGATATCTTTCAAGTTCATTCAATGCACGTTAATAATAAAAAATAATACCCAGAAAAAACAAAGGAATCAGAAATATTACATTCTTGTATCAGATGTGTCGGTCATGTCGATTTCCGAGTGACATAAAAATATAAAGAATAATAAAATCTTGTTCACGAAAAATAAAGTTTTATCACATACGTTATAAGAAAGCACCGCAGAGGTAGCGTTTAAAATTAATTTGTACAAAACTTTGAATAAACACCATAAAATATAATAACTGGCAACATTTTTTTTTTCGGGTCGGAAGAAAACACGACCCTTCATCAGGCGAATAATGTAAGAAAGAATGCTGCAAACAAAGCAGCAACGCACAAAACCGACAAACCAAAATTAACATAATTTCTTCTCCTATCTCCTTTTCTCATTTGAATATCCATGAAGCTTTTACATATTTAAAAATTCGAAAAATTTGTTAAAGATATTTCTTCCACCCCGTTCTTGTTTGATGCTTGGAAATTACTCACATAATTTCGGTTTTCGTTTAGTTTTGTTATCTTTTAGATTTTTAGATTTTGTTATTTACATATTTTTTTTCTTTCATTTTATAATTTTGGTCACACCAGTATTTACATTTACATTCGACTTCATTTATTTTTGCTCTCCACTTAATCCGGATTTGTGCATTGCCGCTTGTTTATAGCACTTTTTTCGACCCGAAACAGTTGTTACAAGTTCTTATATTATTTCAAAGTTCTTGTGTTTTTTCAAAGTTTTGTACCAATATCACATACGAGTTATCTGTCCGGTGTCAAAAATATGATATTCCTGCATAGTACAATACATAGATCAGACAAGTATTCGATACTTGATAGTTTTAAGAGAAACTACTAATATATCGAATGCAAAATATTATTCTGACATCAGAGATACTCGTATGATAATTTTTTAATACCATATTTAAGAAATCGAAATGTTACCGATAATTTATCGTTATTCTCGCTCGGTTTTGTTCACTGACATTCCTAAATATTCTTAAAAAACTTGATTGCATGCTAAGAAACTTTATAGTTTAAAACTTAGCTATATAATTTAAAACTTAAATGGCTTTGTAACTAGGAGAAAGGAGATATTTATTATTGTCTAATTTATTAAAATTATGTTCTGTTTCAGATTTTAAGTGTTTTCATCATCGTATTGATTAGCCATGCAACATACGAGGAAAAGCTGCATATTCCTATATACGTACTAGAGATTCAAGGAGATACTCCCGTCTTACGCCCAGGAAGAGATAAAGAAGTTGTCTTAAATGAATTTAGGGTGTCTCACGTTGTACTCTTCCAGTTGACTGTTAGCTCGGCGTACTTTTTCGTAAATCTTCTACTTTATGCTACCAATAAGATAATGAAAGATCCCATACTCAATTCCACAATTATCGTAAGTAACAAAACATTTACATGACTTTTATAAATGTAAAGTTAGGCTTTATCATAAAACACCGATGTTGACTTCAATTAAAAAATTATTTTTCTACATAATCTGTAATCTTCAGACGGAATAACACTGGATCGCAAATTATAAAATCCCGTCAACTCATGAATGGATTTGAATCCAATTAAGTTTTTCTATAAAAGCTCTATTTTTGAAACCGAATTTAGAGATTTTTGGACTGGGAGCTCATAATCAGTATTTTATTTTAATTTTTGTCGAAATTGGTTGAAAGTTCGCAAATTATATATATATATATATATATACATATAATAAAGGTCGTATTAAACTGTAGTACAAAATCGTGTAATTTATCATGTAACATGAATTAGAAGTTTAAAGATTAACATTTGACAATTTGCAAATTTAAAAGTAAAAAGCAAACAATCCTAAAAAAAAAAAAAAAAGTATCATATTTAAATTAATTAAAGAACCTATCAAACAATTTTCCATTATACATACTATGAACCACCCCTATTAAATTAGTGTCCTAGTAACAATAATAATATAATAATAATAATAAAAACCGCACTGAAATAGGTTCCTTTATTTGGCATGTACTTTGTTGTTCAAATTATTTTTGGAAACAGTCTTATTTGGCATACATTTCTGAGGGAAGTGGATCCAAGCTCTTTCAACTCTTCGTTTAAATATCCATATTCATAAAACATTCAAGATTGTTATTAAATTTTAAATCATTTGAACTATTCAGAGAATTTCGACCTACACCACTCATCAAAACTTACGACTAATTTTCAGTAATATTGTACACTGCCTCTAAATTGAAGACGTATAAAAAGTAGTATGTTGTGACCACCACTAGAGTTCCTTTTATATTTTCCTATATAAATTCACTCAGTTCAAATAATTTACAAAAACTATTTATTAAAATTATCTACCATGATGAAGAAGGCGATTTTCATCTTAAAGAAAACTAACACTAAATATCCAAAGAAACACAGTAGTTTAACTAACATCTTAAAAAATGCGTTTTCATAACGTTTATCTCATGTATTAAGTTTCGTATAGTTAATGCCATAGAAGTTGAAATATAGCATTCCTGTTCTCGGGAAAAACTGCACTATAGCAGTGCAACCTATTGGTAGATATACATCCAAATTGAATTGGCATAATGTCTCATAATGTCTTTTTAACATATCAAGTATTGTTTGATTATACGCATTAGAACCTGAAATATAGTCTTCCCTTAAACTGAGGAAATCGCTTTATGGAACCGTCACCTGTTGAGAAATTAGTACCAAAAGTTGATTCGCAGTAACGTATCTCAAGGCGCATTCACATATAAATTTTTATGCAATTTTACTCACTAGTTCATGAGATATAACCTTCCCTTAAAATATGAAAATCGCTGCACAGCAGCGACACTTGTTGAGAAGTTGACTCCAAAATTGAATATGCACTAATATATGTCAAGATGCATCTACATATAAATTTATATGCATTTTTATGCAGCAGTTTCTGAGATATAGCCTTTTCTTAAATTGTGGAATTCACTGCATAGCAGCGCCACCTAATGGGCAGTTCTCCCCAAAATTGGATAAGCACTAACATATTTCAAGATGCATCTACATATAAATTTATGTGCAAAGTTATGCAATAGTTCATGAGATATAGCCTTTTCTTAACTTGTGGAAATCACTGCATTGCAGCGCCACCTATTGATCAGTTGACACCAAAAGTTGATAAGCACTAACTTATATCAAGTTGCATCGATATATGAATTTATATGTATTTTTGTGCAGTAGTTCCTGAGATATAATCTTCCCTTAAATCGTGTAAATCGCTGCGTAGCAGCGCCACCTGTTGAGCAGTTGACACCAAACGTTGGTAGACACTAATCTAGGTTATGGTACATTTACATATAAATTTATTTACAATTCTGAGCAGTAGTTTCGGAGATACAGTCGTCAGAAATTTTTGTCACACACACAGACAGACTTACATTAAAAAAAAAATCTGGAGTGACTCCACTCGACTTTCCGAACATTGAGTAACTAACAGTTTTGTAGATAAAATAAAGAAAGAGGAGTTTCTAAACAAACAAAAGAGAGAAAACCATAACATAGTGTTTGAGTATTTTTCTCCATATATAACACGAGGTTTTATTTAACGCTACTGAACTTTGAGCCCTTAGATCATAATGATAAAGAATTTTTCAGTTGTAAAAATCTGTAAAAATCTGTAAAAATCTGTAAAAACCCTGTAAAAATCTGTAAATTCTGACAAACTTAAACAAATTTTCACATTTTACCCACAATTTTGTCAAAGTCCCACTTTTTTTTTTTTTTTTTAATTATTGTTACTGAGTGAATTTGTATAGGAAAATATAGAAGAAAGTCTCGTGGTGGCCACAATTCACCAAAATGCTTATAGTTAGTGCAACAGTAATTTATAATATTCATACAAATTTTCAGCTCAATTGAATAAGGCGTTTAGATGCTATTGCACTTTTAAAAATTTGGTCTCATAGGCCATAATGATAAAGAATTTTTCTTTGTGTCCCTGTAAAAAAACTGTAAGTGCTAGATTCACCAAAATCTGTACAGTTGGTTCAAATGTGACCTATAACATGTGTACAAATTCTTTGCTCAGATTAATAAAGCGTTTAGACGCTATCACACTTTTAAAAATTTGGCAAAAAAATTTTTCTTTGTGTCCCTGTAAAAAAACTATAAGTGCTAGATTCTCCAAAATCTATACAGATTGAGTATCTGTGACCTATAATATGTGTACAAAGTTTTTGCTCAATTGAATAAGGCGTTTAGATGCTATCGCACTTTTAAGATTTTGGTCCCTTGGCCATAATGATAAAGAATTTTTCTTTGTGTCCCTGTAAAAAAACTATAAGTGCTAGATTCACCAAAATCTATAGGGTTCGTACTATGGTGACTTACAATATACGTACGAACTTTCAGCTTATTCGAACAAAGCGTTTAGACGCTAGCGTGTTCACTCACAGACATACACACATACATACACACATACATACACACATACATACACACACACATACATACATCATCGTAAAAATAGTGAAAACGGACTCGTTGGACCTCGAAACGTATAGAAACATCAAAATCTCGAATTCGGATTTTTGACATGATTACAATACTTTCCTCACTATAGTGTTCGGAAAGTAAAAAAATGGTCAAATCCTGTTTTAGATATTTCAAAGCGTGTAAATCCGTCGAAAACCGGAAGTTGAATTTTTTTACTAATCCAATACTTTCTTCTAATTAATATAGAAGAAAGTAAAAAATCTGGAGTGACTCCACTCGACTTTCCGAACATTGAGTAACTAACAGTTTTGTAGATAAAATAAAGAAAAAGGAGTTGCTAAACAAACAAAAAAGAGAAAACCATAACAGAGTGTTTGAGTATTTTTCTCCATATATCACACGAGGTTTTATTTAACGCTACTGAACTTTGAGCCCTTAGATCATAAGGATAAAGAATTTTTCGTTGTGTCCCTGTAAAAATCTATAAATGCTAGATTCACCAAAATGCCTATAGTTAGTGCAACAGTGATTTATAATGTTCATACAAATTTTCAGCTCAGTTGAATAAGGCGTTTAGATGCTATCGCTGGTCTCATAGGCCATAAAGATAAAGAATTTTTCTTTGTGTCCCTGTAAAAAAACTGTAAGTGCTAGATTCACCAAAATCTATACAGTTGGTTCAAATGTGACCTATAACATGTGTACAAATTCTTTGCTGAGATTAATAAGGCGTTTAGACGCTATCACACTTTTAAAAATTTGTCAAAGAATTTTTCTTTGTGTCCCTGTAAAAAAAACTATAAGTTCTAGATTCTCCAAAATCTATACAGATTGAGTATCTGTGACCTATAATACGTGTATAAAGTTTTTGCTCAATTGAATAAGGCGTTTAGATGCTATCGCACTTTTAAGATTTTGGTCCCTTGGCCATAATGATAAAGAATTTTTCTTTGTGTCCCTGTAAAAAAACTATAAGTGCTAGATTCACCAAAATCTATAGGGTTCGTACTATGGTGACTTGTACAATATACGTACCAACTTTCAGCTTATTCGAACAAAGCGTTGAGACGCTAGCGTGTTCACTCACAGACATACACACATACATACACACATACATACACACATACATACACACACACATACACACATACATACACACACACATACATATATCATCGTAAAAATAGTGAAAACGGACTCGTTGGACCTCGAAACGTATAGTAACATCAAAATCTCGAATTCGGATTTTTGACATGATTACAATACTTTCCTCACTATAGTGTTCGGAAAGTAAAAATAGGGGTTAGGTTAAGTTAGGTTAAGATGCTGCGTTTGATATTAATGCGGGCCACGTGGATCTATCTCTTATACTGTAGAAGGTCACCGGCTATTTATAGGAGAAGTAAGTCGGTAACGAGACATATGTTACTTTCTAGCGAATTTTTAGGAATTTCTTAGATTAATTTGGATCTATAATATTCCTATCTCTTAATCTAGTAAATGTTAAAAATTTAAAAAATATCAAATAAGATAATATAGGTAAAATAATCTTTTGAGATAATTAACGTTAAAAAAAAAACAGTTTTTAAAAATGTGTTTTGCCTTTTCAACTAAAACGCATATTTTACTTTGAAATCCCGTAAACCATCTGATGGGCAAAGACGGCCATGTTACCCCAAGATTGCAGTAAGACGGCGAAATACAAATGTTATGAAAAACTTTTATTTCAAAGTGTTTATAATATTTTTGAAGATAGATATATTTTTAACATGTACTCAGAAGTATAAATTTTCGCAAAAAATCAATAAGTAAGAAATATAAGCAAATTTTAGAGAAATTTTGAACCAAACTTGCGGTGTCTTCCTCAGATGTATCCTACTATATTTAAATTTAGAATGTAAATAAAAGAAAAAAAAATCATGACACAATCTGAATTGTATTTCGAGCTACCTTTAACTATAGCTCTATAATGGATCAGAACACTTTTGTGTGGACATGTACACGAAAAAAAAAAAAAGATATATATATATATATATATATATATATGAGTGATTTTCATACCATATTTTATGTGAAACATTCTTTTAGGCATAAACAAAACATATGTTAATTTAATTTTGTTTAGCGCATTCTAAAGTTGTTAAAATGTATTAATGAAAAATTTCGCTCGTTGACATAGTTTCACATGTCCTTAAACACAAACCATTTATTTAAAAAAAATAAAATAAAAAAACGCTACATCCAAAATGATAAAGTTTTAAAATGCAGAGTTCAGACTCTCTGCTACTATTAGAACTTGAGTAACGCTGGAAACAGACTCTCTCTATCTGACACACACATAATATGCAAACAAAACACACACACACACACACACACACACACACACACACACACACAAAAAAAAAGAAGGATATTTTATTTATTTATTTATTTATTTATTTTTGACAGAAGCGTGCAAATCTAGTAAAAACTCAATATCGAAAAATTAACCGAAAAACAATATTTTCTCTACTATACATGGGTAAGAGAAAGAAAATACAAATTTATTTTAGACTGCATTAGAATTTCTTAAAGAGAGATGGCATATTAAAGGGTAAGTGTCAACGAGGGTTATAAGAAGATTGTACATGAATATATTTTAAAAATAGTTCGAAATATTAGGTGTAAGGGAAAGTTCTGTCGTTGCATGGCACCCAAACAGAGAGTTTGGACACGAAACCAAGCCTTTTAATGTGATCCAAAGCAGTAGTCAGATGAATTCCAAGCTTGAAGCCCACTTCTGTGGAAGCTAACGTAGGATTTGTCCTGATCATACTGTAGCACTTCGTCATTGACACTTGATGGCCTTCCTGATCTGGGTTCATCTTTCAAAGAAAAATCACCCAAACGAAATTTCGCAAACCATTTTTGGCATGTTCGAGCTGTTACTGCGTCCTCTCCAAACACGTCACCCAAGTTTTTTGTTGCCCCCATCGCGTTATTCCCTTTTTGGAACTCGTACAACATACAATGTCTTAAGTGCACTTTTTCTTCACCCATGGTGACAGTTCTACAAGTTTTAAAAAACCAACTAAAATGCGAAAAACTGTGTGTAAACCATCAATCATACTTTAAAATTAACTGTTTATCTGGTTTTAGTCGATAATCGACAACGCATAAAAGTGCACGTGTTAAAAAACAACAGAACTTTCCCTTGCACCTAATAATTTAAAAACACTAGACATCTTTCACACGCAGCACACTTTGAACTTTACCAATCTTGGTCAAACTTGGCACCCTCATTGATCTTAAAAATATCAATTTCGAATTTTCTGAAGTTATTTGTTTTTAATTTATGCTAATAAAATACTGACACACGAATCGACTGCTAAAAACTTGATTTTCGTAGATTTCAAAATGCGTAATTATAGCAAAACATTCAGCTTTAAAATTTAGATTTCAAACAATACTTTTTCTACCATATGGATATGAGAAAATAATTATCATTCCTAAGAAAATGTCCTGTATTTGGTAAAATTAAATAAAGCACTTCCATCAGTTACATTCAATAGAAAAGAATGTTTTCGCATAATTTTGGTTAGCCTTGCATATTATCAAAAAATTATACGCATACAACATATAGTACACAAATTTAGCACAGTATAAAAAAATATAACCCCACTTGAAATTCCCTTTTAACAATTTTCCTAGTATAACCTTAATCTATCGTACTTGTTTTGTGTGACCCTGTAAATTAATGATGAATAATTTTTATACTATGTTCTATATGAAACATGCTTTTATTCTTATAAAAGTATATGTGCATTTCGCCTATAGACGTACACGGTTAAAATAAATCCCGTAAGATTACGGGGAAAGCCCGGCAGCAGAGATTCCAAACAAAGCCCGTAAAAAAAATAATAATAAAAAAAAGGTTTTCTTTACGGGCATGTAACAAAATTTAAGGTCATTATATACTTAATTTACGGTCTAAACTTTTTTTTTTTTTTTTTTTTTTTTTTTTACGGACTTTGTCTGGAATCTGCTGCCGGGCTTTCCCTGGAATCTTGCATGATTTTTTTTACATTGTATTCAGGGAACCTTTAATTGTATAAATATATCAAAATCTCCATTTCAAAAGTTCAACCCTAAAACATTACTTGCTATACCATGAATGGGTAAGAGAAAGTAAAAAAATGTTAATTATTAATTTTTAATTATTATTAAAATCAGCTAGCATGTTATTTAATTGTCACACATGGAAATGCAATTCTTTCTCGATTGATACCGCAAAATTTTAGAACTATCCCTATCTAAACCTACTTGAATAACTGTTCATTGTTTCTATATATTTAATTAAAAAGAAAAGCTTAAAGAATTCTAATCTGTATTACTTTTTTTTTTTTTTATCTAACTATAAGAATATAAACGAGATTCCTACCAGTGAAGTAATATATTTTGTGCATTTTAAATTTTAATATTTAACTAATATTTTGAGCAAAAGTGTCTGTTTTTGTTTCAGAGTTTATTGCAAGACGTTGTATTTTGCATCCTACAAAATACAACGTCTGCATTTTGTGCCTTTTAATTTTAATGTGCAACTAATATTTTGAGCAAAAGGTTTGTTATTGTTTCAGATTTTATTGCAAGACGTTGTATTTTGCATCCTAATGTTTATCTGTAGTATCGCAACAGTAGCTCAGACACGAGAAAGGATCGCGGGTGCAAGAGAAACAGAAATACTTATTGCTTCGGTAAGTATTAATATTCAACTTATACACTGAAAAAAAAAAAAAAAAAAAAAAAAAAAAAGAAAAAAAGAAAAAAGAAAAAAAAAATATATATATATATATACCGCCTTCATCTAGAATGAATAAGTGGTCATTTTCTAAATCCCTTAACTAGAAATATAGATTTCCGAGCTATGCGCATAAGGTATGCCAATAAACTGAATAGACGAAATGATCAAGAATTTCTAGTCTACACATTTCTAGATGGGGAACCAATATTCTAAATATTCTGAATCTTTTGTATTGCGAGAAATTCTCGCATGAATTTCTAGAATTGGGTAATAAACCAAGATTATAGTTGCTGAAACTTGCCTCTTGTATTCCTATTTATTTGCAGAGATTTTTAAATAACTTTGCCCTCGAGAATATAGGCAATCGCTCTAGAATTCTAATAGGGGTTTCTAAAACTCGCTTTGAAAGGGGATTAGAAATTATAAGGATGACATGGAACTATTTTTTCTAGAGCCACAATTTAGATTCTAGATGTCAGTTACAGAACTTTTTCTCAGTGTATTTCCAAAACACATTTTCTAAATAGTTTTTGGTAAGATCTACTCTAGAGTGTTAACTCTGGTTAATTTTACGCGACAAATGTTTGAAAAAAAATGTTACATTAGATTTATATATGTATAATATTTAAGCTTACATTTGATTTTAAACGACCAATTTGAGTCGACTGGGATTTTTGACTTTTACCACAATTAAAATAAAGAGAGATTTTTCGCGATGTATTTTATTTACATATTGATCAGAAAAGAAAATTTGCCTTTTAAATATTCATCTCAATTATCATAATATATGTATCAGAAATTTTTATATACTGCGGCCCCAGTTTTTTATTTATTTTGTTTATTTTTTATTTTTAAATATTAAATGCTACCCCACATCAAAAAGTTTGAGAATCGCTGCTGTAAACTGAAAATCATTCTCGGCAGCATAGGCCCGTAGAGGAGCGTTTTCTTCATTTGATATTGAAGAAGTGGTCTAAAAATATTAACAACACTGTTTTACTCCACACTGACTGACACTGACTTCCAACACTAAAAATTCTAATATTCATTACAATAAGCAAATTTTAATATTCATTACAAAATCGACTTTTCTGTTCAGTTTTATAAAGTAAAATTAAGATAGTTTTATACATTGACTCTATCAAATATCGACACTGGTGTGATTCTATTCAATAGAGGTTCTGAAATTACTGAATTTTTCAATTCCTTATTGTTCATTTCTTTAATTTTCGCAATTTGTAGGTTTCTGTAGCATTGTTTCTGTAACACGTAAAGTTAAAACATTTGCTATGAAATTCTTACAGTAGCTTATTCGTGTCTGAAGATTTTGAAGGAGATTCAGTAGGCAGTCTGTACAATAGATATCTTGAAATTATTGGTAGTTTTTTTGCAGAACTATAAAATTACTTATAAAATGTAGTGTAAAGCTTATTTAAAAGAAATCTGAAATTATTATTAATAGTAATAATAAATGAATGATTAAAAGACGTATAGAGCCTAATATGTATTTTGTATTTTCTGATATGTTTTTGGTTTTCAGGATTGCTCATTAATTTTTCGTTATAAATAATATACTTTTTAAAACTGTGTTATAACAATGTTAATAATAATAATTTGTATTAACAATACATCTGATATGCATTTTACATATCCTGTTAAAGAGAAGTTAAGCCGAAAATTGGAACATTTGAATTATTATTATTATTATTATTAATATTTTTAGTGTTCAGGCACACACGTATTGATATTTTAGTTCAATAAATGCACATGTAAAAAAAAAAAAAAAAAAAAAAAAAAAAAAATGATGATGATACACGCAATGTGAGTTTTATTTCAATTAACTGTAAATTTAATCCGAACTGATATTTCTTTTGTTTGTTAAACAAAAAAATGATAATAATAATAATTATAATAATCTTGATAATAAAAGCCGAAGTTTTACGAAACTAATGCTCGAAACTGATGTCATTGATGCAAAAATGCATTGAAATAAATAAATAAATAAATAATAATAATAACAGTAATACTAAAAATATCCTTGATTTGGTGTAATGAATAAAATAATGAAAAAAAAAAAAAATAGTTCAGCAGAAAAAAAAAATAATAACTGATAAAAAAATTAATTTTACCAGTTATTGCAAATAAATAAAAGAAGTCTAAAAGATAATTTAGTAGAATACACGCAATGCTATGTAAGGACTTCCAATGGGCTATTTGGTGGTTTTCTTCCTCGTTCTACTAAACATCGCTAAATTATGGTCAAAATATTAAGCTAAATTAGAAACAAATCCTTAAAATATCCTTAAAATGATTTCATTAAATAGCAATAATAATAAATAATAATAATAAAATTTGGAAATATCTATAGCTAGGCAGGCGAAAGCTAACTAGTTTATAAAAATGATTGATGTGGTATATATCTTACTTCTAATAATGAAAAATGTTATCGGAAAATGCAGCTTAGATTTTTTGGTTTGCCTTCAATGCTTAACGGCCCTCTTCACTTACCGTCGCCGGAAGCCCGAGCCAATGTTATTCTATGGGGAAATTTCCTTTACAAATAACTTATTAACTAATACATATTTTTAAATTCTGTTTTCACATCCAGAAAGTTCCCAACTGTTAAATGGACGGACTTTTTTTAAAAATGTATTTTTTTAAATTTTTAATATTTTATTTTGAAATTGCAAAATGAAAAATTTCGCATATTGAAAATTCGTATTTTGCAGCTTCAAAATAAAATATTAAATATTAAAAAAATACATTTTTAAAAAAGGTCCGTCAATTTAACAGTTGGGAAATTTCTGAATGTGAAAACAGAATTTAATAATATGTATTAGTTAATAAGTTATTTGTAAAGGAAATTTCCCATAAAATAACATTAGCTTCGGCTTCCGACGACGGTGAGTGAAGCCCCTTAAGCTTGCGATTTATTTTTCTAATATTAATGTATTTTTACAATAATAATTATTCATACTACCACTTATAATAATTCCTAATAATGAGTCATATGCTGTATGTTTTATTTTGAGTGAAGGTGAACTGAATATCTATTTTGGATTTTTTGGATTGTTTTAAATGTTCGGGTTTGTGTTCTTTTTTTTTTTTTTTTTGAGCTGAGTATTAATTATTTTTTTTAAACTAAGCCGGCATTCATATATTATAATATTCTTTAGGCAAAAATCTTATCTCAGATCCCAACATTTAAACAGATCATTAATTTGTATTAAGTCATGTTAAATCTCATTATGGGTGTTACACGTGTGTTATATTTTTAAAGAATGTTATAAGTAATTAATCTTTCCCCTCTTTTTTAACAGGGTGTGTCTATGTTTTGCTGTGTATCTTCAGGCACTGGCGTGTATTATTCTTTTAGAGTTTATAAAGGACTTTGAGAATTTCCAAGTGTTGTGATATATATTAAAAATAATGTAATAATCCTATACGAATAAAATACGAGCTTTTCTGTACATAAGTTACTCTGCATTAACTTTTAATGTATTTATAGATGAGAATGGATATTTATACAAATTCATAAGTATTATTCTTGAATACTGCTTTTTTCAACGAGAAGATATGCCATGTGTGTAAATTTGTTGAATAAATGTTGTATGTTAATAATAATAATAAAAAAAGTTAACATAATGCATTATTATTATTTTTTAATGTTTATAGAGCAGCTTCTTGTTGTATTGCGCATGCCAGAGTAAAAATAAATAAATAAATATAAAAATTAAATTAATTAAAATTAAACGATATAATACATATTAAAAAGCTTGAGAAGTTAACGGCTATAAATATATGCCTACTTACGCGGCCTGCTTATAATATCACTTATTCACGAATAAAATTTTCTTTATGGAATAAAATAGCTTTACTGTACACAACAGTTTTCCTCTAAGTGGTCTAAAAATATTAACCACATTTTTATTGCACACTGACTGATCTGACACTGATTTCCAGCACTAAAAATTTTAATATTCATTACAAGAAGCATAATACAAAATCGTCTTCTGTTGAGTTTTTTAAAGTAAAATTATGATAGTTTTATATATTGACTCTATCAAATATCGAGATTGGTGCGAATAGTGAATTGCATTTTAGGCAATATATACCGAAATACAGTCAGACATTCTTGTAAAAAATATCTTTCATGTTAAGTTTCAAGAGAATATATTTAGTAGATGCCAATATACAGTCATTGTGAAAATTATGAAACGTATGACCAAGCAGCGCTAATGAAAGGAGATATGTCAAAATCTTATCATTTTTCATAGCTTATTTAAATAAAGTACCTTTCCATAAATCGCCGGACACTTTCGATTTCAGACGTTTTTTGAAATATCTCAAAAAGTACTTGACAAATCATCTTAAAACTTCAGGAGTGAGAAACATGTTACACCTCATATACTTCAGTGCAAGTTTTGCCCCGAGAGTGAAAGGGGGACCAGTAAAAAATTAAAATGAAAGTGTTTGGCATCACCCTGTAAAAAGTAATGCATGAAATGCAATCTGGTTGTAGCATGCCATTATAGGGCTTTTTCTTATAATCTGTATAAATTTTTATGTCTCTACCGCATGTAATCAGGAAATATAAAGGTTGGTTTCTTTAAAAAGTTAAAAAAAATCACTTTTTTAGCTACAACATATTAGGTATTAAACCCAGTCCAAAGCCATTTTCAGGAAACTTGACATACAATAATAGACACAGCATACAGCAAACAGAATGATAAAATAATAAATATTTAATGAAACATGAGTATTTTTACTGAATAATTTTTAACTGCGCATGTGTAAGATTCAACGAAATTTCATTTGCATAATTTAATAGCTAAATGTATTGAGCTACTTATATTAAAACACCAAACATGTATCGTGCAAACTTAAAACGTTGTACGCGATAGAGTAAACTCTCGAAAAGAAATTAACTATAAGGAGTTTACTCACATTTTTATTTTGATTCAATGAATGTAATACAATTTTCGATGACTGGAAATAAATAAAGAGAAAACCCTCTTACCATTTTCTTAAATTTGGGAACATCTGAAATTCATCTCATTCTATCGCGTATAACTTTTTGGGTTTACACGATACTTGTTTGGCGTTTTTATATAAGTAGCTCAATATATTTGGCTATTAAATTATGCAAATGAAATTTCGCTAAATCTTGCGCATGCGCAGTTAAGAATTATTTAGTAAAAATGCTCATATTTCCTTAGATAGGGTAAGTGCACCAGTGATTGACACTTTTGGAGCAATCTCTGATGTTTTTAATGTTCTAGTCATCAGAAAATATTTTTTAAAAATCTTAAGTTAGTACATATGGTATGAAAGACATTCAAAACCACATATATGTTAAAATATATACATTTGATAACAATTATTTTTTTTAGGAATTTTTATTTGACACCCACTCAATGCTCCAGTAATTGACACTGCCAGTTTTTTATTTTATCAGTAATTGGCCCCCTATGTTCCAGTGTTTGACATTGCTAGTTATTCATTTTACCAGTTATTAGCACCCTATGCTCCAGTGTTTGACATAAAATGTTAAAATTCTTATATCTAAATATATGATTTTATTATTTTTCTTATTTATTAATTATTTCCAGATAGATGTCAATTCCTGGAACATGCCAATCATTGGAGCACCTACCCTATTTAACATTTTTTCATTCCGATTGCAGTATGCTGTGTTTAACATTGTATGTGAAGTTTCCTGAAAATAGCTTTGCACTGGGTTGAATAGCTTACGTGTTACAGCTAAAAAAGTGACAATGTTTTTTGAAATTTTTTAAAGAAACCGTTATATCTTCCTGATTACATGCGGTATAGGCATAAAAATTTATATAGATCCCAAATTCACATGCTACAGCCAGATTGTATTTCGAGCATTACTTTTTACAGGGTGATGCCAAACACTTTCCTTTTTCTTTAATTTTTTTACTGACTGATTCCCTTTCCACTTTCGTCGCAAAATGTTCACTGAAACATATGAGGTATAACATTTTTTTTCACATTCCTGAAGTTTCAAGATGGTTTGTTTGTTACTTTTTGATGTATTTTCAAAAAACGTCTGAAATCGAAAGTGTCCGGTCATTTATGGAAATGTAGTGTATCATACAGGAGATATTCTTAAAATGCGTTAGTCACTAGGATATAATTCTCAAAATATATAAATAATTCACATTTACACGAACAAGCATTTTCGAACGTTATTCAAATCGTTTTGATGATATCGATTGAAAACCAGAAATCGAAATAGCTTCGATGTTCGCTTTGAAAATATTAAATAATTCACTTATTTAAAATTTTAAAAAAGGAATAATCTGCGTGTTAAGATTGTTTCGATTACCTGTTTATACACTTTAGAACATTTTTATTTCCTTCTATATGCGTGAAATCGAAAGCGATGGAAGTAAACAATTTTCGACTTCACGTTTTTAACGAATTTGTATCCTTACGTTGAAATATTCTAAAAACGATCTGACTATTTTAGAAAATATCTGTCTGTCAGTGTTCGACGTAATTTTATGGGCATTATATCTCGAAAACGATATCCCAGAATACTACAAAATATACAATGTTAAAAAAATGCAACTTTGCTGCCAGAAATTCTCTGTAATTTGAGAAAAAAGTCGTAAATTACGGAAAAATTACGTTGACAGAGCGTATTTTTCTGTAATTACAGAGAATTTCTGGCAGCAAAGCTGCATTTTTTTAACAGTGTATATTTTAATAAACATTGAAATAAATTTTTGTTCACAATACAGAATGCCACAAAACACTTTAAACATTAATATGAAATCAAGAAATTGACGTAGTGCAGTTTGTACTACAATGCTAGTTAAAATGAAAAGTTTTTTCTAAGTGAATAGAAAAGCTAGTTCCAAATTTTGTTCATAGTTGCACTTCACCTTAAAATTCGCAAAAAAAAAAAAAAAAAAAAGAGAGAAATGGAAGACAAGCAATTAAAGGCATTTATCTTGTGAAAGTCACTATAATATTTCAATAAGTGTACTTTTAATAATTCGGACCCCTTACAAATAGTATCCGATTCAATCCACATATTTGTTAGTTTTGGTAATAGAAGATACTTGATAGCATGCGTTCCCTAGCAGCATCGGTCTTTGAATGGCCTCTTATCCACGACCGATGAACTTGTGAATGGCTGATGCTCGGAATCTCATCGAGAGCGACGAATCTCATCGGGAGTTCTTCTAAAATGTTTCATCGGAAATCTTTGAATCCGATGATCAGAACCTGATGAATTTTAGAAACTGATCCAGTGAAAATTCTGTGGAAAGATGATCTTAATTTGTCAGCACTCTAGTAGCATGACTGCAGTCTGAGGGTTTTTCTGTTCGTGATGTTTTTCAGAGTTAATGCGTCTAAAGTATAGTATAAAGGAGCATAGTCAACTTTGGTGCATGCTACGTCAGTTTTTTCTTTTTTTCTTTTCTTTCTTTTCTTTTCTTTTTTTTTTTTTTTAAGATAATATTAATTAATTTATTATTTTGTAGTTAAGGGAAATTGTCCACCAGTGATTTTTATTAATCTGTAAGAGTTTGAGATCGTTTATTGCTTCTATTTAAGTAGAGAATATAGGATATTTATGCTTATATGAGTCGACTGGGAAAGTAGTCCCATTTTTTCCCTCAATTAAGAATTTCATTTAAAGTTTTCTGCTAAATTTTAAAATCTGTATTCTATTGTCGTATCATACAGAAGGTTTGGAGAAGTATGAGGAATACGTGCAAGTTATAACTACACACCGGAGCCTATCCTCACAAGTAGTCAAATCGTGTTCTGAAACTCTCAAAACGTGTCAATTCATCGAAAACCGGAAGTAGAAAATTTTCCCAAATATTTTCTTTTCTTGAATATAGAAGAAAGTGATAATATTTGTTTTTTTTTTTAGCTTTCTTCAATTGCAAAATTTTTATTATACATTATTCGAAAGTAAATGCGTAATCTTAAAAATTTTTTCATTACGTAGTTGCACCTATTGCTATATTTTTTGTATAAACAGATGTTATCTTGGCATTATCTCTTAATGTAAAATTTCAGTAAGGTCTAAGGGCAAAGTAATTTCAAATAAATAAAATTTGGGTAATTTATGCGATTACTTTTATTATATAGTGCCAACAAACATATGACCCAATAATTAACGGTCTAATCAAAAATGATTAATGTTTTCATGAATTATTTATATAGCAGGTGAAAATACGAAGTAGGTTATGATCAAATAAACTTTTAACCGTAACTGAAAAAAAAAGCCATTTATTCACTACCTTATAATTAATTTTGAAATGAAATATTTTTATAGAAAAAAAAGCAACATGCCTAATTTTAATAAGAATCATTAATAAAATCTATTGCAATTTAATTAAACAATTCCTTTCACTGAAATAAAAAAAAGTTTGCAGCATAAAATCAAGTAGTTCGCAATGCAAAAATAATTAATTTAAATGATAATCGAATTTTATTTTATTTTATTTTATTATTTATTGATTTAACATCGGATGGCTCATGGGAAAACAAGGAGATAAAATGTAAAAACATACAAACTAGGAAGTTAGGTTTTATAATTATTCTCTTAACTCCGAGTCTTCCGCTTAACGCGCGGATGCTCTAACTACTGAGCTTCCCTGGCTGATACCAGCTCGGCACTTCCCACATAATTTACGTTGGCAAGGTCACCGAGTCTGCATTAAAGCAGCTATATCAAGTGACAAATTTGGCCCGGGGTTCGATTCCCTGCTCTGGTATTTTTCACATAATTGGTAAAAATCAGCCTTCTACTCCATTCTATAAGAAGTATTTGTATATAGTTCTCTCAATCTTTCCTAAACTAATAATCCTATAGTGCTGTTTTTTTTCTTTTATTTAACAAATAAGTTAGTCTGTATTTTAAAACATAATGTATCAGAAAATTAAACTAAAATGTGTCACCAAAACTTTTTCTGTTTGATTTACATATATACAGAATCATTGTCAGTATTTCAAAAAACAGAGTTCTCAGAACATGAATAACTCAGGATCTGGCCTTAGGGTATAATAGGAAAGCATTTAAAATAAGGCCTCATTAGTAATATCAGTAAACAAGATTAACAGAGATAATGAAATATTTTGAAAGAAACATAAAAACTTCAAATTGTCAGGAAGTCCGTGATTTAATTCCAATTAATGTATATACTTATCAGTGGAACATTTATCTTTCTGTGAATGAGATTCGTATTCATTAAATGATATTTAACGACACCTTTCCATTTTTTGATGCGGTCTCATTATTTAGTATTTATTTTTCAATAGAAATGTGAAAAAAAAAAGTAGTTGGAAATGTCCGTATTTTGAAAACAGTATAATACACTATTATACTGTTTGCTGGCACTATTTATTTGCAAGGAAATTTAATTGAAGGTATCGTTGATAAGTAAAAAACTGATGAATGAGGAAAATGACAAAAATCTTTTCAGAAAGAAAATAATGTTATAACTGCAGGCATACAAGAACGAATCTTAACCTGCATATTTAGAACATTACACATGCATATATTTAGAGAGGTAGGTTAAGGAGATTTTATGATGCATTGAGAAAATAATAAATTATACATTGAAATGTTGCGTACTTGGGGGTTCGTAAGTTATCCGAGAATGAGAGGCGAAAATTGCAAAAATTCAGTAAATTATTCACAGAAATGTCCAGAAAAATACAGGTCTATAAACCAAGTATCAGCTTCAATTTATCCAATAAACACAGCTTAAACAACAGCCGTTAACAGCAAAACCACAGTACAAACTGTATCGCAATAACGCATAATGCAAGTCTCATTCAAAGAGGTTCAAAGCAATGCAAGCATTTAACTCACTGAGACAGATCTGAGACTGACTGAGAACTGAACCAGCCTTGGCGAAAAAACGTCCCTTTTTATACTCCGGTAGAAAAGTGTGGAAAATTCCAGAAATTTCCGTATCTCATCAGCCATTGAGATTAAAGCTTCCAAATTTGGTATATTCTTAATAAGGATTTTCTCACCAAAGGTCGCCAAAAAAATCGCCAAGGAGGGAAAAGTCGCCAAATTTGGCGCCAAATCCTGCCTAATACAATTACCTGCCTTATTGAAGCTTTCCAATGCGTTTTTAAGGGAAAATTAGGCTATTTTAACCCTAAAACGACTAGGAATGCATAAAATTAGCATTTTATCAACACTAAGCCTCTTTGAAAGAATTTATACAAAAATAAATACAATTATGTACAATTCCGTAACACAATGTATTTTGTAAGGCCTTGTAAATTAAATGTTTAATGCATTATTTTGCACATACTCTGGTGAAACTCAAAATATAGATATAACTTTTGCACGATTTAAGATAAGATTGTAATTATTAAAATGAATTTAAAGCATTAATTGTCTGTAGATCATAATGCATCAGAATTATTTTGCGAATTTCTGTAAAAGAAAACCTGACGTACACAATCTCGTGAGTATACGAGTAAACATGTATAAGTTTCAATCTGTTTCAGAAAGCGAATCAAAAAGTCACAGCGAATACTTTTGTGTGCTCTTGTAATACAATATATATATATATATATATATATATACATATTATGCATACACTTTACTATTTTAAGCTGATGTAATCAAATATTAATAATCTATTTAAGTGGTCGCCATCCAGTGGTCCGTGTGCCAATAATAAACCACAGGAAAATCTTGACACTTGACACTATTTGCATTTTTTAATCTTTTATTTAAAGAGTCACTTATACACACTATACATTAGCCTTCAGAATTTTGTAGTTGAGAGAGAAAATAAATGGAATATTCTTTCATCAATAAATTTTGATCTATAAGTTATCAGACAAGTTACCACTATGAATTTTGGATTTGTATTTGATACTTGGAATTGTTCTAAGTTTATTAGAATATTTGAAGCCTTCAAAGGTTTAAATGTTCGGAAAAAATATAAATTCTCATTAGATTACTAGATTTAGAAAATATAGTTTTGTATATGGAAATAGTAATTTATCATTGTAGATAAATCACTAATCTGAGTTTTTTTTTTTTTTTTTTTTTTTTATAATACAGAAGCGATAAGAAAGTATTCCTGTCTTTCTCCTTTAATTGTTCTATTACAATCAAATAACTTTTAAGCATTGTTATTATTAAATAAGTAATTTCGTTTTTCCTACAATAAAATAAGCTATTATAATGTTTTTTATGTTAAGCAGGTTTATTTCATATATATAAAATACTTTGGTTATTATTCTAGAAATATATTTAAGTTTCTTAATCAAGAATATTAGTGGTCTGTTGGGATTCTAAATTATGAATTTAGTGGTCCGTAAAGAGGAAAAAGTTGGCAACCACTGATCTGTTTCACAGTAACTCAATGATGAATTTGAAAACTGAATGGTGTACAAGAAAACTGAAGTCATAACTAAACTTAAACTTTGCTTTAAATAAATGTATGGCGTGTTAATTCTACCGGTTAAAGGAAAAAAAAAAAAAACACTATTAAAAAGTAAATAAATAAGAAATTTATAATAATTCTAACAGGAAATAAATGAAATTAATTTTAGTTTATATGTTTGCATAAAAAAAAAATGAAAAGAAAATTAAACTTAAAAAATGCAGATTTTTTTTTTTTTTTTAGTTATTTTCTGTTAAAAAAAATAGTTATTTAATGTTTTTGCATTTTGGTTGACACAACAAGAATTTCTGTTTAAATGTATTCCAATAGAGATTTTGTTTCGATTAAAAAAAGTAGTTTAAATTGATTTGTCTTGCAATTAAAAGAAAATAATAATAATAAATAAATAAATAAATATTCTTACAAAAAATTGTTGTCCGATTAAAAATGTACAAAATGCATTGTAAAGTTAAATACATTTTTTTAAATGTAAGTAAATGTGAAGAAATTTTGTAAATTTGTTAACAATATATTTTGCATCACATTCAACATTTATTATTCAAAAATTTTTTGGGAGAGTAGGAGAGTTCCCTTTAAAACTTGAACTTTGTCTTCAGATGTAATATACTTTTAAAATATTCAGATGTAAGAGAAAAATACATATTTTTTCAGAATGCAATTTTTATTTTCTCTTCAATCTAATGTAAACACTCCTGTTCCTTTCCTTTTTGGCACTTTCTAAGAAAGTTGAAATATGTTAATGGATGATTCTCTGTGAATAAGCCATTTTCGTGCTAGTGATGAGAGAGGGAAAAATCATACTAGAAATTACTATTTTTCTTATGCAAGACATTAGAGAAAGTTCTTTATATATATATATATATATACAGAGTGTCCCATATTGGACTGTAGACATTTTAAAAATTTCATAAAAATTAAAGGAATTGGTAGAAATTTCTCATTATTATTCCATATTATTAATTCCATATTGAACGCGGTTTGCAAAAAAAAAAAAAAAATTATGATCATGAATTATTATTATTATTATTTTATTATTTTATTTATTTATTTTGGGGGGGGGGAGTTAAAAAGAATTGTTATTTTTTCATTGATAGAGTAACGAGAAATATGTAAATCAGAGTCCTATAAATTACACAGTTTTACGATCAACACACCTTATTTCTTATTCTGCCTCCTACTTGCGCATACATGAAATTTTAATTGTGATGCTGACATGATGGATGAAGCGTTATTGGGAAAGATGTTTTCCCTCAGGTAAGAATTGCTGATTAAATCTGAAGTTAACAGTATTCTAACTCGTGGGCAAACTGTTATATTTGTGGTGATGACGGACGCATATAGAATAGGATTTATGTGCCTGTAAGCATATGCATGCAAATAAATGTAGTTTTTCACATAAATGTATGATTTGGTCCCGTACAGCGCCCTTTATTGACGAAAAATTTAACTATTATTATTTTTTTTTTTTACAAAAAAAAAAAAAAAAATCTCCATTCACAAGAATAATTTTTTCGCATTTTTTGAATTTTTAAAATGTGTACAGACTTATGGGACACCCGGTATATATATATTAATAATTATTTAAATCTTAATATATGCGATTGAATTAGTTTATGTAAATTTGATGAATAAATATGAATAATTATAAAATAATAATTTAGTTTTTTACCTTATAATGTAAAAACCTTCATTTTAACTTTTTTTAAAATTACTTATCATATGTTCTTAGGGTTATATGGCAGATGCGTACATGACATTTGCGTACAAGCTGAAATTAGTGACACTTGCGTACAAGTCCAGGTGTTCCAAATGTTACAGATCCGTTTTCGAAAAATCAAGTGGCATTTCCGTACAAAATTTGCTTCGCTGTATTTTTCGTTTGTAACACAAAGGGGTTGTATCCATATGTTAAACTTGAAGATAAACACTCTTATACGAATACGTGAATTTTCTCTTATGCATGTAGTCTTACGACTGACAAAGTTATGAGCTTAAGGCATATAAAAGTTACAAGCTATAATAGTCGTAGTTATTTTCTGAAATGACATTCAATTATTTATTCACTGACTCAAGATCAATAAAGGTCCTTATAAATGCTATTAAGGTCTTTAAAAATATTTTTATTTGTTAAATACTTTTTTACTTTTTAACAAGTATGAATTTTTTTGTCTCCAATAAAGAAAAAAAAGTTATAAAAAAGATCTCTCTTCTTTATCAATAACGAATTGAATCATATTCCAATTCCTGAAATTATTTGTCGTTCACCTATATATGTCATTTTCCCCCTCCCCCCCCCCCCCAAATAAAAAAAAATTGTGTGTTTAAAAATGAAAATAATCTATAATTTTATTTTAAATTATCGCAGATCGATGGTTCAACCATTCGTTTTAAAGGTATTGGTGAGCTCTTTTGAAAGATACCCATCATGAAAATTTACTCCCCTCGAGGGTGGACCCCCCCCCCCCCAGGGGGTGAGGCGGGGCTCCTACATACACATTTTTTTTCCCAGTTGACTATCTCTATTACAATATATATATATTCGTTTCATTTGGTTTAGTGCAGTCCAACGAAAAGCTTACTGTAACATTCCTGTATGATATACATTTAGAATACCGAGTTTGGGATTTTTGATACTATCTTGAGATATGCTGATACCACAGACAGAGAGACACACAGACCATTCGCTAAAAACATGATTTTCGTATTCAGGGGACCTCAGAACATGTAGATACAATAAAAACGCACGTTCGAAAATTTGACCCTAAAACAATACTTTCTCGACCCTATGGGTAAGAGAAAGTAAAAAGAAGGAAAGAATAGAAAGAAATAAAAAGGTTTTAATGTTTGCATCATATGGATACAACCCCTTCATGCAATGATCCTCAAATAAAGCGAAAGAAATGTTGTACGCAAGTGCCACTAGATTTTTTGAAAACACACCTGTAATATTTAAACCAACTGGACATGTACGCAAGTGCCACTGTTTTCAGCTTGTACGCAAATGTCATGTACGCATCTGTCACAACACCGTTCTTAGGAATATCTTTATGCCCTGTTATAGAGAAAGTTGGTAGAATAGATTAATGTCCTTTTGATAGCCATGATAGTCTAAAAAAATTAACGATTAAATGCGATGTGCCAACAGCAATCCAGATTGCTCGAAAACTTGGACGATTATTTATTGGAGAACTGTTACATATAATTTTTAATTAGGATGGAGAAATTGTTCCCCAATAATAGTTCCCCGAACAAATCATGAACAATAAAATATATTGTCTAATCCAAATAATTTTTACAGAAGAAATTATTAGATGAATATATGTAGATGTAGTAGCCTTTTGGATAATAATATCTAGATGGGCACGGGGTTGTTGGTTGGGTTTTACGTCGCACTAGTGCTGCGCAGATGGGCAATTGGCGACGGTCTGGGACACACCCCTAGAGATGGTTCGGAGACATGCCATCGGATTTTTGATCCTCCACGGAAGGGATGGCTCTCCCGCTTCGGTGACCCCCAGAGGTATAATTTCTGATGGGAACATGGAGGACATTGCAGCCACGACAGATTTTACGTGCACCAGCCACCATTAGTGTACACGACGGTCTTTCGCCGGCTCGAGTACCGAACCCGCAATCTTCCAATTACGAGGCCGGCGCTCTACCGACTGGGCTACCGCGGCCCAGATGGGCACGGGGAGTACAGACAAAACAGCGAAGCTTCCTTTTAACATCGAAGCTGGTCAAAACGAAAGTGATCAAAACCAAAAGTGAACTAGCAGTTTGGTAAAAACATTAATTTCAAAAAGAACTTTTGCCAAATTAGGCCGGCGCAGCAACATCGTTTTTTTTTAAGTAAGTTAGGAAGATTTACATATATTATTTTCAAATATTGTGGCTCAGATTTTTCTCGCCATAAGTACGTTGTACTTTATATATTAACCATAAGATTCGCTGAATTATTGTGATAAATAAAATCGATTTAATTCTGAAATTACGGAATATCAAGTCAGATTACACGTTATAATTCACGCTAACTTCAGATATAATTACAGATTTCTTTGAGTCTCGATGATGAAGACGGATTTAGTATTATGAAAATAATAATAACTTTTATTTCTCGCGTTTAAAATCTATTTCTTAAAATGTATATTAATCGTTGATAGAAGTATTAAACTTATTTGATATGCGTTAATTAATCACAAGCAGCCGCAACATACAACGGTACTTATGATTTTCATTCCATTATGATTTTCAATATCACATGCCCAGCAAGCTAGTTTAACCCGCTCCAACCGTCTTAAGCCGTGGTAGCTTCTGCTCATTTTTATTGCTATTTCAGATTTACTTGTTTGGATTTTGCCTTCATTTCACGTAGCGTTCAGCTCTTATATTAAATATATATATTTCAGGATGTAGTTTAGTGTAATAGTTAAACTATTATACCAAATTGGATTAATTTTAAATAGTATCTTTAGGTAATATAAATTATCACCCAACACATTCGTTGATACCTTTAAAATTACTCAACTCATACGTAGTCTCAAATCTCATTTAAAACCAAAATAACCATGTTTTTTAATTTTTTCGAAATATAGCTATTATGTTAATTAAATAAATTTTTCGAGGATTTCTCGTTAAGATTTAATTTTTGCTTGAATATACATATTTTTTAAATTCTTTTGACGTTATATCATTACCTTTTCATTTTAACTTTTCTCTTTCTCGTCATATGGTCTTGCAGAGGATTTGGAGAAAGTTGGGCGTCCCGGAAACTGGTTTACTCGCTCCACCCGTCTAAATTCATGATGGCTTCTGCACCATCTTCTAATTATTATTATTATTATTATGTAAAACTTTATTAATATTTGTTATATATGATCTCATTTATCAATGTCACAGACACAACTCATATCAACTTTTTCGTTACCTTTTGCTTTATATAAGACTTTACTTCCGTTTGTAGCTGTTTAATGATTGATTTTAGCCTTTCTTCCTGGTGTTTGATCAATGTACTGGATGATTACAGTATGTCATCGGAATTCTTTTGTGTGGTCCCATAAATAAATTATTTAGTCTATATATATCATTATTTTAGAATAAACATGCTTTCAAGCATCTTTATAATGTATATTAATTCTATTACGTTCAATGCCGCATAAACGCATTAAAGTGCGCTTAAATAAAAATTTGTCCATAGGCTCTAATGTCACGAAATTCATTTGTGTGTCTCTGTAAACGAACCATAAATATTGTATACACCAAGTAAAAACTATCCAGCTTATTCTACGTTCTTCATGAATAATTGTTCGAAATTTAACATAATTCGGATGATTACGTGACATTATCAGAACATTTTTGTTAGGTCCTGTACATTAATTAGGAGGCCTAAGAGCACACATTTTCCGCAGAAAACATAAGTTTAAGCATCTCACTAATGTACGCTGGTTTCATTTTGTTGATTGCAAAAATGATGTTTAAATGTGTTTAAACGAAATTCACCCTATATGCCGTAATGATAAGAATTTGCGCGTGTCCCTGTACACAATTTATAAACAATATAGACATGATAAAAAATTATGCAGCTATTTCTCTATGGAGCCTGAACGTGTGTGCCAACTTGCAAGTCAATCGGAGGATTTTTGTGGCCGCTATTGCGGTACATACAAATTTTACCCATAGGCCGTAATGATAAGAAAAATTTTTGTGTGTCCCTGTACACGAACTAGAAACAGAATACATACCCAAAACTGTACAACTGTGTGGCTCATGAACATATGTACCAAATTGTAAGTCAATAGCGTGATTTTTGCGGCCGCTATCGCGGCACATACAAATTCTTCCTATGGCCTGTAATGATTAGAAAAATCTTGGAGTGTTCCTGTACACGAACTAAAAATGGAATACACACCCAACACTATACAGCTAATTCTGTTAGGCTCATGAACAGGTGTGCCAAATTGCAAGTCATTAGCGTGATTTTTGCGGCCACTATCGCGCGATAAACAGACAAACCGACGCACAAACGGAACCCAAAATCTTTTTGAGTCTCAACAGGGAGGCCTCCACTGACGTTCAATTAATTTTCTGAAAAGGATCAAATTCAGTAAAAAACTCTTTACAAATTTTGTGAACATTGCACTAAAATGACCACCCAAACGTTATATTTACAAATAATATTGATAAACCAGTGATTTGAAAATGCATTAAATAATTAATTATAGGTGAAGAATAATAATGAAGCGCTAGATCACAGAAGATAAACTTCCAATCAATTTATGGTGTACTTAAATAGTATGTTAAATAATATTGCAGGATAAGAAAAAAAAATCTAATGCATTACTGTCAGTTTACTTTATAGCTAATTATTTTTCATGCGATGTTTTTAAAATGCCGTAAATTTTCAAATAAATTAAGTATATTTTACTGCTTACATAGCATTTCAAATTGATTGTAGATTATTTTTATTTCTACCTGACCTTGATAAGAGATGATTTTTTTTTTTTTTTTTTTTTTTTTTTTAATAAGACCATACAGCAACATCGAAAATAGAGTGCGAATTAAAATTCAGAATGGCTGCGATACATGCACATTTAAAGTACGTTGTCATGAAAAAGCATTGAGGTCCATTTTTCAAGGCCTTTTTTTTCAAGTAGATAATAAGAATGAATTTCCGAGATCATTGCGGAAAAAAAAAAAAAAAAAAAAAAAAAAAAAAGGGATTGTCCGAAAATTGTTGTATATGGTTTTGTTTTCAAGCAGAATAAAAATTCTTTGATTGGTGTTAGTTGTACACAAGCTGCTTCATGGGAGTTCTTAAATATTTAAGCAGCAATTAATGAAAAAAATTACATGGCATCTATATTTATTTCGATCTGATATTAAGAATTATACACCGAGAAAAAAATATAATATAAAATCAGTTAGGATCTTCAATGGTTGGTTTCAAATCGTAAAAAGGAGTTTACAAATGTTTGTGAACTATTCAATAACATTTGCAAATAAGTAGTAAATAATATAATTATCAAGAAAGTAAATGAAAAAAAAATTAATGCTAGGAATAATTTGAGTTTAAAATTTCATAATTTTTTATGTAAGGATTTTGGTAAAAAAGTTATAGATGGATTACAATGATAGTTAATGAAAACATGAATAATTGATTAAACATCAAGAGCTGTTATAAACACGACTTTAATAGGTATGTAATAAAGAAAAACAAGTTCCGAAATAACCGAAATGGTTAGCGGAGGGGGGGGGGAATTATAAGAATATGTGATACTTAGTAATAATTTTGAAGTAACTGCTGTTTACAACGTGCAATTTTTCGTTTTTAAATGGATGGATTTACTTAGAATTTTTTTTTTCTAAACACAACTGAACAAATTTGCTACTCATAACAAATATTACAACGACAATGAATATTATTTGATTATGAACAACTAAAATGTAAAGTATTAACAATATAAGTTTATGACAAGTTTATATTTTATAGGCTATTACTATTGTTTTAAAAACTATTTCCATTGTATAATGGCTATAAAAAATCAAAGCATTTGTCGTCTAACATTCTGCGGCGATTGCATTTAAGAATTACTGTCTATGACATGTTTAAATATCTAAATATGTTAAAATGCACTTATCAGAAATTTCGTTTATAGGCATAATTAATTTGAATGCTTTTTTATGTCCCTGTATACACGAACTATTTGTCCGATTTCAGCAAAAAGTTTTAAGTAGCCATATCCTCAAACAATACAGATTTAGAATACCGATATTAGACTTGCCGCTTATATTTATTTTTGAAGTACGCTTATAACAAACAGATAGGCTGACTGACAGGCAGTCCACCCATTAGAAACCTCATTTTCGGATTCATGGGATATTAAAACACCAAAACATTGCGAAATCTCAATTTCGAAAAATTGATACCAAAATTTTCTCTGTTATACATACACTGGCCATGAATTAGAAACCTGTGAGAGTTTCTACAAGTGTTTGCTTGTGGCGAAAATACGCAAAAGCCTGCCATAATGTGGAAAGAATGTTTTACTAGTAGGGAAGTGGTCCCCTAGTGTTACTTGAGGGTAAACAAAAAGCCATGCAATACACATTGGCAGATTAAGAGTATTTTTCGATGTTACATTTTTACTTCAAAGGTGACGAACACTCCATGGATAATAATGCAACTATGCATCGTGCCATAATCATTCGAGATTGATTCAATGGACACCAAGCTGACTTACTTACCTGGAAGCCGCAAATTATGGATATTAAACCAATGGAGAGTGTTTGAGAGATGTCGGAAATGCTCATCCAACAACGATATCCACTTCCATCCAATTTACAGGATCGTAAAGTCTGTGTAGCCAATGCATAAAGTTCTGTGGAAATAAATGCACTTCAAAATCTCGTAGAATCTATACCCTCATGAATACGGGCTGTTAACCGTGTAAAAAGCGGTTCAATATGCAAAAGGTGGTCCAATAAAATATTTATCTAAGGTTTTTAATTCATTGGCAATGTGCGTGTGTATATGAGTAAGGAAAAAATAAAGTATGGGGGATATTGCTTGGGTCATCTACGAAGTCTATATTAATTAGATAGCGAAAAACGTTTTCACTAAGTGTATGGTGAAAAATGTTTTTCTAGAAAGACAAAGGTTCCTTTTCATGACAAATTTAGACAAAACTGCTACTAAAGGAGATAATGTCGATTCAGATATAACGCCATCGTGTGGATTAATTGTGACGCCAACGATCCATGCTTTGAACACCTTACTGTTGAAGAATTCGCAGGTAAAGTATTCAACGTAGTTTTTGAGGAGAGTAAGAAACGGAAAGACGGTAAAAAAACCAAAGAGCAGAAGCAAGTGAGCCATGATGATGCTCTCACATACATTTTACTGCATCATTTTATATTTGGAGGTACAGGATAATGCATCATTTTTGTCATGAAAATGACGCATTAAATATGATAATGATGCATATGTTAAATAAAACTACAATAACATAAAATAAATAAAGTAAAAAGTTGACCAATTTCTTTGTGAATCTGTACAAACATGTGAATAAAAAGGCTGTTTCAAATGACATAACTGTATTAGTAGGTTATCTCCTGCGAAAGAAAAAAAAAATCGTTCAAAAGCATTTTTCGCATTGATTTGTGTCCATTTTTGACCATTTTGTAGATTATTCACGGGTGCTGAGCCACCCATTTCACGGATAATCGAGAAATTACTATAAATGCATTTGCAAGTTCTTTTAGAGTTCATATTCGAAAGTATTAATGCAGCAAAATTCTCTCGCACACACACACACACACACACACACACACACACACACACACACACACACAAAAAAAAAAAAAAAAAAAAAAATTCCCATCGTAATCTTTTATAAGTTGGTCCCAAAAAGAAAAAAAATATATATATCCCATAGTAAAATATTAAAAATAAATTGGGTTGCTTTCGTTTTTTTTTTTTTTTTTTTTTTTTTTTAATGAATGCTGGGAAACAAGCAAACAAACATAATAATAATAATGATTCCAATGATAATAACAATAATTATAATAATTTGGTCATAGATTTTAAATCGTAAAATATAATTTTATAAAGTGATATATCTAATATAATTGTAAGTTTTTGTTTGAAAACACGACCGAAAGCCATAACATATTTTTTAGATTCAGACCGTTTGTTCTTTTGCTATTATGAGCATTATTTTTTCAATTGCAACAACTACGAAAAACAAGTAAGAGTTAATATCAGCTCGGTGTGAAAAGTATCTTGGCACGACAATCTACCTCTTATGCGGTGTAATGACCACTGTGGGCAGAATTACATAATCGAGATTGATGTAGTTGTCGGGGAAAATGTCGTTAAACTCAGGATATATTTTGTGCTGAAATAAAACTGTTTTCTATGATTGTGTTTTTTGTTTCCTCTTTTCTTTCTGAAAAGCAGCAGCAAATGCTGCTTATGATATAAACATTATAGTAGCCCTTTTCTCTCTTATTGTAAAGATTGGGTTTAGGTTTGTTTTTAGCACTTTCTAATAAAATGTTTATAAAAAGTGCTGATTTCGATTTTTCTGTCTGTCTACCCTCTGATTTCTTTATATATTTTTAGAATGTCGTAAATTTCATATGTGTTATTCAGATTTACTATATCATGCCTCCTATTGAAAATAGTACAAATAATGCTACTGGTTTATGTACAGGACTCCCAAAAGTTTCGTAAACGTTAATCCTTATGACAGGTATTTATTGAAAGTTTATTATAATATTTTTATGTTTCACAAAAAAACGAAATTTACATAATGTTTTCTGACTGACAAAATTATTTTTCTTCTAGAATAGAATATGACATCAGCATTAATGATTAATTTATAGGACTGCACAGAAAAAAAAAATCAAATATGCTATGGGAATAATTTAATAAAAACATGAAATAATAATGTAATTTGCTGGAAATGTATTTCCGTCTGTGTTCTTTGTTTTTAACATTTTCCAAAATGGTTGAACATAAAACAAGTTAGAATATTTTAGTGGCAACTTTATATAAATTTCACAATTTCACTGAGAAAAAAATATATAGCTCTTTTATCTAGGACGAATAAATGGTCAGTTTCTAAATCCCAAAAACTAGAAATATAGATTTCCGAGCTATGCGTATAAGGCACGCCAATAAGCTGAATAGACGGAATGATCGAGAATTTCTAGTCTACACATTTCTAGATGGTGAAATAATTTTCTGAATCCTTTGTATTGCGCGAAATTCTCACTTGATTTTCTAGAATTAGGTCATAAACCAAGTTGTTAAAACTATCCTCTTTTATTCACATTTAATAAAATTAAACATAATTTATACGTCTCATTAATATATTAAAATCAATGTAACTTTTAACATGAGATAAAACATACAAAAATTTTAAAACTTTAAAAATACATTTTAATTAAAAACATTAAAACACAAGACAGACGTTTCGGCTAGAACACTAGCCCTCCTCAGTGTCAAACATACAAGCACAACATATACAAACATTCTAAATACATCATAGCAAGATTTAGTATTTAGAATTTTTGTAAATGTTGTGCTATATTTGACACTGAGGAGGGCTAGTGTTCTAGCCGAAACATCTATTTTGTGTTTTAATGTTTTTAATTAAAATGTATTTTTAAAATTTTAAAGTTTTGTATTTTTTATCTCATTTTAAAAGTTACGTTGGTTTTATTCACATTTATTTGCCGAGATTTTTAAATGAGTTTGTCCTCGATAATGTAGGGAATCGTTCTAGAATTCTAATAGGGGTTTCTAGAACTCGCTTTCAAAGGGGACTAGAATTTATAAGGATGACATGGAACTACTTTTACTAGAGTCACAAACTAGATTCTAGATGTCAGTTATAGAATTTTTACTCAGTGTTTTTTTCTTTTATATGCGAATTTAAAATTCATTAGAGAATATGTTTTATGCTTTCTTTTTAAGAGTATAAACCTATAGGATTTGTCTTTGCGTAACTTTTGAACCATAATTAAAAACAAAATATATTTTACGATATCATCACATTTGTAAAATTTATTTAAGGTGTAAAATAAGGTGTAAAATTTATTTAAGGTGTAGTTAGTATAATTGTAAAGTTTTTCACGTATTTCTTTCTTGTTATAGTTTACGTTTTATGTGCTCTATCTTTGATGAAAATGCGCAGTTTTAATATTAGATGTTACAATAAAATGTACTGTAGCAGTGCCTAATTTACAGCTTGTTTATTTAGTGTTTTTTAGATTGACTACTATTCTTCAATCACATTTATTGCGAGCATGGAAGCCTCTGTGAAAATACTGACTCAATGAGTCTAGTGTTAAAATAGGGGTGATAATCCTTGTGGTTGAAAGAAAATAAGCGATAAGAGGACGTCGAATGACTGGATGTTTTCCAAATATGAACTTGTCATTCAATTTGGCACCCTTCCAAGCTTTTATAATCGCCCGCGATGCTAGGTGCGGAAAAAGTGGCTGCACTATACTTATTTTCTCTTAGAAAGTGGAACTGAGAACTTGGCTACAAATTCGGTGAAATTCTCAGACAATTTACAACTTGGACGAGAAATTACTACATTTTTAATGTAAATGTCGATAAAGAGTTAGAAAGCTATAGAAATTTTGACAAGATTCCCAAGAACATCTCTTAGACAGCTCGTTGTTCTTTTGCGAGCTAAAGATCATAGCTCTAGAGCTGCATTGTCGGGCCAGTTTCAGGACGTGCGTTTCAAAAGTTATTATTGTGAATTTCTAGTGTATTACGGTGTAATTATTACGTTATTGTGATTTATAGCTCTTGTACGATTCAGTAAAATTTTTCTAAAATAACCATTGTGAGGTTTGAAGGATTACGTTAAACAAACTTTCAAATTAAACGAATGCAGTTTTCGAAGAAATATCAATACCCCCTCCCCCGGTTGGATCATAAATTAAATTACTAGATATCAGTATCTTAAGTACTTTTTTTCTTCTTTATAATTCAAAATTTATTAAAATAATTATAAATATTTCATTAATTTATAAATTTCGTAAATTATGACGGTGTATGTAGGAAAAAATAAAAAATAAAATATGAAACGGATTTCTATTATTTTATCGTATGCAAGAAAGATGATTTTAGTCTCATTCCATTCAAGATGATGTTAGATCACGTGTACATGCTTCATTTAAATGATAATTGGATGGAAATATTTGAATAAGAATCTCATCCAGACAATGTAATGCAATGTAACTTAACCCATAAGAAAAAGTTATAAATGAAATAATAAGTTAAAATATGTGTTAAATACGTTGGTTTATTTTCTCTTTAAATGTGTTTATTATTATTATTATCATCATCATCCCCAACAAAGTGATAGACTACATTACAGCAATTTCGTGAATGAATTACACTGCTTAAAAATTTACAAGGAACAAATGGTATTTGCAAAGTAGTGTTTTCCGGCACCAACCAATCGTATTAAATTAAATATAGAGGATGTAGTAGGGCAAGATTTATTATCTGCATAAAAGAAGTGCAAGAAACCTTTTTATTCATTCGAAAGCCGCTAAATATATACATAAAAGTAAAATAACACCAACATTTCTACTTAACCATTTTCGGAAATCGTTCCTAATCCATAATTTTAATATTCTAATACTTTACAAACACAGAGAATATGATCGTGTTTAAAAAATTAAAGTAAAAATTTTAGAGTACTCTACAAAGTACTACGTCATTTGCATTTGGAAAATAACATTTGATACAAATATGAATGTCGATCCAATGCGTAAACGATTACTCACTTTATCTTAGACGACTCGAGTAAAATGCTTAAATAAGAATGTAGTAATGAATGAAATTCAGAGTAAGTCAATTATTTCCAAAGTAGCATAGGAAATGAGAGAATCTTTAAGAAGGAAAAAAAAAAAAAAAATGCGTAATTAGCAAAATAAGAAATCGTCTCTCATTATTTGTCGTATCAAAGTTAGCTTCCTTAACCTAGATTCATAATGTTCTGCTTGCATTAGAATAAATTGATTCAAAAATTCTGTCACCCGAGGAAATAAATGAAAAAAAAAAAAAAAAAATCTTTTACGTAGGCCTTGACTTTGTCATATCTCTCTAGAATATTTTTTTTTCTTCTCCCCAGACGTGTGAAACTTCTTAATGAGAACTGAAGCATGCCCTATTGAATTTAAAGACATAATCTTTTCAGACTAAAATTTTGGATTCTCTCTTCACCTTAACTTAATGCTTATCACGGTGTGTCCTCGCTTTTTATTGGATGAGATAAATTTGTGAAAGTGAGTCAAGGATGAAAATGGGCTTGTGGCAAAATTTCTAGTCGGAGGTGATACAGAATGAACAAGATAAACACTAGGATGTCTGAAAAAAAAAAAGTATATATATATTTCTTCTTACGCAAAAATTTAGTTTTGAAGATCCGGCTATAAAACGACGAGGAGACAAAATTTTAACAAAAATGTAATGAAAGTAATTTTTCTATAATAGCATTATTATTATTACTAAAATAATTTTATAAGAATTAGTGATAAAATGTATTGATCGTTAAAACGAAAGATTATCTAATAAACTTAACAAATTTGTGATAAAATTTCGGTCTAAATAATTCTTAATAATTTTAATAATTACGAACCTATAGAAGACTATGACCGTTCTTAAGTTAAATTTTAGTTTAAATTCAAACTAGCTTTACACTTTTTAATCTATTATATTTGTGTCTCCTTTTTCTTTTTTTTTTTCTTTTCTTCTTTTCTTTCTTTCTTCCTTTTTTTTTTGTAACTTATACGTAACTTATAACCTTTCTTTTTCTTAATACACTAGTACACTAGTTAGTTGTAGGGCGACTAAGGCGCCCGTTGAAAAAGGATAATTTCATTTTATTTATTTCTCACTTCAAATAATTCATTTGCTAGCATAAGCCCGTGCGAAATTTTTGCACTTTATTTATCTCTTCGTTAACTTTAAAATTAAATATTATTATTATTGTTTTATATACGTCATTTTTTAGATCATCACGACATCATATAAACGCTAATTTAATATTTATTTATTTATTTTTCACGTGAAAGCATATTTCATTTTATGCTGGAAAAAAAAAAAAAAAAAAAAAAAAAAAAAAATGAGAACAATTGAAAATTTAAATGTCATTTTAAAGCTATGTCTATTTTCATATTTTAATTTATTTATAAAATCTAATCAAAAATTCGTTACAAATAAGGTACCAAATGAAAGGAACGATTTTCCTGAATCCGTCGGATTAAACAGCTCGATCGGTCGATTAGATTTTTAAAAAATAACTAAGGCATGAAAAATAGGTGGCAACTTGCGTTCACACACAGACAGAGTCCAAGGAAATCTTTTAGCCTTTTTAAGCGTGACAGGCTCAGTCAGTCAGTGATGAGCGTAACTACATATGCTGATACCAGTATTGAAAAAGAAAAATCTCTAATTACAAGTTTTTTTTTTCTTTTTTTTTTTTTAATTTGATTATGAATATTTTATTCTTTATCATTTAATACAAGTTTTTAAATTCTTTTTCATCAGCATTTAACACCAGGATCACACACCTCTTTGCATCTGCATTGCATTGTATAATACAAATCTTGATCAATTTGACGTGGTTCTGCAGTTGTTTATTACAAGTAGTTGCCCAACGAAACATATTTTCTAGTGAAAGCCATCAAATAATGTATGCAAACTTATTTCCCTTTTCCTATAAAGAAGTAAATCTCTTACATTATCAATTCCATTTTTACACAATGTTTCATAGTGTACAGTCGGCAAATAAATAAAAAAATAAAACCACACCTCAACTAATTTCGCCGTAAATTATCGTAGAAACATGCAGCTAGTACAAATCGATTTGTACTAGTTTATAACGTTAAAGTTATGGTATATAAAATTAATAGTATTCAAATTTCCTTTTGCGGGAACCCTGATCCCATAATATATCCGAATATTTTGTGTAATTTTATAAACTGCAGTCACTAACGCTAATAACAGGGTGATTATAATTAAAGTTACAATCTCAAAACGCTATAAATTTAAAACTACCCATCAGAGCGATTTGATATTTTACCAGAGCAATCGTCAGGCAATGAAATTTTGTTTGGGGAAGGAAAAAAGTAGTTCCAACATGTTCCTATGGATGGCGCTGTCAGGGTAATGTCAGGGAAAACGCCTAAATGGACTCATTAAACACAAGAATGTTGTTATCAACAGAATGGAAAAGTAGGAAACAATAGACTTCAAGGGTTTACTGCAATTTTTTTTCAGCAAAAAGACAAGAATACGTGTTTACAACGGAAACAGTCATAGTGAAAAGGGAAAAAGAGGAGCTTTATGAAACAAATATTTTACAGATAATTAACGACACATTTTGGAACTATTATTATTATTGTTATTATTATTATTATTATTATTATTATTTTTTTTTTTTGCCAAACAAAATTTCATTGCCTCACGATTGCTCTGGTAAAATGTCAAATCGCTCTGATGGGTAGTTTTAAAATTATAGCGTTTTGAAATCGTAACTTTAATTATAATCACCCTGTATATCACAATTTACAGGAAATATGCTTTTGTGCATCTGCATAATATTATGCTAATTTTATAATATTTTATTCAGACTAAGGGATATAATAAAATATGGTTTAAAGAAATATCTCTCACAGACCGTAAAGTATGCGAATTTTTTTAACAGTCTGTATACACAAACAAACAGTGCTAATTAAACCATTTTCAATAGGTTAAAGTTCAGTCTGGGTGATTTTATGTTGCACAAGAGCTACGTAATGATTACGCTAATTTCAACAGGAACACATGCTATAGTAAACCTTGGCATTTAAAAAAATATTCATAGAAAGAAGAGCTTGAAGAAACAGACGAACAAAATTAAATACTTTTCACTTTTGTTAGAAAGTGTTAAAATGCCGTTTTAAGTTTGACTTCACGCCAAAAATCAATTTAATCTTTCAGTGTACACTGCGCTGCAAAAGAAAAAAGAGAAATTTCGATCCTTGTTACCATTCTTGTTGATTCTTTTGTAAAATGACCTCCTGAATCCGAATAGTACTACCATTTTGCTCCGTCACACACCGTTTTCTCGAGATACCACCCCCCTCCCCCAATTTTTATCACTGTTCGGTAATTTTAATGCCATGAATTTGATTTGGAGAATGCAAAAGAATTAATTTAGCACTTATATATATATATATATATATATATATAATGCTTAATAAATAACATTAATGATTAAAAAAATATAAGAAATGTGATACATAATTTCAGTGGCTAATCCCCCTCCCCCTAAATTTTTCTCTTGCCGCAAACGTTGATGTTTCAGAATTTTCCAACGCTGTAGCCCCTCAGAAGATATTTAACAGTTAAAATCCCCCCCCCCCCTAAAAATCAAATTTGTAGCCATAAAATTATCGAAAAGTTACAAAAATAGGGAGCCGTCCCTAAAAAACGGTGGGTGATAGGGCAAAATGGACGTCATATTCGGATTCAAGAGGTCATTTTACATAAGAATTTGTCAAAATGATGTTGTGGGCAATTTTCATGCCGAGCAGTGTATATTAGAAATATAAAAAAAATGTCCAAATTACAAAACCACTTAAAGTTGCCTCATAGACATATATTAAATTCCAATTCCCTTGCGAAACATTCTCAAACAAGTGTCGTCGTTTTAAGCAATCAACGCGTCACTGATCATTGACATTCCATGAAATGTAGTAATTACTCAAGTATTATGGATGTCACAAAATCTGTTAGAGATCCTAACCTCGAATGAAAAAAGTAACAAAAACAATGATCTATTATCAGTTTCTTTTACATTGTAAGACGCCTCGTTTCTCTCTCAGAAAGTTTCCCAAGACAAGAAAAGCTAAAGACAGAGCTACGATCAAGTAATACGACCTGAGAAGCATCAATTTACAACCCAATTACTTAGCCTTTTCATTTCTTGTGTTTAAGGCGCTGCATTTCTTTATTTTACATTCTTATGTTTTGGATCAGGGTTGTTCATCTCGGAATTAATTTTCTTTTAACTGTAATTGTATCTGCAACATAAGTTTAGTTAAACTCATGGCTGTCTATCTGTATTTGGAAATATATCACGAGGTAAATAGTTTTATTTGGTTACCAAGGTGTGACATGAGAAATTTCGTAGAAGGCTTCTTTATATGCAAATTAGTGTTAAGATTGTTTACAAGATAGTATATTTCTCGATACTTGCATGTTGACGCTTCATAATTAATAACATAGCATTACAATCTGATTCTATATTCTGAAAATTGTTTATTAACTTAAAAAAAAGTTATATAATTTATTACAAATGTAAAATGTATATAGGGTGATTCAAAACCATTGTTCAAAAATATGTATGAAGATCAGGAACATAAAAATAAACAAGAGACATACAGGAAGATATAGTCGCAAACGCAATCCAGTCGCGCTAAATGCCTATAGAGCCAGAGAGTTTACACAATTTTTTTGTTTAAATGAAAGTTTTAAAGCAGATAATTGCAGATGCTGTCACCAGCTGTAATACACGCCTCGTAAAGACGACGAAACGATCGATGAACTTTACAAGCATACCTGGTATACAAGGACGTACCCAAAGGGGGGGGGGGAGGGGGGTTAATGGGGTCCGGAACCCTCCCCAAATAAAACTAGAAAAAGATAATTTAATAAATATGGCTTTCTGAATTTGAAAACTGTTTTATAACAATATAACTTTAAAAAGGAAATGGCCTTTTTTTATGATCAGATTAGTTATCCAGAAAAAGAAGGTTAGCAGGGGTCAGGATTGGGACCTCTTCAATTGGACACATTTTTTAAATCTATTAGGAGAAAATAAAGAGTTTTAATAGCTATTTCTTATTCGCGAGCAGTTTTTAGTTAATGTTACAAATTTTTAAGGCTCATTTTAATAATTTATCGGAGTCAGTACTCGCCAACCCTGTCAGATAATTTCTAGCGCCACCACTGTTTTAACAAATTACGTAACTATACATTACGTGTTTTATTCATTTCACATAATGTCACTCTCTTTCTTTTTCAAAAATTCAGAAGAAAAAAAAAACCACTTATTTTTTTACATATTTTTTGATTCACGTTTTAGCACAGCGACACCCAAATGGAATTTTAAAGACTACCTTAATCCAAGTTACTGTAATTGTGACACATTTTTCAAAGCAAATTTTTTCGTAAATGTATTAAATTCGCAAATGTTCCAAATAGTGTTTTTCGTGTTTTATAAATGGAAATAATAATGTCAAAGATGAACTGATTTCTGATTAAAATTTAAATTTTTATCATACACAATTGAAAGGGGGGTAGGGTTCAAAAATTCATAGAAAAGAGCAGGGAATAAAAGAAAAAGAAAAAAAAAATGAAAACAACTCTCAATCAGAATATTCAGAAAAAATTATCGAGAAAAAAAAAAAGTACAGTTAGAGAACTCGAAATCCTGAACCTAGTTGTTGCAGCTCTGTTATAAATGTATACAGTGTACTTTAATTAAGGCTGTTCTCAAAACTCGCTCAAATCTCGCTCAACAACGTGAAACTTTCTGATACACTTCCAGAGTTATTTGTAGACAAAAATACACGAAATTCACAAGAGTTATTGTTCAAATTATAAAGAGCCACGTGTTTATTATTATTATTATTATTATTATTATTATTATTATTATTACTTCTACGACAGGACTATTTTCTTTTCAGACAACGATTTTGCGTTGTCTCCATTTATTGCACTACACCTTGAATTTGACAAGATGTTTGCCAATATCCAATTTTATTGTTTAATTTCTTAAACTATCTTAAAGTGTCATGTCAAATTTGTAAAACTCTTCCATTTTTCAAAGCCTACTGATAAGTAATAAACTCATTCTTGATTTTGTGTAAAAACCAATTGCCGATTTTGGTATCAGAGACCATCACCATTCATAAATTGGATGGCTTCCAAATATCCATTGGTAATATTTTCTGAATAAGTATTGATGCTGACTTCTAAACAATTGTTGGCGATATCTTCTGGATATATATTGATGATATCTTCTGCATATATATTGAAGATTCTAAATGTTTGCTGGCGATACCTTCAGGATATGTATTGAGTATAACTTCTGAATATTTGTTGGCTATATCTTCAGGATATACATTGATTATGGCTTCTGACTCTTTGTTGGTTATTTCTTCTGGATGTGGATATGTATTTATGTATTGATGATGGATTTTGAATATTATTTGTTGGCTATATCTGGCCAACAAATATTCGAAAACAATTTATTTATTTATTTTTTTATAGGATTGTAATATATAAAATAGTTCTGTCGTACTAAATTAAATTGTGTCTTTGACAGATCGGTAATATGACTCAAGAACATGAATTAGATAGACGTTCTCACTTTGCGTCTTGATTTTCTGAACATTCTTTCGTTTTTATGCAAAAATGGAAAACAACATTCTTTTAAAGTGTCTGAATTAGAATGTCTGAAAATTTCAGGTGCTTACCAAGGGAAAAAAAATGAATAAGAATTGTGAAAGAAAGTTGTATTTAAAAACAGCTTTAATGAAATCTGTATTAAATATACAAAAATACTTAGAACAATATATAATTTTTTCACATGAATACAGTATGTGTACGTTTCACTAATGGCCGTATTCACCATTAACTTCAACTCCCGGTTCAACGCAAAACTTGAAAAGCATCTAAAGGCAGGGTACTGCTTTCCATCAAAATTTGGCATGCTGTTTCTACCATCTAGTGTCGATGATTTAATATAATCTTTGATTGGTTTCTTTCACCTAAAAAGTCTGAAAATAACTATACCGTTAGACGGCAGCAACAACACGGCAAAATTTGCTGAAAATTTGTACCCTGCCTTTATACGCTTTCCATATTTTCATGTTGAACCGGGAGTTGAAGTTATTGGTGAATAACAGTCTAAGAATTGGAATTATGAATCGATATATTTAAAAAATCGAATTTAAAATCAAATTCTAGGAAAAGCTTCAATCTTGCATAAGTATTGGTGACAGCTTTAATTATAATTAACAAGAAATTATGCGAGAGGGGAAAATTATGTTCACCTTTAAATTTACTTATAATAGTGTTAAGGGGGTCCCTAGAAAAGAACTACGTCTAGCACCAGACGTGCATTAATTAAACGCTGATCCTGGACCCCTCCTGAAATAAAATTCTGGATACGTCGCTGGTGTTTCGACAATATTTCCACTTGCACAAAGGATTCATGTCACGAAATCCATTTCCAATTCCACTCGGGTTTTATGCACTAAGGTTTTCATCTGACTCCAAAGAAAAAAATCAAGAGTGGGCAGATCTGGTAAACGAGGTGGCCACGACTGTTCGCTGCAATTAGCTGTCACGTAAATGATGTGTACATCCGCCGTTTCTTTAATTGTGTCACGAATCATTCTTCCATACTTTCAGACACCCAAAACACGCTTTTCGTAGCTTTATCCTGGCTAATTTTCCTGGTGACCTCTAGTGCCTTTTTTTTACATCTGAATTGCGTATGCGACAGTATAACATATTACAGCCATTCACAATATCTAGCTTGGACGAATGATATAAGAGGAGCTGGCATACGGCGTATCAGCATGCAGGGCGAATGAAGTTAATTGTTGTCTACTTTATGGCTGTATCCATCAATAACTTTAACTCCCGGTTGAACCCAAAAATTTGAAAAGCGCATAAAGTCAGGGTGTAACTTTTTAGCAAGATTTGACGCGTTGCTTCTGCCATCTAGCGGTTTCAGATTTTTTAGCTGAAAATAACCAATCAAAGATTATATGAAATCTTCGACGCTAGATGGCAGAAGAAGCGTGCCAAATTTTGTTGGAAAGTTGCACTCTGTCTTTAGGCGCTTTTCAAATTTTTTCGTTGAACCGTGTTGGTTGGTTGGTTGGTTTTTACGTCGCACTAGCGCTGCACAATGGGCAATTGGTGGAGGTCTGAGACTCACCCCCTAGTGGTGGTCCGGAGATATGCCATCACAATTTTGATCCTCCACGGAAGGGATTGCTGTCCCGTTTCGGTGACCCCTAGAGGTATAATTTTTTATTGGAACATGGAGGGCATTGCGGTCACGACAGATTTTACGTGCACCAGCCACCATTAGTGTACACGACGATCTTTGGCCGGATCGAGTACCGAACCCGTAATCTTCCAATGGCAAGCCCAGCGCTCTACCGACTGGGCTACCGCGGCCCACCGTTGAACCGGGAGTTGAAGTTAATGGTGAATACGGCTGTAAGATAGCTACCAGCAATAGAAGCCAAGGCTACTGAAGGAGCCATATTGAGTAAATCAAAACATTGGCTAGTACTTATATGTTATTTTATTTATTTGACAGCTTAAAGACCTATAGTTATAATGACTTTCGTCTAGAAGGATTTATGTTACATAATTTTACAATAACAATGCAGGATTTCTTTATATAACTGTGTTATTTAAAGTCTTCTGCGGTTAAGATTTTGGATTTATGCCTTTCTGTACATGCCATCTTTTCTTATTTCATTACTCTAAGATATATAGTATACATAGGACACCCCAAAAATCCATGCCCGTGATGGGATTCAAACCCAGGACCTGAGAATCCAGAAGACAGAGTCCAAACAACAATCAACACGAACTAATAAGAACTAAACCCTCACGCCTCTTATAATAAAGTCACAGCAAACCTGAAGCATGTGCAATAGCCGAAACCTTGGAGGAATGATATAACAGGAGATGACATGTCCGGAAAAACATGAAGTCAAAGTCGTAACCACAGAAACCATTGAGTAATACGGTTATAAATAAAATTTTGAATTGTTTTTGTGGAATTACGTAATATAGAATGGATCATTTGAGACGAAAGTCATTCAAAGATTCAAAGACGGAAGGAGGCCGCTCACCACTATGCAGCGGTTTTGAGCGATTTCAACCTCCAAAGAGGGGCTCTGATGACAAATGTCACATAACAATGGGAAATTCTGAAAGAGCCCGTTTCTAGAGGTTAAGTCTCCACCGTTATTTATTGCATAAACATAAAAAAAAAAATACAATTGCTGCCAGATATAAAATCCCACGCGACAGAGGGCAGCAGTTATTTAAAAAGACAAAATTTAGGCTTCTAAGGAGGAGGGCAACAGAGATTTGAACAGGGAGCAGCCCCCGCTCACCGCTCGAAGAGCGGTGTTGAGCGCTTCTAGGAAAATCCACGTGAGCTGCTCCGACCATTATTAAGAGATCAAAAAAAAAAAAAAATTTTTTTTTTTACATCGTGCATCGCCTGGCTTAGCCAACCAGCGACAAGGGGCGATGCAAATGGGCATGGATATTTACAAGAGCGGCGCCAGACACAAGTCTACCCGCGACACGAGGCGCCGCTTGATTATAGGAGAGAGGGTGCCAGGCTGTGTGGCCTTCCGCGACAAGCGGCACGCTACCAGTTTAGACCCTTGCATTTATGAGGGCTACAGCAGCATCACGGGCACACGGGAAGATAACAAGGCGATAGAAGATTAATGTGTTTAGGAGAAAGAATATTTCTTTAGTTGTGATTTTAGGTTAGTTTGTTAGGTTACATAAATCCATTAGGAATGAGAAAATTTATTTAATTTATTAATTAAGGGTTTCCTTGTTAAAATGTTGTCCAGCCAATTGATTGGTCTGGGAGAGGGATTTCTAATATGATATTGTGCTGTTAAGGGGCAGTGGAAATAATAGTGTTGCGGAGTTCCCTCCTCGCCGCAAGAACACAGGGGAGAGCGTCGGCAATGAAATTTGTAAAGGTAAGATGGGGCAACAGAGATTAAAAACAGAGATGACTGTTGATGAGGAATGTCTAATTTTAGAGTCTTATATAACGAGGAGTCCATGGTTATAGTTCGAAGTTGCGCCGGGGATTAGCCCTTCGTGATAAGGGGCGTTGTAGTGACTAGAAATGATTGAACTTGGAGAGGGACACCGCACAAATTGAGAGTCACGCCGGAATTAAACCATATCGACAATGGGCGTTAATTGATAAATAACACAGGTTTTAAACAGATGTGATAGTTGGTGAGAACTGTCCTATTTGAAAGTCCTGTATTACAATTAGTCCATATGTTTGTCTGAACTTGCGCCAGGAATTAACCCTTCGCGACAAGGGACGCTTTTATGAAATGAATTTATGCAGAAACGCATTCATACTTTTATTGTTGCAGTGAAGTAATGACTGTAACACTGTTGTATCACAAAACACTATTGAAGTAATGCTCGTATTCGTTGATTATAAAATATGCTTTAACGATTATAAACTCGAAGAAAGAAGAATTCGGTTCGGTTCGGTTCGATGAGTACTGAGATTTATTGCTTGCCTCTAGGGCCGCTTATATCTCGAAAAATCCACACCACAAGGGTTTACAAGTTTTATTACAAGAAACAGACAAGTACAATATTTTTGAAGACATAAGACATCACAAACATCCATGCCCGCACCAGGATTCGAACCTGGGACCATTAGATTCGGAAGGCAGCATCCTACCGCCCGAACCACCTGGCCGGCAAAGAAGAATATTATTCTCGTTGTCAAATCCTTCATCTAAGTTGAAAGCAGCACAGAGGGGAAAAGTACCAGAATGCATTTCACATACATAGATTAAAGCACACTCAAACACACGCACCAAAAAAAAAAAAAAAAAAAAAATCTTTCCCTCCCCCCCCTCCCTTTTTTTTTAGAAGAGCCTTAAATTTAATTAAACCACAACATCAATTAGTAGTTTAAGAAGCTTTTCAGAAAGTAGAGTATTTAAATTAATTCTGTTTGAGATATCAGTCAAAAGATTATAGATTCTTTTCAATTTGATCGTGAGGGATGGACGAGAAACAATATTCTCGAGCCATCCCTCAGGCCTAAGCGTAGAATTTCTAATGTGGAAGGAACTATTAAGGGGACAACTGAAATAATAATGGTCCGGTGTGCCCTCCTCTCCACAAGAGCATAGGGGCGTGCGTCGGCAATGGAATCTATGAAGGTATTTCGGGAATGGCCCATGACCGATAGGAAGGCTGTTGATTCTGGAGTAAGTGACCAATCATTGACAGTCGCATTTGGTATCAGGGAAAAGGTATATCTACCATTTTCTGATTCTTCCCCCCAGGTAGAGATGTGAGCGGGGAAAAAACCCGGGTTTAAACCAGGGAATAAACCCGGTTTTTTGGGAAGGGAATTTTGAATGTTTCCAAAACAAGGGAATTTTGAAAGTTTTCAAAAGTTACGAATTTATCTTTTTTTTTTTTTTTTTTTTCTGAGCTTAGATATGTTCTAAGGCATTTCAAAATGTTATCTCACATTTAGATGTTTTTATGATCTGTCAATTTTTAAATAGTGCTTTTAACGTCTATAAATTTAAAAAGTGCAAATTTCAAATTTCATTAATTAACAGATTTATTTTCTGTTATTGCAGTATATTTATATCTTAGTTCTGACTGTATACACACTAAGTTCAATGTAACACTTCTTTTTTTTTTAATCGCAATATCATTTTTCAGTTGTATATCTTTAACATTTTATTTCAAAAATAAAACAAAAATACTTCAAAATATTCTGCATTTACTAAAACAATCAATAATATTACAATGGAAAATATTATTTCAATTAAAATTCCAACAATATTAATATGCAAAAAATAAAGAAAGAAAGAAATAACAGCCAAATTATTTATTAGCTATTGAATATTTTATGTATTGATTTGATGCACTAAAAAATTATTGCTCTAATTCTTAATAACCGAAGAACTCGCGCTCGATTTTGTTGCCTGTGCTCTTTAACTGATTATGACAAAATTTCATGAACTATTGTGAAATTTTATTCGACGAATTATAATAAAATTTAATAATTTTAAAGTATTCTAACCATAATTTAATTTCATGTATTATTTTTTATAACATATTTTATTATGGTAGGTATTCAATAAAAAAAAGAAAAAAAGTTCTAAAGTTATTTAAATAGGCAGACAAAACTCCATAATTTATTATTGTCAATAACGTAAATCTTTAATTTTTTACAATTTTTTCTAAAATAATCACATAATTTTTTATATCACTTTTATTTAAGCAAACAGAATAAAATTGATATTGAAACAAGTTGTTTGTATATTTAAAAGAAGTGAAATTAAATCGAAACACTGAATAATTGTTTCTTCCCCTCAGAGTTTCCAAAGTTCCCAAAATTCCCGGTTTAAACCCGAAAATTCCCATGTTTATTCCCCTGAAGCAAAATTCCCGGGTTTTTTACATCTCTACCCCCAGGTCTGCCAATCTCGTAGCATAGATTGTTTTAATATTGTCTTAATGTACGAAGGAGGTGCTGGAAGAGAATAGTTAATACAGCAGTCCTCTGTGGCACTTTTTGCTAAGGAATCTGCCAGTTCATTACCGATCACACCCCTATGGGCAGAAACGTGTGCCAGAGAAATTTGGAAATTTAGGTCATTTCTTTATTTTGATTGCCTGAGGGTGTCTAGCTCTGTGACGGACAATGGCCTGCAGATCCGACAGACTATCACTAAAGAGGTGGATTTTTTGCTTGGTATCTGTTTGGGCTGTGATCCACTCCAGAGTCTGTACCATTGCGAAAAGCTCTGCTTGAAAAAACTGAATTAAAGTCCTCGAGTCTGCATGCCCACCGATGGATGCATTCGTTATTTTTGAGAACACAGAAAGCAGCCGCGACCCCATGTTCCGTTTTAGATTCGTCGGTGTAGACCGCCACTGGAACCGACAGAGAGAAACTATTTTTTGCACATAGAGTAATTAAAGAAGCAATGTCCTGTGCTGGGTGAATTTGCTAGCTTGGAACAGAATTTTGAATTTTTACGCCGGGGAAAAGTAAATTTGAAAGGCTTTGATTTTTAAGTTGCAAGATATTCGTTTTATTATGACCATATTTCAATTGGAGATGTACATTAGGGACCCCGGTGATGACAGTGAGAGCGTCTGTAGCGATAGTTTTGTAACCACGCGAAATTTGGAGTAAGAACATTCTTTGAACTGAGTTAATTTTGGTTTTTGCAGTTTTAGAAAGACACCCATTGTAACGATAGGTCTCCAAGCTGTCAAATTAATAAAATAGTAGTACAATTCTATCCAATGTCTTTGTAGACTCAATATGGCTGCTGCCGTAGATTTGGTTACTATTGCGGCAGCCATATTGAGTCGACAACACTTATAACTTTATTTTTCTGGTATGCTGATACGCCGCATGCCAACTCTCCCCTTATATATATATATATATATATCAAGAACCAAGGCCGAAACAGACTGTTAAACTGTAAAGAAAAGCAAGCAGTATGAATATGGATAACTGTGTAAGCGATGGTTGAGATACTAAAAAGTTTCATAATGGAAAGAAGTATTTTATTTCCCTTTCATTCATTGTTCGACTATTTTTAATGACATTGATATTTTTATCAGTATTTGGTATTATAGTGGTTGTTTATTGTTTACGGATATTTGAATCAGATAACTATCAATCATAAATGTCGTATAGGTTATTTATGTTTATTTTAATACACTGCAAAAAAAAAAAAAAAAAAAAAAAAAAAAAAATATATATATATATCATACGTTTTACCATATGAATGGTTAAATTTAGCTGCATTCAATATCTTTAGAAATTTTAAGTGCTATGTTTCACCTTTCAAGAGTGTTATTGCAGTAGTAAGTACCACTAAAGTGTTGAAATTTAATATCTAATTTTTAATTGCAAATAAATTGCCTAAATTGACACTATTTTGGGGCAGGGGTTGAATTTTATATTCAAAAGTGCAGAAGCGTTTCATGAGACTTTCTTCCATCTTAAAACCATGATGACTTACAGATATTATTAGCATACTAATTATGACGTATTAATACCTTGGTTACAATAATGATTAACAGTCTCAACAGAAGCTACGACAAAAATGATAACAATAAAGATAATAAATGAATAAAAATAAAGGCAAAAAATAAAATAAAATAAAATAAATATAAAATCTTTTTGTAAAAAAATAGAACCGACTCCAAAAAAAAAAAAAAAAAAAAAAAAAAAAAAATGTAAATGAAATGAAACTGTAAATTGTGCCTAAAAGTATAAAATAATTTCCTTCGCCAAACAACCTATAACACTACAATTAATCATAACTTTTGAAGTCGGCGCAAAATTAAATAAAATCTAATTAGTTTTTAAAGGTTTGTTTTTAGATCGGTAGCAACAAATGCTGTTGTCTCGAATGATCCATTTTCATGTTTCCTTTATTATTTTATCACTGTATACAATTGGTCCATTAGTAGCATCTACATAAAACAGTGAACATTCTTCACAATGCAGTATTTATGTTTCTACGAAGTTAGAGTTTCCTTTGCAAATTTAGTATAACTTTGATAACTATCATCTTTGGTGGCTTTTGGATTTGGCGATCAAAACGTAATGCGAAAATATACACGCAAGATGTATATTTTCATAATATATACTGTACGGAGTATTGTTTCATATTCTTGATTATTCTCTTAATATACACTTAATATACCTTATCAAAATAATCATGATATTCCAAAGAAATTAAATATGTTTGCCAGATAATTTTGCGATTTTTCGTTCACCAAGGACGTCAGATACCAGCATCTTCGCCAATTTTTGCTGCTTACGAAATCTTATTTGTTTTCTTGAATCAAAGCAGTTTTCGGTTGCGTTTTCCAGGTGACAATGTGAGATGTGTATTTTGAATAGGATTTGATTTTTGTATTGAATAAAGGTATCAATTTTTATTTAATTTTGCGACGACTTCAAAAATTATGATTAATTGTAGTGTTATAGGTTGTTTGGCGAAGGAAATTATTTTATACTTTTAGGCGCAATTTACAGTTTCATTTCATATCCATTTTTTTTTTTTTTTTTTTTAGTTGCTTGAATAGTAGTTGCTTTTTGGAGTCGGTTCTATTTTTTTACAAAAAGATATTATTTTTCTCTTTTCACTGAAAACTTATTAGAACATCAAAAGACATTCGACGGCAGTTTTACAAATCACAACTTCCAAGAAAAGTGACATAACTCAAAAAATGGTTTATGTCACTGAAAAATACATGAAATGCACACAATGTGAACAAAAATGTTACATCTCCATTTAGTAAGTTATCCACTTAAGAGACAGTTGTGCCAGTTTTATTCTAGTCAAGTTATTTTACAGTTGATTTTTCTCAAATGCTGCATTTTTAAGTTGTGTCACTTTTCTTGCCTTTATCGGATATGAGCTAAAAACTATCTATTGAATGAACATACGTTAAGTTAAAAAGTCTTTAGAAATGTAAAGAACGGATGTGCTGTATTCGTAACCAAAAATTCTGTTAGGCATATATATTGAACTTTACAGTGAATACGTGTCACCCGCTGCGCTGGAAATTGCGCAGCATAAAATTCAAACAAAGAACAAAATATGCATTGCAGCTGACGGACAGAAGTTTCAACATCGATACTCACATACTGCTTTTACCAGTGTAGCTGCATGCGTTCAGCAGTTAGAGTGAGAACAAACTTTTGTGAGTATCCTGTAATTTGTTTATATCTTAATGAAATCCTAATAAAACCTATTTCAGGCCAAGATCATTACGACAACAAAAAAAGTATTAAAATTAAATCATCTCTTACGAAGTTATAAGCTAACAAATTTCAACAACAACAACAATGGGAAACATGGTTTGTATTGAGAACCTCTTCCTTTATGAAGTCGGTTTAAAACGTCTATGCATTAATCGATGTGACCGCTTATAATAACCATACTTTGAATTTTACATAGCATAAATGTCACCCGCTACGCTACAACATGTGCAATGTCGTTCAAGTGTGCACAAAGTAGGAAATTGTGAACAAACAAAGGCACGTTTTAAGCGTTCTGTTTTTAGCATTAAAGTTTAAACTATCTTTTCGTACTAAATCGATGATGCTCTGCAATTTTATAATTCACTTTTTTCCTCTGACTTGAACCGTTTCCGAGATAGGAACGCTATCTCCACTGTTTTCCATCAGGTGGCGCTGTAGGCGGTTGAATCGCGTAGCACATGCCCACTTTACTACATCTACATACCACTTTTATGACTATAGCTGCAGCTGTTCAACAGTTAAAAGAGTTGGGACTAACTTTTTGGGTCACCCTGTATTTTCTTTTGATCGTAAAAATATTACAATGGGACCTATTTCAGACCAAGACCTTTACAATAAAACAAAAAGTATCAAAATCGGATCATCCGTTCAGAAGTTATGAGCTAACAAACAAAAACAAAATAAAAAAAACATACGCTTTAAATTGAGAACCTCCTCCTTTTTGAAGTCGGTTAATTAGAGCATCTCTTACGAAGTTATAAGTTTACAAACACCTACAACAACACATAGCTCAAATTAAAAACACCCTCCTTTCTGAAGTTGGTTGAAAACGACTTTGCGCTAATCGATTTGACAGCATACAGTAACAGTACTTTGAACCACAGAGTATACGTGTCATCCGCTACGCTGCAAAATGTGCAACATAGTTCAAGTGTGCACAGTGTAGGAAATTGCGGACAAACCATTGCACGTTTTAAGCGTTTTATTTTTAGCAATAACGTCTAAAAACTGTCTTTTCGTAGCAAATCGATGATGCTCTACAACTTCGTAATTAACTTTTCTCCCATCTTGAACCGTTTTTGAGATAGGAGCGCTAATTCCGCTATTTTTCACCAGATGGCGTTTTATTTTCTTTCGATTGTAAAGATATTACAATGGGACCTACGTCAGACCAAGATCTTTACAACAAAGCAAAAAGTATCAAGTAACCGTATTTTGAACTATATAGCGTATGTCTCACCAGCTACGCTACAACGTGTGCAATGTAGCTCAAGTGTGCATAGTGTAAGAAATTGAGAACAAACAAATGCGCGTTTTTAGCATTGTATTTTTAGCATCAATGTCTAAACTATCTTTTCGTACTAAATTGATGATGCTCTGCAATTTTATAATTCATTTTTCCCCCTGTCTTGAACCGTTTCCGAGATAGGAACGCTAGCATGAATGTCTAAACTATCTTTTTGTACTAAATCGATGATACTCTTGAACTTTGTAATTCACTTTTTTCTCTAGAACCGTTTTCAAGATAGGAACACTAACTCCGCTATTTTCCACCAGGTGGCGCTGCAAGCGGTTTAACCTTGTACTGCATGGCCATTTTGCTATACTTACATACAATTTTTATCACTATAGCTGCAGCCGTTTAGCAGTTAAAAGAGTTCGGACTGATTTTTTTGGGCACCCTGTATTTTCTTTAGATCGTAAAGATATTACAATGAGACCTATTTCAGACCAAGACCTTTTCAACAAAACAAAAAGTATCAAAATCGGAGGATCCGTTCAGAAGTTATGAGCTAACAAACATAAAATTCTTCAAAACACATATAATAAATTTTCATTTCCTGCATTTGCACTCTGATGTTTCTACAGTCTCTCCATCCTCCAAGTGTAGCACTTCGTCACCCTGCAATAGTTCCAACCTCCAAGTGTAGCACCTTCTCTTCCTGCAATAGTTCCAACCTCCAAGTGTAGCACCTTCTCTTCCTGCAATAGTTCCAACCTCCAAGTGTAGCACCTCCTCTTCCTTGAAATAGCTCCAGCGTCAAAGTGTAGCACCTCCTCTTCCTGAAATAGCTCCAGCGCCCAAGTGTAGCACCCCCTCTTCCTGAAATAGCTCCAGCCTCTATCTGACTTCCAGTTGAATATATTTTATGTAAGGACTTAACTGTTAACCATGTGATTCAAAAGTACATATAACTTCTCTGAAGTATGTGTAAAACCAAATTCCCTGATGATGCCTTCTTGTATGTAGGCGAAAAGCTTTGGAAGTTTTTTATATTTTAATAAATGTATTTTTAACGTGTTTTTAAAATGTTTTTAATCAATTTAAAACATAAAAAAACATACGGTTTGAATTGAGAACCTTCCTTCCTTTTTGAAGTCGGTTAAAAATAATAGGCAATGTACTGACTTATCGGCCCTAAAACTCATAAACGAATGTCTTTTAACATAAATAATTAATCGTTACTTCAATGGGTTTTAGTTCAAATTTTATGTAAAATGAGGTTTTAGATGTAATATCTGAAAATTACTTAGTTACTTAAAAAAGATAATAATAATCATTCATTAAAAAAAAAGAAACTTAAATTTCCTTGTTGAATCAGGTGATTAGCATGGCTCCTGGGATTAAGATTAATCTGACTTCTTTACGATAGAAATAATCGTCATAACGTAAGTGCATTCAGCTCTATTATACCATGTTAAGCTTAAATTTTGAATAATTTAAAACTATTTCAAATTGGAACATCTAAATACAATAGGACTCTGGTCATTATCATAAAAGATAAACCAGTGGTAGGACAGTAATACAATCATTCATTCTTGATGTAATGTTTAAACAGACAAACAAGCAAATTAACTAACTGACTAAGAAACTGTCTAGACTACAGACGGGAATCCCATCAACTGAATGATTTTCAGATTCTGCAGTCATCAAAATGCGTAAAGACGTCAAAAAACTAATGTTGAAAACGTTACTGATAATAAAATGAGAAGAAAACTGAACCACATTTTTAGGTGGAATGAGTTTTATATTGAATATGACATAATTCAATTTCATTTTTTGAATTAATGAAAATTTTATTTTTTACTTTACCTACATATAGTTTCAGGGATGACAGTAGATTTAAATTTTCATAACGGATGTTATTCGATCCAAGACGCGCACCTGTTTTACAAGCGGTAAGATAAAAAAAAAAGTCAAGATAATATCACGAAGAGAGGTTGCTTTTAGGAATTCTAGCCGCCATTTCTCGTGAATCGTGATAAAAATCTCTTAATAAAATACAGGTTAAAGGGTCCCAAGAGTTTCGCCGCACATAGATTCATTAAAGAGTTGCGTAACTGGGTTGTCTGGACGTCTAGTGAAAAAGGAGTTGAGAAATGGGCTAAGATTTAAAGCACGTGTTGCCGAATACGGAGTGCAGACCTTATTTTCTGAAAAAGCTTTTACTTTTTAAACGCTCCGTAAAAAAAAAAAGGATTAGTGGAAAGTAATCTTCTCACTTTCATTTCTTTCTGAATTGAGAGTAAAAGTAACATTCTCTAACGTAATCTGAATATGTACTAAATATATATATATATATATATATATTGTCTGTTTGTTTCCTTTGAAAGATTAACGTTTTGAAAAATATTCTATAAGTAAATTGGAGGTAAATTAGTGCTGTGATAATTGCTATAAATGACTACAAAAAATATTTTATGATACAATGTAGGGAATGAACTCCGGTAAATTGATCAAATTTTGGTATGAAAAGTAAAACGGGAGGCGATACTTTCAGTCCATGGGCCATTTAGCCAAAATTAACGAAATGGTATAATTTCAGGGTACTAATTTTGCTTTTCACTATAGTCTGATAGGTTTATTAGAATGTCAAAAAATCATGATTACCATCTCAAAGTGGTAGCTAGTAAAAATTGCGGCCAGTCCAAGATGGCGGAAGTTGAGTTTCAAAAATCAATTTTATATCGAGAACTATTCATCCGATTTTGTTACTTTAAAAAAAAAAAAAAAAAATAATAATAATAATAATAATAATAATAATAATATGCGGGGCAGTCTTTGGGGACTACCGATAGAAGTGAAAACTAAGAAACTTGTGAATTGTATCATCGAGCTATTAGATTATTATTTTTGAATTATTTTTGGTTTGTAAAGAAGTGTTAATGACCAATTTAAACTTTAATCCTTGACCATAAACACTTCTTTATAAACCAAAAATAATTCGAAAATAATAATCTAATAGCTCGTCGATACAATTCACAAGTTACTTAGTTTTCACTTCTATCGGCAGTCCCCAAAGAATGTGTAGGGAATAATTTCGAATGAATTGTTTTATTTATCAGTAGAAAGTACTATCATGTATATGGTGAAATACAATTTTCATTTATTGCGCTATCGTACATAATTATTGCAATTATTTTACATAAAAAAGTTTACACTTCAGAATTATTGCAATTATTTTACATAAAAAAGTTTACACTTCAGAAAAATCAACTTCCATCCATAATTTCAACAACTCTTTCAGCATCATCACTGCCAGCAGCATCATCGCCAATTTCTAAAACTGATACATTGATTTTAATCACATTAAAAACTGAGATAGATAATATACATTAAAAATATACATTTTAAAATATTAAAAACACAAAAACATAAATTTAAACGTTTCGAGCCTTTTACAGGCTCCTCATCAGTAAAAAACATCAAGTGTAAATGATGAGATGAACAAGCAAGACTTTCATTATGTGAGTACAACGTATTCAACAGGAACTGCGCATGCCTCATTAAGTGGCGAAAAATGTTGATATGTGTACCAGCCCTCCAGGAAAATTCTTGAGTGATAATTTAAACAATTAGATACGATTATTTTAGTACTGTTAAAATAATAAATTACGAATTACAAATAAAAATAATGAATTATTAAAAAAATATATGTATCAAACTACACAATTATGCAGATGTAATGCAACAAATATAAGAAACAAGGGAACAAGATGGCAGAATCCGAGCGTATATGCAAAGTCATAAAAATAATTAATAGTTAATTATAAATAAAAATAATAAATTATTTTTAAAGAATGTATGAAGAAAAAATTAAAACAAAGCCAGTATGCAAATGTGATGAAAAAAAAAAAATCAAAAACAAGGGAACAAGATGGCAAACTCCAGACTTATATGCAAATTAATCAAACTAAGAAATTATTAGTTATAAATAAAAATAATAAAGTATAAAAAAAAAAAAAAAATCTGTATAAAGAAAACAAAAAGGAATATACCAGTATGTAAATGCAGAGGAATAAAAAAAAAAAAAAAAAAAAAGGAAGATGCAAGCGGAAACCGATGTGCCACGAATCGCTTTCAGTGCTTGAGAAATTGCGATATTACAAATTCTAAACTTCCGTTTTCTGGGGAGATCGGCTGTTTCAAGAAATATGGCTGACGGAATCTGGTATTGTCATTAGATAGCCCGCACCGGTAGATAAGCCGGTAGACTAGCCCCACACTCCACTATAACACAATTTTTTTTAACAACATACAATAGTTCTTTGAAAACCAAAAGTAACATCAACTATCATTATCAGGATCATAAATAAAATCATTTAATGGTTTTTCCCCTTTATAAAGAAATACTTTCAAAACAAACACTCTACCAATCGAGCGATCAAGCTCTTCTCTCACTTTGCTTTGCTTAATAAAAAAAATTCCTATGCTGTTTGCATTTGTTAGAAGGAAGATTGATATTTTTTATAAATTCATCTAAATTCACTTATACAATTGAAAACGTTTAATGCAATATATCAGCATGGCTGCCAACGTAATGCGGAGTATTGTTAGTACCCGCCCTTTTTTTCCACACCGCTTAATTTTTAGAAGAATTCTTTTTAAATACTACGTTGGGTACAAGGAAAAAATGAACTTTTTGATTGGAATATGCCACTTTCTGTGATCATGGTAGATACCAAATGGTAACTTTCTGGACAGGGAGCCACTTGAAAATCCGTGCAGAACACCCCGATAACGGCCGTAGATGGCAACCATCATCCGCTGTATAGGTGCACAAAATTTTTTTGTATTTCAAAATTTAATTTTATTGGTCCGATTTTAATTTTTTTTTTTCATGAAGAGGACCCTTTTTATCTTATTACATTTATTTTCACACGCTTAATATTCCGCGCTATTAAAAAAAAAAAAAAAAAAAAAAATCAATTCTTTAGGATGTATTTTTATAATTTGTTAATTTCTGACGTACTCATGATTTTTTTTTTTTTAATCATTCTCATTTTCAACGCTGAACTTTCTTTGTTTCAGATTGAACTGTTATGAAATTTTTTGAAAATGGCTTCTGTGTGTTTGCGGTTTGCAGATATTAAATCCGAATTTCCTCCCACTGGCATAAATTGGAACATATATCGCTTATGTAAAAAACATAGCGATGAAGAATGAATTTGCCCTGCCACACATATTTCTGAATCACTTGTTGGAGTTGGCTACAGGGCACTTACAGAAAATTTAAGGGAATTTCAGAATATCGGTTTAATACCTCTTGGTTTGGATTTAAAAAAATAAATAAATAAAGGTAAGGAATAGAAGGAACATTTAGAAAAAATAAAGCACAAAAGTGGCACAAAATGTGCTCCCTTAACTATAATAAAACAAAACTTGATAGAGCAAAGAAACGCAAATATTCGTCGTCCTTGCCCAGTATGTTAATCTCAGGACAGTCCACAGCCTTTATTAGAACCAAATGAGTATATATATATATGTTTTGTGTCTGTACAACATTATTTATTAAAATAAACGATGAAATGTGTTTCATATTTGCAATGAGAAGGGAATTACTCGGAAATCTTTGTATAAAGTTGTTTCTTTACAAGACGATAAATTTAAGAAAAGCACTGAAACTTCAAATAATGTTGAACTTAAAACATTCCTCGAGGGTGAAGATTTAGATACTAAAGAAGCAAAGTATCACTCAAAGTACTATACAAATTTAATACCTACGACCATCAAGTGATCTAAAAAATGAAGAGGTCAGTTCCATCTGTGAAAATATAGCTTTTACTTCTGTTGCAGGATTCGTAAGAGAGAAAATCCAAGCCTTTGAATCTGGAAGCACTGAAATTGTTTTCAAAATGACTCATCTTAAAACTCTTTATACAAATATTTTAGGAAATCTTCTGGGCATGAAAAGTAAAGACCTTCCAAATACACATACTAATCGTTTACGTGAGAGAATTCTTACTCATTTCCCACAGTTCAAAATTCAACTTTCAGGCAGAGATTATTTCCTTAATCGATATGATGCTAATATATTTCAAAATGTTCAGTCTGAAAATCTTGATTATGATGGTGTTGCATGCGAAAGTTAAATCAAACAAATTAGAAAAGTAATAACCCAGAAGAAAACTGCATTTGATGGTCACTTGAATGATGATCGGCAATCTGCAAGCGTCCCCCCAGAACTTCTGCCTCTAGTGTGCTATCTACTTCATGGTTGCACTTCAGCATTGAATATAACTAGAGCAACTCAGCCAATTAATAGTTTTCAACCACAGTGAACGTATTCTGAAAGGCAACATTATTCGTCATTAGAAAAGTCATAAATCACATATTCCATTACATCTCGACATGTCTCTTTTTGGAAGAACGAAAATAATACAGTAATTGAAAGCATGCATGAAAGAGGCCTCTTAATATTACCAAACAGAATTTGGGAGATAACAACAAGTCTTGCTTTCTTAGAGATTCGTAGAGTTCAAGAAAAAGGTGTCGCATTCCCTTCAAACTTGCTTCATGGTCTTTCTGTCATTGGTGCATACAACAACATTGATAATAATTATAATAGCACAACTTCAGAATCATTATTCCATGAAAAAGCAACTTCTATCTTTCAAATCCTTGCAAAGAAAAAGTTGGTGAGCCTCGTGAAATTGTTACAATCATTTCTTGTATTGATCAAAGTAACATAAAAGTGTTAGATCTTCCAGATAGCTATAGTATTGTGAAGCCTCTAATACTGCCCTCGAAAGAGCTAATTGTTCCAAAAGAAAACCAGACCACCCCTACCGAAATGTCAGTTTAAAAATTTGGATCTAACTAGAAAATCGAACAAGAATGGTTAGATCATATTGTCACTGGTAGAAGAGATGGGAGTTTAGATATTTCCTAGGCAGCTTCCTATGCTTCAAAGAAAGAGGCTTCATCATTTGAATTAACTCGTTGTTATATTTTACCCCTATTCGATGAAAGTTCTCTTCCGGCAATGCTGAAGCATGCAATGGAACAAATAAAAAAAAATTACTTCATTTTTAAATCCAGAGCAAACTCCTGTCATATGTGTATATCAGTCCCTATTTGCTTTGACTAAATGACCTATTTGCTTTGACTGCTTTGACTAAATCTGTCCTGTGGAACTGGCCTAAATTTTTTCGATGAATCCAATTTGTTGCCACACTTGGAGCTTTTTATATTGAACAAGCCTTTTGGAAAGTACTTGACCAGATTCTCGAAAATAGTGGTTGGAATACTTTGGTTTCAAACTCTGGAATCAAGATAGAAGCAAGAACAGGAGTGTATCTTAAAGTTACACATGTCACAAAAGCAAAAACCATTTATCAGAAGACTGCTGTGGTTTTATACAGTCTACTAAAAGAAGCATTTATGCAAGGAAATCCAAAGATTTCGTTTGAAGAATGGATTAATGAAAAATGTTCAAATTGCCCAACTTTTCGATTCTAGCTTCTAGTATTAAACCTAGAAATATTTCTCCTGTCTTTTATTCGGTCAGTTGGGGATGGTAACTGCGAATTGTATAAACAAATGCTGAACAAGTTAGCACCTTGGTTCTTTTGATGGACGATTGTACCAACTATGCTCACTGGTTGCCTGTCCATATAAAAGACTTAAAAGAGCTTAAAGACACTTCATCCAGTAACGGGATTACTTTTTCAAGGGTCAATCTGTTATCCACAAAACCAACAATTTATTTTCTGCACTCGTTGTAGATCAAGCTCATAAGCAAAACAATTCCCTTATAAAAGGAAGAGGTAGCGCTGTAGGTCTATTGCAAGATACAGTCATGTTGAGGACACGATGGATGTTCTCTGGGCCTCCGGTTAATTAATTAGGATATTGACAGCTATGCATCAGACACCCAAACATTTTACTTTTGTATACATGTAGTTTTATCATCTTTTCAATCACATTTCTAATTTTGTTTAAAAATGTATTCAATACATTTAAAAAACATGTTTGAAAACAGCCGAAAGTTGAACATTTTGAAAGTTTGAACATTTCTAAGGAATGAAACGTTTGTTGGTTTGGTTCCATTTTAACACGCTTTTATTAGCTTCCCCTGTATGTATGTTTGTAGGTATGTATGTTTGTAACCGCTCTGGGAGCAAACAAAAAGTCTATATTGTAAAAAAAGACTTGCCTTACGTGAACGCTGTGGCTGTGAGGTAAAGCTCCGCGCTGCGAACCTAAAGGTCTAGAGTTCGAGCCCAGTCAGGGGAGATTTTTAAAAAATGGTTTTTGTTTAATTCTAAATTATTTTAATTAAAGATTTAAATGTATGTAAATATTATGGTGTGTCACTCACACGATTTTCTCTTACCCTGTATTTTAATACTAAGATAGATATTTTGTGCTTTTTAGTTCACATTTCTATAAAAGCGTGTTCTTTAATTTTTTAAAACTATAATATTATTTGAAAGTAAAGATGATGCTTTTCAGGTCTATTTCTATTTTTGGAAATTTTTGAGGTATATATGTATATATATATATAGAGAGAGATTTTTATAAGCGTTCACTTTATTTCCATTCAACCTAAATAATAATAATAGTAATAATAATAATAATAATAATAATAATAATAAAAACTATAGTCTAACTTTTACGAAAATACATTAAGCCATGTTATCCTCAGTACCTTAATCTCAGAAAACAAAATTATATATATATATATATATATATATAAATCAAGATTCGAAAAATAGGAACGTTGTGTGCTTTTAGCTTAAAAAAATTTTACATATGGGATTTTAAAGCGTATGAAAAAATATGAAGAAATTTCGTTTATACTATTTTGATGCAAAGCATAGTTTTTGAGAAAAATGCGTGAGTGGCAAGTTCAACAACAAAGAAAAGTTCAGGGCAGGATATTAGCAACTAACACTTTCGTTGGTCCACCGAAGTTACGTTCACGGTTGATTGATTTATCATTTGATTTGGGTGAACGTAGAGGCTCAGCGATTACTGTGCTAGATAAAAAAATATTTGTTTTAAATTCATTCTATGGTAGGAATTATAAATTCGCTTAAATATTTAAAAACGTTAAAATTAACTAATTCTTCACTTTAAAATATGGATTTGCATTCCTTAGTAAAGACTAAATGTTAATTATCAATTTATTGCATCCGATTTATTTATTTATTTTTAATTTAGAATTAGAAAATTACTTTACTAAATTATGGTATGTTAAATGAACTTGACATTTGAATATTTGCTCTTCTTTTCCTTTATTTTTTGAGTAGGAGTGTTTGAATAGGCTTGACCTTAATGCATGACAAAGGGTTGCAGTTGAAACTCATGTTAGTAGGCTGGACATTGATGGATCATAAGTTGGATCTGAAGTGATCTAGAATGTTCCTAGATATTCTGAATGGTCTTTTGTAGAATCTTTTTTTTTTTTTTTTTTTTTTTTTTTAATACTTTTTTAATGCAAATTAATGTTTCACTTATCTTTAATGATCTTCATTTGTACAAACTGTTTTATTTTATTTTGTAAAAAAAAAAAAAAAAAAAAAAAATGCAATTAATATATCTATATCAACTGCACAGCATTTCAAAATAATTTTTTGTTCAGCACTTTTTGAATAATGAACAAAATTAATTTGTTGCGAGTCTGTGTGTTATTTATGCATGACTTCAATTGCATACAATAATTAAAGCAATCTATATGAATAATTAAAGCAATCTATATGAAAAACTTTCGTTGAGAACGTGCCTATGAAAAAGAATCAAAATGTTGATAAGATGAAATCTCTCAACCTTCTTTTAATTTTAATTCTGCAGGTGAATGAATTTTCTGATACATTTCAGAAAGAGACAAAGCATTCAAGTCATTACCTTTGTTAATTATCTGTAATAATAAGCAAAATAATAATGGAATAATAAGCAAAATAAATTTGGTGTACAATTAAAACGGTTTGTATAAGCTATAAGCATTTTTTTTTAATACACTCTTTGACCTTTTTTCAACTCCTACGAATGAATAGCTTTTCTGGACTTGATTTTGATTATTATAAGAAAGCGAGATATTAACGTTTTCATGTCCTATAAATAAAAAAGAGGGTAACGAGAACATAAATTACAAAAGATTATTGTGCACAGCTTTCTTTTAATCTACTTACACTCCACCACAAACTACTATCTCTATCATTGTCTTTATCTCACGAGTGTAATTCAGAAGTATATAACCGTATCATGCCATGCATAAACTTTCACTTACGTTGGATAAAGTTCGATTGTGATAAAATTCGATTAATTAAGGTGTGTCCGGAAACGATTGAATTCGTCTGATTCTTGACCCAATCCAATGGTTAACGTATGGTCCTTACAGATGTAATACCTCTCGATCCAACACTTTCGCAATAATGCCTTTAGGATGGATGAAGCAAGAAATACATGATAATTTTGACCCGTTTTGAAGGACGGCAAAGCCCCTACAGCAACCTTGGTATTGATATTAACTTGATCACTTTCATCGGGTCTGCCTCGGGCTCTAACAGTCGTGTCTATATAAGTTGTTGACTGGTCATTCGCCGGGGAAAGTTCATTGGAGTTTTTTGTTGCTGCAGTTCAAACACGTGAGCTAAACAATGAAGGTTTTGGTAAGATTGATTTTTGATGATAAAATTTTGAGGAAGTTTTGACGTCGAATCAAAAAGAAAAAAAAAAAATAAAGGATTTTGATTTAAGGTTGTTATATTGATAAGGAACTTATTAAAAATGGATACATCTACAAAAAATTATAATTATATATTAAATTAAAGATTGGATTATTATTTTATTTATTTATTTATTTATTTTTAATGTTGTACTTTCTTAGATATTTATATTTAATCTGAGCAGGAAACTCTTTCAAGTGGTAATCACCTGTTTTCAAAACAAAATTACGAGCATAAAATTTAATAAAGAATATTAGTCTCGCTAAATGTTAACTGTTGAATTAAAGTGGAAAAGTTGTAAAAAATTTCTAAAAATGAATTCATTTTTATAATACCTCTAAAAAACCGCTCTACTTAGGATGAATTCTAAGATTGCAATTTTCATCTGCGGTTGTTATGGGTTACAAATATTTCTAATTTGATTCATTTATCTCAATGTTAATCTCAATTTATGAAATATTCTAATATGATTTTATTTTATTTTTATCGTCTGCAGACGATATGCGCAGGCCATGCCATGTATGTATATATATATATGTATATATGCGCATGCCATGTAAATTTATGAAAATGTAAATGTAAATGTGATGTAAAAGTAAATCTGAAGTTTAATTTCCATTACTTGATATCTATAACCGTATTAAAGAGACATAAAATAAGTGAAAATTTTAGATATAACATAAAAAGACGTTACGTTTTAAGAATTTTCGATGTTCGATATATTCAAGTTACCTGGCATTACTGAACGCAGAGTAATGTAACGTATCAGTGACGGATCCAGAACTTAACTTTTTTTTTTTTTTTTTTTTAGGTGGGGGGGGGGGGGGCGCTAAGAGTTTTCAGGATGTTATTCCAGATCAATGAAAAATGTACAATTGTGAATGTCAATGCTTTTTTTTTTTTTTTTTTTTTTTTGGGAAGGGGCTGGGCTCCCTTAGATCCGCCACTGTAACGTATGGCTATGTCTTTTTCGAATTTGGCATTCAAAATGTAAAATTTAACTTTTATTTTATTTTATTTTGTTTATTTATTTTTTGAGGATATTTTTTTGCGACCCTGCAGTGTAAATTTTACCAGTGAATTAAGTACAATGTAAAACTTTTTTTCCCCGAAAAAAAATTAGCATTTGAAAAAATTTCGTTGCTAATGAATTATTTTGGTTTAAATGATAAACCCTAAAAATGAAATATTATGCTTCAAATATTTTTAATAATTGTCTCAGTACTATCTTCTTGAGAGTGTGATTTGCTCAGCAGATATTTTATCCAACAGTAACTGACTGCTTATTCAATCCCCAGGGAAGTTCTTCCAATTTTTCTTTTTATGTTTGAGATTTTCAGGCATAATTATTATTGTTAAATATGTCAGCTGAACAATGATGACTTAATTTAAAAATTTAATAAACGCTGATAATTTTTAAAAGAAATTCCATTTTCTAAAAAAAATTATTGTGCTTTATACTTGTTTGTTGATCACAAAAATTGTAAAATGTTTTTGATTACATTTTTAAGATTTTTAAAAATTTATAATCATATTTCGACACGAAAAAAAAAAAAAAAAAAAAGAGAGAGAGAGAGCGCTGCATTTAAAATTACAAATTTCTAGAAAAGTAATAATCATCGTGAGATTTCTACCGAAATAAATTTAATTTATTATACATTAATAGTCTAAAATTCAAATGACAAACAAAGATTTTTTTCGAAATTATTGAAATTGTTAACCATGAATAAGCACAAACAGAGAATATATTTATTTATTTAGAAATATTGCGGGTTTTGTTGGTTTGATAGAAACAATTAAAATTTCTGAGGTGCCATATCTTGACCAATAGGGTATGTTGAACAAAATTTGTACCTATCATTTGTTTCGATTATGCTCTTTAATTCCAAGTTGGTTTCATTTCAAAACAAATTTTACTGATTATGGTAATTCCCTTGTCAGCAAAACAGAAATAAACTTTTCGTCAGTCCGATGTTCATGAAATTAGTTAATATCATCGAATTAAGTTCCAATTCTAAGTAAAATAATAATAATAATAATAATAAAAGGTGCCATCCTTCTATAGTATTTTTTAGCAAAACGAAAACAAGAATTTCTATTACTCTGACGTTTATTTAATTATATCAAGAATATGTCCAAAGTACAGGTGTAAAACAAACTGCTAATCTTTGCTTTAAAATTAATGCAAATAAAAATTAGCAGTTAAAACTGATCTTTCTTTCCAGGCTGTCCTCTTGTTTTTAGCTTTGGCGTCTACTTCTCTTGCCATCATAACTATTGACTTGGGACACCATCATCACTATGAGCCACATCATTACGGACATTATGGTCACGGCTATGGGCACCACTATTACTATCCTTCCTATGTATACGGTCACCACGGCTATTACGGTCATCATGGCCATGGTCACGGAATAAGCATTGGTTTTGGAAAGTGAAGAGATGGAACAGTAAAAAGTGTTAGGTATAAAATTTTCATACATTTTTTTTCAATTACTTGTATTTTCTGTTGGAAAGAATATGTTGAGAAGAATGGTGAAATCTGAAGAAATTAAAAAATAATACATTTTTAAAGACTACATAGATAATCGTGAAGATTATTTTGATTTATAGATATTGTTCGTAAGTTTTAAGCATTAGGTAGCAGTGAAACATTATTTATTTACTCGAAAGGCCCTACTATCTCTGATGCTCTAACCGAGATGGCCTAAAATTAAGATTGGCAGAAAAGAAAGTAAAATCGCTTTAAATAATTCACAAAAAAATAAAATAAAAAAATAAAAAAAATAGTAAACTTAAGAATGTACAATACCTAATTTCGTCGACAGCTAAAGCCCATGTTATTTTATGGGGAAATTCGTTTCCACAATTACTTATTGTTTAATTTCTTTTTCACTTATAGAAAATTGAAAAAAATTAAATTTATGCTCATTTTTATTATTTATTTATTTATTTATTGTATCTTATTTTTGAGTTTATAAAAGCAAGCAAAAAAATAAAAATAAATAAAAAATAAATAAATAAATAAATCATCTAAGTGAATTTTTTTTTTTTGTTGTTGTTCTTGTTGCTGTTCGGTATTTTACTTAACCACCTAGTAAAAGCATGACAACAATATTATTACCTACGAGGAGTTATATTAAAATTTTAATTATTACTAAAATGGAAAAATAGCTATAAAAATTTGTTTTATGTTTGTTATTCTCAAGACTTTTCTACACAGTTACACGCTAAAGTTACACGCGTATCTTGACCTTTCGAAGACCGTCATAGTAGATAGTATGGATGTGGGTTTCTCCAATCTAGAGTTCCCTGAAACTAAGCAGCCTATCTGTAGCCAAATGAATAGAGCTTTGGCTTTCGGTTGCTTGGTTGAATTTCGAATCCCGGTTCAGAGTGTTTCATAATCCCTTTCAAGTCGCTAGCTTTAGTCTAATGAGCTTTAATGTGTCCAAAAAAAAAAAAAAAAAAAAGTAGGGCGACAACCGATCTAAATTTTGAAACCAAATAAATCAACTTTAATAGCTGTAATTTACAACAATGTGTACATAAATATTTATTAATATGCAGAATAAATTTTATCCAAATATCCATGTTATGTTTAGTAATAATTAATACTTTATTATACTCTTACGTATGCTGGTTATTATTTATTTACATATTTTATTACAACGAAATTTTGTTTAACTTCTTCATCGTTATCATTTGTTCAATCTTTTGAAAATCTAGCACAATATGTAAATTCAGTGGTTATTCAAAAGTTTTGGTTTCGTTACGGTGATAACATGTTTTATATTTTCAATAAAAGTAGCTTTTAAAGCTTCTATAACCATGAATTCAGTAAAGTAGAGCAAATCAGATTCATACTCCTTTCATCGTTAATCTAGCAGCACTATAACATCTTATATAAAAAGAATATCGGACTCGTAAAAAAAGTTCAACTTCCGATTTTCGATGGTTTTACACGTTTTGAGAGGTCCAGAATCCGATTTCATCATTTTTAGAAAGTGTCTGTCTATCTATGTGTCTGTGCGTGCTTGACAAAAAATTTGTAACAATTGTATCTTAAGAACTACTGCACTGACTTACATATAAATTGATATGCAATTGTCCCATGGCATAAATTAACATCTATCACATTTTGGTACAAATCGCTCATTATGTGCCGCTGCTTTACTGCGATTTCTCACATTTAAGCGAAGGTTATATCTCAGGTTCTGTTGCGTATAATCGAAAAAATTGGACACGTGAGAGATTCATTATCAAACACTATGTGGACTGAATTTAGGTGCATATCGACCGACAGGTGGCGCTGCTATGCTATAATTTTTTTATGAACGGGATGACTATATCTCAGATTCTAATGTATATAACTGAATAAAACTTGGTATATAAGAGGGTCATTATAAATCTATGTTACTTCAATCTGGGTACATATGGGCCGGTATGGGCTTCTGTGCTGCAATTTACCCCGTGAATAGGAAGACTAAATATCAAATTCTGTATATAAATGTACCAAACTTGATATGTGAGATAACCATTATCAAAGTGAATGCTGGTTTAGTTTGGGTGTATATAGGCCAATAGGTGGTGCTGTTATTTCTCACTTTTTGGGACTTTCCACATGGCTACATCTCAGCATCTATTAATTAAAATTGCAGTAAATTCCATTTGTAAAATCTTTTTTCTGAGAAACTATATTAAAATTTTTTGCATATTCAATTGTAAGTGTTCTCTTCTATATAGAATGTATAGAAAAGTTTTGTGATGGCCACAACATACTAGTTTTCCCTGGTTAATTAATTTTCCTGTTTGATATTTTGGACTTCTGTATGCTTTCCTCTCTGTCTACCTGTCAATCTGTCACTTCTCTAACTTCCATAAATATTTGTTAGAATGCTTATAAAAGGATATTGGAAGTACTCGAAGTGAATAGTCCTTTTTGTAATGAAGGTTTATTTATTTATTTATTTTCTATGTATGTATACTGAATTTTTATTACACTATATGGTACACAAGATTTATCAGATAATATATAAATATTCTCAAAAACAATACATCTTATGCTTTCTCTTTAAAGGTAAAGCTACAAACATAATTTCTGGAAGACTTCCTCTCCCATAATTTAAAAGGATATTTATTTTATTGATATCATCTCATGATTGATATCATCAAACGATATTTATTTTATTGAACATGAAATGATGTGACAGCTGCGTACAGTTGGAAAGTTTTCTATAATTTATACGATTTGAATAATTTTATTTCTTCTTCTTCTTCTCTCTCTCTTTTTTTTTTTTTTTTTTCAAATCATAAGAGTAATAAAATCGAGTAATAAGTACTTCGAAATTTTCAGTAATAGAGGAACATCATAAAAGTATTATCAAATTTCTTGAATAATATTTACTATAGAGTTCTAACAACCATGTGACTTTCTTATTAGCAACCGTACTTTGAAGGACAACGCTAATTTTTCCATGCCTTTGGAAGCGTAGTAGACGAATGTTTTTATGATTTTACAAATACATTTACAAAACTGTGTTACAATGTATTTGTAACACTATTTCGCAATGGTAAACAATGGGTCAGTGGGGTCATCTGTCCCTCAGCAAACAAATATCATCTGCCTGTGACGTCATCTGTTAGAACTCTATAGCATTTTTTTTTTTTTTTTTTTAAGAGCTATTTATGCGTCAAAATTTAAATAAAAACAATTAATTTATTTATCCATCAATTTGCGTGCTATCTTATATAAAGTCGTTGAGTAACGTCACCCGGTTTTATTGATGGGAAATAGATTATAATTCCATTTTAAATACCGTGCATGCGCTTTAGTTCTTTTATAAAACCAAAATATTTCAAATTGTTTACAGAGTGATTATAATTAAAGTTACGATTTCAAAAGGCTATAATTTTAAAGCTACTCGTCAGAGCGATTTGATATTTTACCAGAGAAATCGCGAGGCGATGGAATTTTGTTTGGCAAAAGAAAAAAAAAATAGTTCCAAAATGTGCCGTTAATTATCCGTAAAGTATATATTTCATGAGGCTCCTTTTTTCTCTTTTCACTATGACTGTTTCCACTGTAAGCACCTATTCTTGTCTTTTTGCTAAAAAAAATTGCTGTAAACCCTTGAAGTCTATTGTTTTTTGCTATTCCATTGTGTTGCTAACAACATTCCTGTGTTTGATGAGTCCATTTAGGCGTTTCCCCTGACATTACCCTGACAGCGTCCTCTTTAGAGACATGTTGGAACTACTTTTTTCCTCCCCCAAACAAAATTTCGTTATCTCACGATTGCTCTGGTAAAATATCAAATCGCTCTGATGGGTAGTTTATTAAATTTATAACGTTTTTGAAATCGTAACTTTAATTATCATCACCCTGTCCTGTAAAATCATTTTTTTTTTTTTTTTTTTTTTTTTTTTAAGTACATTGAGATTAAGTGTATTGAACAAAATAAAATTTCTGCATTCTGTTCTCATCTTCGTCTTTATCAAAGAATTAGACTTTTCTTTTTAGACTTGGTTTCCCATTGTTGTACCATGCTTTTTTAGAAAAAGAAGAAAAAAAATTATAAAATGATAGTTATAATGTAGTCAAATTTAAGGACGTTTTTATTCAGTAATCACCAATGATTTTGAGGAGAATATTTCATAAACACAATACACGATTAATCATTGAAGTGATTAGGCATTCGTTACGATTAAAATTTAGTGGTAGATATTTATCGTAGGGGTAATATTTAGTGGTAGGGGTTAATCCTCTACTGTAGACTTGACATATGAGTGTAAGATAAGTTTGTACTTTAAAAATATCTAGTGCGAAAATAAAAATTTCAATTTCTGTATTTTGCATTCTTCGTAAAATTTGTCTTCGTTTACCGTCTTATTTTATTTTTTTTTATCAACACTTATTTATTATAAAACATGTGATGATATATATATATATTAAGTGATAAAATATATAGAGAAATATGAAGTTTTAAAGATAAATTTATCACTTAAAATATATCAAAATATATTTAAAGTAGTATGTTGTGAACATCACAAAACATTCTTCTATATTTTCCGATACAAATTACAAATAATTTAAAAAACATACGTTAGGTAATAGGTAACTCTCGTAACAAATTTCTGTATAGAATTACCTAGGTTTTGGCTTCCGGCGACGGTAGGCAGAGACAAAGAGTCACTTTAAAAAGAAAGATTAAATTGCTTTTACCCTATTTCACATAAAATATTGGACGTAAATAGAAAATCAGGTTTTTAAATGTCAACAGTTTTGATTAATAACATGTAAAATATAATTTTTTACCCTTAAAATTATATAATATATATATATATTTTTTTTCTCGAGCTTTGACAAATTATTATTGCATACCTGCTTGTGTACAGAAAAATGAGAAAAAGAGAGAGAGAGAGAGAGAGAGAGAGAGAGAGAGAAATATATTAAGTACGTTTTTACATTTATCATATTTTACTTCATTTTTATCGCACATTATATGTTTATCTTTTTTTGTATATCAATAACTTTATTAAATTTCTTTAATATTTGCTTTCAAAATTATTTACTCGACTTTCATTGTAGACTTTTTACCATCAAACATGCCTTCTGTGTTTATCCATATTACAATTTAATCAAATAATTTTGCATTTATGCGGAATTTAGCCGAATGTCTACAAATCATTTTTGTATTTCACTAATCTTAAAAGTGACCAGTTTGTCCGTTTCATGAACTAATACACATTTCTGTGCAACTTTTTAACCTTTACTATCTATTTATTAATTTATTAATGAATTCTGTTAAATTATTATTTTATAACTTCTTTTATTATTGATGTATGTATTTTCTTCAGTATGACATGACGATAAATGAATACGACTTCTCAACGAAATATAAATAATTATAAGATAAAAAAAAAAAAAAAACTTTTTATATGCCATGTTTTAAATTTTCTGATGAATCATAGACCACAACTTTTTATAATTTTTTAACGTTCACGTTTCATTAAATGTATTTATTTTTATGTCGAAAGAAAATGAACTCGTAATTTTTTTTTGGCAACAATTAAATTATAGCTAATATTTTAATGGCTATTTCAACGCTATTAGGATGTTATTATTTTCATATTTTAATTAATTATAAGAAAACTAATCTAAAATTCGAAAATCGGACTTCGAAGTATTGTGTTGTCACCGGGTTCTGAGCTACTGTGAAAGTTTCAAATGTCTAGCTAGTAGGGAAGTTAGTTAAAATTTGGTGGCAAGATTTGTAGAGGACAAACAATTAAACAAGAAATAGAAGTTAATAAAAACAAACAAACAAACAAGAATAGAAGTTAATAAAAACAAATAAACAAGAATAGAAGTTAATAAAAACATGGTAAAATAAAGCAAAACAGAAGTTAAATTACGAGAATCACGATCAATATCGTGGATCGTACTTATTCACTAAGTTTTTTAGTTCCCCATCATACTATAGGTATGGGGAACTTAGGTAATCGTGAAAAATTTCGACTTCGGTTTTTTTACTTTTTTACACGTTTTCATGTGTGAGGAATCCGAAAATGACAAAATTTGCATGGTGTCTGTCTATAGGGTGTCTGTTAGTGTGTTAGTCCGTCAGTCCGTTAGTTTGTTTACACGATATCTCACGAACAAATGATCGCAAAGAGGTCAGATCAATTTTAAAATATTACTTTCGATACTGGCAAGAACCCTATTCATTTGCAACATTCGAATTAAAATACTTCGTAAGTTATTCGAAATTTACAATTTTCTAAACATGGAAGAATAGGACAAAAATTCACTTAAACGTGCATTAAATGGAAACATTTTACTGTAAAAATGTCAGACCAGTTTTAAAATATCAGTTTTGATGCCAGAATGAACATCAGTAACTATAAATATGCTACTTTGAAAATTTCGCAAGTTATTGGAAATTTACGAATTATTTTCATCGCAAAGATGTGAAACCACTTTCAAAATATTATTTAGAATACTGGCATGAATATCATAGACTATGATTTTTCCAATTTAAAAAATTCGTAAGTTATTTGGAATTTACGATTTACTTAACATGTCAGAATAAGGCAAAATTGAGCATAAACTTCCATTTTGAGGATAGTAAATACATTAGACAACTTCAAAATTACGTTGATGATATTTGTTTGAACATGATTGAATACAAATATTCTAATAGGAAAATTTGTAAATTATTCGTAATTTACGATTTTATCAACATAGCGAAATTGTAAATTTTTCATATAAATATGAATTTTGAGGATTATTGCATTGGAAATAGTAGCATGAAAACTAAACAACGGAATCGACCCTGATAAAATAAATTAATAGATTAGAATAAGATAAATATATCGAAGTGAACGGTGGATAGACTATTAGGCGGGGATTTCATTCTGTCACTGTGTCAAGCTTTGGTCAAATTCATTTCTTTTAACATGATTATAATATGTCTCGCACTAGAAATTTATGAGAACCTAAATATGATGGGGAACTGAGCAGAGTCCACCTATGCCAACTAGTTTTTTTTTTTTTTTTTTTGTGTGTGTGTATATTACTGGACGAATTGTTTTAATTAAACTAATGTACAATATTTATTTCTCATATCCCTTTCTATTAAAAAAAAAAAAAATCTAGATTTTCATAAAATAAAATTAATATGTAAAATAAAATATATACGAATCTTGAAAGAACCCTATATCTTAAACGCAGTTTTTAGTAAACACTTAAGTTTAACAAATATCCTTCACGTCCGATTTGAAGTTTCTTCTGTGACTCTTCCACCAACATAAATTATATGGTAATTTTTATAGTACATTAATTATAATTAATCATAGAAACATACTAGAAATTACCAAAAAATAAGAAATTGTGTCGGTAGTCACATTTTGTATTGGCAAAAATCTATTCATGATAGCGAAGCACTGCCTTCATTTTCGGTTTCAGCCACACTGAAAAACATACGTATCAGCTAAAATTATCAAATCATATTTTGGCAACGTTAATTTTGTAGTTATTAATGTGTTATTTGTAATTATTATTATTATTAATTATATTAAAAACACTTTAAAAACACACGTAAAATTAAATTTTATTTAAAAGATGTTAAAAAAATTTATCCGAAGCTTTTCGCTTTAATCGTAAAGCATCATCGGGGATTTTTATTATTCGTTTCCAATGAGCAGTTTTTAAATATTTTTTCTTTTCACAGTCAACAGTTAAGTCTTTTAATAACGTGAATATCAGCAAAGTCAATTTGAAGTCCGGTAAAGGTTGGATCAAGGAGCTAAGAAAAATAAGAGAAGCTGGAACTATTGAAATATCACACGAGGCTATTGCAGGAGAAAAACCATCATGAATTAGCAGAAATAATTTTAGATCTAATGGACCATATTCTTCCTTTGGGTTCGAGACTATAAAAAATCAGCTGTTTTCGGTAAACAATTCTCAACTCTACCATAGCAAAGCATTGTGGCTTGCAAATTTTTATCTTGCAATATTATTTCTAAGAGTTACAGATTATATGAAATTGAAGTAAGAGTGATATAGTAATAACTTTGTTTTGTTTTTAATCCAGTTTTAGTAATATACTTTAATCTTAATCAACATATGTAATATTAAAAGGTGTCATGTGAACTGTGGTGATGTTAACAAATTTAAATGAATGTTCCATCTAATAGATTCCTTTATTAAAGTGATTGAAATTCTAATTATTTAAGCTTTGATGTCGATATATATGTGTGTGTGTGTATAAAGTGTTCTTATTAATCTTTTATTGATTATATATATGTATGTGTGTGTGTGTATACATAAAATGTTCTAAAATTTTACAATATGGAATAGTCTTAACTTTATCATTCGCTTCAGTTGTTTACATTTCTCTTTTGTTCTTGTTTGAACATTGTTATTAAGTTTCACTGCAGAAATATTTAGGAAAATGTTATGCGTAACAATAATATGGCATCTTGAATCTAATTTGTTTACAAAATATCGACCACGTGTTCGGCGATTTTACCTATGGTGACGTCACAGGAATATTGCCCATTTTACGCGTGTTTAAAGTGTTTTTATTATAATTAACAAATGACGCGTGTTCAATTTAACTCTATTTTTAGAGATTGTTTATTATTATTATTATTATTTTCTGAATATAAAACAATTCAAAACACGTCACAAAAAGTTTGTTTTATTTCAAAATTTATTAATTATATATTTGTATTTCCCTTTATTTTAGATTAAAAGACAAAGCAGTTGATAAAAGATCAGAAAATCTCTCAAAGTGAAGAATCTTGAAAATTCTTGTAACAGGTACCTGCATCAAAAAATTTCAAATAAACTTCATCTGCTGTGTATGTCTAATCACTTGAGTTAAGTTATTATGCGTGTAAAAAGGAATCAGTTTTGTAAAACCATGTAAATAGATGTACATAAGCGTCAAAAATGTGTACCTTCACTTCCATAGACGGAATTCCACTCACAATGTAAAGATCCCACTCTCTTTGTTTATTTAAATTTCATTTAAATAAAATTTCACCTATGGAATTTTTATTGTTATTGCTGTTATACGTGTAAGTGTCATTTTTATTAATGTCAAGTTCTTATTTATTAAGGTTTAGTTTAATAAATCGCTATTGATGGCACTGTGGTAGTAGTTGCAGTAACTAGCATGCAAAAGTATAATGTTAGAACACTTTTTATAATAAAACTTCAGATATAACCGTGATATTTATTGAAATAAGTATATCGTAGTAGCCTCCCATTTAATAATTCCAAACCGAAACTGAACCAGAATAATTTGTATATAATCTTCGTCATATCAAGTTTGTCGTGATTACTTGCGATAAAAGTAGAGATACTCTTTTAAAATAAGTGGGTTAGTTTTTCTCATACATGTTTTCATCTTCTTTTCAAAGAGACTGCCTTTGTTAAATATGCCTTTGTTTAATACAAATAGTTGCTCTGTATTTAATCCAACTTGAGTAACAGACGACTAAATAAAACATGAGTTATTTCATCTCAATCAGGATTTACTTGCTTTAATTTTTCTTTTTTTTTTTCTTTTTTTTTTTTTTTTTTGTAATTTTGCGGTTGTATTATATCTTAAATGCCACAAATTATGATTATAGGCCTTGAAAACGCTTATGAAACAGATTAAAAAAAAAAAAAAAGTTATAAGATTTTTACGAATAGAAAATTAAAGGTAAAAGAAGATACTTTGTCTGGTAACATTAAAGTAACCAAAACAATGTTATAATAGCACATGTTTATGAATAAAATAGTACTAGCAAACATCCGTTTTGAAAGCTCTAGAATATTTTCATCAGTGCTAGAAAACAAAATTAATAATAATTATTAAAAATTGTGAAAGTAAAATAAAATAAAAAAGAAGAAGAAGAAAAGTTAAAATAACAGAATTTGCTATGTCGAGTTTTTTTTTTTTTTTTTTTTTTTTTTTTTTTTCTCGAAAATCATGTGAATTTCCGAACAGCTAAGCCGAAGAGTACGAACAGGTCTCGAACCAGCATTTCCTATCTACCACGTTTGAAGTTATTACTCTTACCCGTTTGGTGTTTTTCGAGGTTTTCTCTGAAACTCTAGCAAATACACACTACGGTTCCAAGGAAAACCCGCAGAGCATTCTCCTCTCCTCAAACCTCTCAAGTGTAGACGATAAGTTGTAAGTTGTAAGGCTGCATATCAATGATCGTCGATGGCAGCCAATCATTATGTTAATCTCTAAGGGAATTTGACTCATTATTATTCATCACATAATACATTTTTTTTTTTTTTTTTTTTTTTTTTTAATTCTGTCTTCGCATCCAGAAAATTCATGACTGTTCAATTAATCCTTGTTTCTCTCAAATTGAGTGTTTAAATTGTCAATAGTTCATTTTACAGTTTCGAAATAATTGAAAAAAAATTAAAATATGAGTTTTGGAAAACAAGGACTAATTCATACATCAATACTATTATTGTACCATTATTATGCATGAATTAATTTCATACCATGCAACTTTTAATTTTGCTGTAAATGGGAAAGATGTAAAATAATTTCTAAGATACTGATTTAATAGAATTTTTATGTACAATAGGAAAATTTCTTAATAAGTTTTTCTTCAACCATTTTCCAACTATTTATTTATTTTGGAAATGTTCCCCGAAAGGCATAGTTTATCTCTGATAAGATAGACGTTCCCATTCTTTTTACTTTCTCTTACCCATAAGGTAGAGAAAGTATTGTTTTAGGGTCAAATTTTCTAAAGTAAGTTTTTGTTATATTTATATGTTCTGAGGTCCCCTGAATACGAAAATCATGTTTTTAGCGAATGGTCTCTGTGTGTGTGTGTGTTATCAGCATATCTCAAGAACAAATAGTAGCAGAAATTCCAAACTCGGTATTCTAAACGTGTATCATACAGGGTGCTACACTAAGCTTTTCGTTGCGATGAAACAAATGGTTCGTGTACAGGGACACTCAAAAGTAATCAAATACATTAAGTCTATGGGGGAAATTGTAGAGTTTAACATCTATAGACTGCACTAAACCAAATGAAACGAATATATATTTTTTTATATGCGTAAAAACATGTCTCTTGTAGAATATAGTAGGAAAATCATTGACTGTTCGTTTACAGGGTTACACAAAAGAACTAGATAAAAGGGCGACAATCGTTGCAAATTGATGGAAGTATATTTCAGGCTGGGCCATGTATGATTACTATAGGATTATATTTAGATGCACCATGTGGTCTGTATATAATCTTCGAAAGATATACAGGACTGCAAATATTTAATCGATAACTTTTTTTTGTTGTTCTTGTTAGTGGATGTGCTTTACTAATAATATTTTACCATTTCCAGGAAAGCTGTTCGGGAATTGAAATAAATTCCTCATAGAGATATGGTAAATAATGTACGTTTTAAGCTAAATATTCATCGCTTGTTTTTTGTATATTTACACGTATTGAAGCTTCCTGATTACCGTAGTCAAGATTTTTAACGTTTGATCTTTATCTGTGTCTCTTAGAGTGACTTAAAAACGAATAATTTTAGGAGATCCAAATGTTGTATTTTGAAATTAATATAAGTTCATTGCTGTAAAAGTTTGATCAAGATTGATAAGTTTCAAGGAATGTTGCGTGTGGAAATTGTCTGCATAATTTTAAGTAAACTTTTAATTTTAATAACAGAATTAAATTCTATATAAATGTAGGTGCATTAATGAAACGGGGGATTGGGGGGGGGGGTAACCCCCCTCACACAGAACTAATTATCATATAAAACTCTTCCTAAGCCTAATTTGAATTGTTTAACATAGGTTTACATAACAGCACTCGTTATCTTATCTCTTAATCTCCAACCTGTATTTATAGTATTAAATTTTAGGGTAAGAGAAAGTCGTGTGAGTGACACACCAGATTATTTCAGATGTTATCAAGTTTATAAAAAATTGTAAATTCCAAACAGGCAATCAAATATGTCACTAAAATATTTCAGTTAATTTTCTCTGATGCGGAAGTGTATGAAGTCAAATAATTTAAATTTAACACGTGTTTAGCATTTTCATTCTTCAAATTTGAATTTAGAATGCGATGTATACGCTGACAGAATCGAATATTTTAAACAGCAAAATCCTTTCAGATTATTACAGTTTCACTCTACTACAGCGCCTAGAATACACAGTGTGGCAAGCGCTTACAACCGAATGCTTAAAATACTGTTAAAAAATTTAAGCCTTCCAGATAGGGCTGCGATCGAATTTTTTGTTCAATTCGTAAACTTTGCATAAGTGATGCCAGATGATCAAAAATTATTTCCCCAAACAGGTCTTCAAATTTCCCCAAATTAGGATTTCTTTTTTTTTTTCGAAAAAATCCCCAACTTGATTTCTACTAAAAAGGGGAAAAAAATTTAAAAAAAAAATATATCAAGCAGATTTAAGCTCAGATTTTTCCCCAAATGAAGGCAATTTTTGAAAAAAATCCCCCAAATAACAATAAAGCTTTTGAAAGTCCCTAGTCGTAGGGATAAATCATTACGTTGCAATCATTGACAGAAAGTTGAACTCCCCAGATTTGTCCCCAAAAATTTTAGAATTCCCCAAAAAAGTCCCCACAAACATTTGGTCCCCAAAATTGTCCCCAGAAGCCTCAAAAAACCCCAAAATGGGGAGAAAATCCCCAATCTGGCATCACTGTTTGATCGGTTTTTCCCAGTTTCGTCTGCTCAGTCACGTGATCGAGGCACATAAATAACCGACATAAATTACATTATTTTCGGTTTTTCAAGCATTAAACTCGATTGCACTGACCTTTGGTGAGAGACTTAATGTTTAGGGCACTGATTTGCTTATCGTTTTCCCCACTATGTATTCTAGGCTCTACCATAAAAAAAAAAGAATTAGACGTATATACAATCAAAACTATTTAACTAAAGAGGCTAATTTTCTGTGTAACGAGACACATAAAACATACTATAGCAGAAAATATATTTTTCAAAAGAAAATCAAGTATTGTCGAAAGCAGGACCTTGACACCGTTAAAGCAGTTTCTGTAGCTAAATATGTTATGGAAGAACTTTTCGGGATCGAATCTTTTTGACAAAAATATTTTGGTTTCATATTAACTTATATTGGCTACAATTACATTAAAAACTTGCTGTATTAATTTTACATAACATTTATGATATTATATACTAGGTGCCTACAAATTTGTAAAAAAAAAAAAAAAAAAAAAAAAAACGAAAAAAAAACTTATAATTAACAGTGCAAGGGCTGTCATTTGCTTTTTAAAACCTTATACAGTTCGTATTTTTTACTTCAAATGGTGACCCATGTTTGACGTAAAAAGTACAAACCAAAATTTTTCAAAGTGAAATGAGTTGAATTTGACGTCCCGTAAATAAAAAATACCCAGAAAGTTGTGGCCATTTCAAAGCTTTCTTCGATATCCTTCTACATAACAGCGCTAACTATCGGTTAACAAGCACAAAAATTTAATCAATATAGTTTTTCACAACAGAGATTTTTCATATGGAGATTTTTACAATTTTAACTAACAGCTGTTGAGATATAGACCTCTAAAAAATCGCAGATAGTGAATAAGAGCAGCACCATCTGTCCTCCGGTATGCATCCAATGATCACTTTTTTTTTTATATATAATATTTATCTCACATTCCAAGTTTGGTGCATTTATATGCCATAGAAACTGATATATGGCCTTCCTGTAAACGGGAAATGTTGCAGCATAGCAGCAGCATTCGCGGCCGACATACATTTAAATTGAATAAACGTAATTTTTTATTGTGCCCGCCATATATATCAAGTTTTGTGTACGTATACACTATAGAATCATAGGTGTCAACTTGTACGGTTTTTTAACACCAGTATTTCTTTGTAAAAAAATTTATGATGTTTAATCGCAGAAAAATGCTAAAACAATTATTAAAAATACCTATTAAAAAGTTTCGATAGCAAACAAACGTATACAAGTTGACAGCTATGTAGAATCTTGAATATAACACGCCCTTATATGGGGAAAATCTTAGCATAGCAGCGCCACCAGTTAAGCGATATATCTTAAAATTTAATCAACGTCCTTACGTACGCTGATTATACCTTTAAGCTCCAACCAAATATAAAATTTAGTTGAAACATCCATTAGATTGTGAAATACAGTGTTTTTTTTTTTTTGTGACACGCAGATACACAGAAAGATAGGTATATTAAAAAAGGATCAAATTGCGTTCAAGACATTTTAAAACGTGTAAATCCCTTGAAAATCAGTGGTCAAAAATTTTCTCGAATCAAATACCCTCTATTTATCTAAAAAAAAAAAAAAAAAAAAAAAAGAAAAGAAAAAAGAAAGGAAGAAAAAAGAAAAGAAAAATCTGTTTTATTCATTAAAATGTTTTTTTTTTCATTAAAATTTTCGAATCTAACAATCTTAGTAAAAATTAAATGCAGCTTGGTCGGATAATGTGTTATGGAATTGCAACAACAATTGGCATTGCATCATCAAAATTTTATGGCAAACATTTTAATAAACTTCAAACTTATCAAAGGGAAAGAAAGAACAAATATGTGCATAGTTTAGAGCGTTCTAATGCTGCAAAGACATCGTCTGTATCGTGCATTTTGATAAGGTTTGGTTGCAGAAATTTTCATCGTTCGATGAATGCTAAAGTGAATAATAATATTTAAAATTGCATGTGTCAGATTCTGTAGAACATCAGTATGAAAATTTTTTCATATTATAAAATTATCATATTACTGCTATTAGGTAGTTGCGAATTAACTAAAAATTAGGTTTATTATCTAAGCTGTTTGGAATTTAAATTATTATTTATTAGCAGAAAAATTAACAATATTCAAAATTCTAAATCTCAAAATCTATAGAACACAAATGTTTGAAGTTTAAAATGCTATTACATTAAACCCATTGTTAAATTTTAAAACATTTCCTTCGTTATCATCTTAATATATTATTTCACTAGCAAGATTTGCCTGCTTCGCTAGTCACTATTATTTAAAGGAATTTTCAAAAAACACTTTTCACTATATTTTAAATCACTTTACACTAAGGAACAAAAAAGAAGAAGAAGAAGAAGAAAAACTGCACTGCAGAAAAAGTCACTTTTGTGTTTCTAATAACTTAAAAACTAATAATTGAAACAAATAAAACTGTTATGTTTGTATAATATGGAAGACATAACATGATACCTATGTACATTTTCGATTTAATAATTCGCATTATTACACTCTACGAAGTATTAAATAAAAATCTACATAAAATTTTCTTTTCAAACGTAATATAATAAACATATACTTTGTATTCTCTTTTGTTTTATTATCTGAAATAAACACGTTATATTTTATTGTATGAAATAAACTATTTGTTAGATCTAAACAATTACTTAATAAAAATATGTATTCTGCATTGGATAATTCCACCTTTATATGGAATTACTGCTTTAATGCGCAGTAGCATGGTATTTTACAGTTTTTTTCAGATGAAACTCAGACATTTCACTGTGCCAAATATCAAATATTTTTTTCTAGTTCTTTCAAAGTTGTAGGCTACAAATTTCTAATCCTCACCCTCTTTTATAGACTACACATTTTCTAGCGAATTGAAATTAGGACAATTTTCTGGTCTAATAAAGAAGAAATCCTACGATATTCTTTGTGGGATTTAACTTTAAGTAAAAAAAGTTACGATAACTTACAAAATTATAGATGATCATGGAAATGGATAGGTAATTTTAACAACTTGAATCAAATAAACGTACCACAGGTGCCGTGTAACAAGGTGCATTAGCATCTTGAAATGCTGATTGTGGAAGAGTCTGAAATACATCCAAAATAGTAGGTCAGACATCAATTTTTTAATGGCCGAGTTTTATTTCGGGTTAATTGATCCCTTGAATATGAAAATTTGCCCGACTCATTAAAAAATTATGCACATTCGTATCATAATGTACAGAGAATGTTTCACTGTTTTAAAAGTTCGATTTTCATTAAGCTGGTCCATTTTTGTCATCAGACCTGCTTGTTCTCGTCTTCTTGAAATGAGTTAAACTTGACTCATCAGAGGGAACCACTTCAGCCGAATAATTAATTGATCATTTTTTGATTTTTTTTAACCCTTTGAGGTCTTGTTTTCCTAATTCATTTCGTTAAGAATGGATTTTTTTTTTTTTTTTTTTTTTTTTTCAGATTTTTTGGCGTTTAAACTTGCTTTTTTTAATGACTCTTGCACTGTATTTAAAGAAATTGTGTTACTAAACACTTTTACTGAATCCTTTCTAAACACTTGTTCTAAATGGATACAAACTAATTTTTTAAGGACTGGCTTTTTAACTTGCAGTTATCTCGATTGAATGAGCAATGTGATCGTCTAGAGACAAATTTCCAGTTTAAATAGCCAAAAAATTTTATGTCTTGCTAAAAACCAGCTCACCAAAACATTAAATCATTTTGAAATCCCGCGTATTAAAATATTTTTTGATTTTCATATTAAAATTAATACTTTTTGATGGTATCGTTAATTGCCTTATTCTTGCCATTTTTGAAATACTTTCTAAAATTACAATTTTTCGAACAATTGCATCTTGTTTTTAATACTTGGCTCAATCCTAAATTATACGTGAAACACAACGTAATAAAACCTGTTCGAAAATTTACTTTTAAAACAATAAAATTGGTGATTGCAGAAAAAGAAATAGAAAATATCCAAGTGCGGCTTTTTTTTTTTTTTTTTTTTTTTTTTTTTTTTGTCCCTTAGTGTATAAATAAAAGCTAAAATAATAATAATAATAATAATAATAATAATAATAAAGTTCATTGAAATCATTTAAAATCTGGCTTGGGGTCCCCACTTCTTGCATTTGCGCCTTAAATGGGCATTTAAATTTAGGTGCTAACTGGACAATAAATGGCGCTACTATTATTCAAAAATTATGTTTTTCAGACAGATTATCATCTTTACTTTATTACAACAGATGGCAACACTATTCAATCTTTCGAGCTGAAAATGAATAATAATAATAATAGTAAATTTGAAAATCGGGATTCGATTTTCATCAGCAGACGTCAAGACGGCCACGAGAACACGTTCGTCGGCAGTTTCGCATATCGCAACTCGCAAAAAAAGTGACACAACTGAAAAAAGGGCAATTTGAGTTTATGTCACTGAAAAATATATGAAATGTCCCAATGTGTGTACAAAATACGTAACAGCTCCATCCCGAAAATTATTCACTCCAGAAGCAGTTGTGTCAGTTTGTTGTTGTTGTTGTTGTTTCTCATCCCCATCGGTCTAGCGGAGCTAGATCAGGTCCCTGAGTCCATTCACCTACAGAAAATCAAAGAACAAGACCGGATCGCGCAGGAAATCCTTTCTTGAAAAATCCACACAACTGAACAGGTAGGCTGGACTGGACGCATTGGAGGAACATTTATCGCAAATGGGATAAACGTTTCGGTGCTGCTCAAATTTCATACACTTAAGGTGGCCACTGATAAATCTGGTGAACGCATTCTGATCACCTCTACCACCCCTGATGGACAGACCGCGACCCGGCTCATCCCCAGAGTACCAGTTATGAACTGGAGGGGTTTTCCAGACAAGCCGCACACTTCTCTTTCTAATGGAATGAATTTCCGAGAAGGTAAGTGCCAAACTTTTCGGTAAGAGCCCAGCTGTGCCGAGATTTGCGAGGAAGTCGGCTACCTTATTCCTATATATGCCCACATGGGACGGAATCCATCGCAAGTAAATGTCTCGCTTCTCAGAAAGTCTACAAAGATGCTGCAAGATTGCCGTTCCAAATCTATCGCCCACTCTGGGCCATACTGGATAGAGCTCCTGCTGGATAGAGCTCCTGCTGGATAGTGCTCCCGCTCAAATACTGGATAGAGCTCCTGCTATCAGTTAGGATCCATATGGGGCTAAGTCTTAGAAACCCCGAGTCCCCATCATATGCGTTCAGTCCTGCCTCAATAGCCAGAAGCTCCGACCGGAAACAGAACAAGAATCTGGGTTTCTCAGCTTAATATTGATGACATTATCAGGGCTCTTGATGAAAACTCCACTTCCAGCACAATCCCGATCATCCCTGCTACCATCCGTATATACTTGGAGGCCATCATCTGGGATGGTGTTAATTATCTCGAGAGCCAACTGACGTAGCAATTCAGGAGTGTCTGAAGATTTATTTGTGCTTGATAACAAATCCGGTTGTAAGTATACTCTCAGCATCCCTCGCAAGGGATCAACACAAGACTTAAGGAAGTGTGGCTCGACATCTTGATAGACTGCTTTTAGAGAGATTGCACGTGAAAAGGGGCTATCTCTTTTTAGTCTCTGATTATTAGTCCAATGTAAAAGGTAATTAGCAGTTCTGTGTTGATACCCATAACTAAGTAATTTGCTAAAATATTTCACAAGATTAAATTCTCTTCTGATATTTAGTGGCAAAAGGTCGCCTCAAATAACACTATTTCGCTAGGGCAGAAGTGACGTAAACCAGTAATAATGCGTACTGCCCACTGTTGAGCACGATCAAGTTTTTGAAGATTAGAAGCTGATGCGCTCGAATAAATCTGTAGACCATACTCTAAAACAGGTCTCACCAAAGAGATGTACGTTGTCCTGAGAGTAGGCGCATCAGCACCCCAGTCACGGCCAGAAATATATTTGAGGATATTGAGTCACTTTCTACTTTTGGCCCCGAAGGCCTCAATATCTTTGTAACAAACAAATTCTGGGTCCAATACAAAGCCCAGATACCTAGGGTGCTTTGTTGTGTCAGTTTTATTATAGTCAATGCCTTAACTTTCAGCTAATTTTTCTCAAATATTACATTTTTGAATTGTGTCTCTTTTCTTGCCTTTATGCGATATAAGAAAAAGCTATCTATTGGTCCACATACGTTAAATTAAAAAGGCTTTAGAGGTATAAAGAACGAAATCGCTGCATTTGTAACAAAAAATCCTGTTAGGCATATAGTATAAAGTATACAATATCAGTAAATGTATGAAATATAAGTTTTTAAAAGAGAAGCAGCTTGAAAAGAATTGATAACTCTCTTTTATCCATATTATGCTATCAAATGAGGCTCTAGAGAAAAAGTTACAGCGTATATCTTTAATCAATTAAAACAGACATAAACGAAATAACGGTAATGTCAACTGCAATTCACATCTGGATTCTGATTGAATTTTACAGAGTGTACGTGTCAGCAGCTCTGCTAGAATGTACGCAGCGTAAAGTTCAAACAAGGATCCAAAGATGCATTGCATCTGTTGGACAGAAACATCGAAATAAAAGTCTTTTTAATTTGTAAGATCGCTTTCGCGCGTTGCAGTGTATGGACTGAAATATGGACTGAATGTAAAATTTCCAACAATCAGACAAATGGGGTATAGCGAAATCCCAATTAACACTATTTTAAAGATTTTTATAAATATAAAAAGCTTCAAAAAAATCTAGTTCACATGTGAATTTAGGCCTGCAAAATTATTTTAGCTGAATCAAATTTAAAATTATGGTTTTTCTCCAAGCAATGCTTAGAAATAGCCGATTTATTGGTTTCTTGCTTATGGACCTAATTAACATGTTCTTTAAGGCGGAATTTAAGACTGCATTTAGTTTGGCCAATGTATGATAAACCACACTGGCAGGAAATTCTATAGATACTCCAAGAATTATACATATCTATAGGATCTTTTAATTGAGAAAAGGGGAGTTTATTGGAAGGTGAAAAAAATATTTTTAAATCATATTGTTTGAGAATTTTAGCTATGGCATGACTAATGGCCAGTTGGCATGGCATGACTTTATTTATTGACCACGACATATTGGCATTTCTATTGCCCATGGCAGGCCATTTGGCATGACTATGGCCTGACTATTCTTTTTATTGGCCAATAACCCACATTCCACGCAATCCTATTGGCTGATCATCCTGAGCTGAATTCGATCCCTTTCTTACATATAGGATCACTTCTCTCTCATTTCTTTATGCACTGAAGATGATATGCTAAATGCTACCGAAACAGCTGTCTGCTTTCTATTATTTCAATTTGGCGTTCTAGACGTTGTGGTTTGCCTTGTTTTTATAATATTACCATATGATACAGATTTGGTATACCGTGTTTGAACAGCCTGTTAATAATTGTTCTTGAATTATGCTACTAATTGACACAAAGACAAATCGCCAAAAAACTGAATATTTGATACAGGATACCTCAAACTTTATTAAATCTAAAAGTTTATTCCAAATTATCCAAACAATTTTCAAACACACCACTCTTCGAAACTTATCAATTTAGTCAAACTTTCAAGTGTCAGTCCCATAGGACATTTAAAATACTAATTTTAAATTTCTTGCAGTAATTTGTTTTTAGGTTCTGCTGATAACAGAATTAAATATAGGCCAATTGTTTAACCAAAAAAAAAAAAAAAAAAAAAAAAAAAAATCAACGTTGAAAATTCAGTCTCAAATGGATGTTTTGTCTACCATATGATTATGAGAAATTATCATTTTTAATTTTCTTGGATATTTTAATTTTCTTTTTTTTTTTTTTTAATTTTCTTGGGCTTGTTAAAAATTGGTAAAGCACATCTGTATTGTATTGTCATCGAGAATGACCGCCTGCCCTAAAATGAATAAAACTGGTTAGGCCGAAGTGCATTAAAAATGAATCACAAGATTTAACACAAGCACACCCTGGAATCTATTTCTGATCAGACAGATCTTTGAAAATGCTTGTACAAATCATTCAAAATGCTTGAATAATGCCATCAGCACATGTATGAAATTTTAGACAATTCGGTTCATCAGAAGTGCTCCGAAAGTTTATTGCAAAATCTGATACAGGCAGACAGATATTATTGTCTAGAATTTGCACCTGTTCAAATTACTAAAAGTATTGTAACCGCTACATCACTATGCATGAATCTCAAAATTCATGAAACTCATTAGTACACCACTCGCTATCGCACACTCTTCGAGTATATGGAAATAAAAGCGGAAATTATTACTGAGTACATGTACTTCACTATGTATGAAAACACAAAATGCACGAAATTCGAATGCACAGCAATCAGTATCTGAATTACGTATATAAATGTTATAGCATGACATACAATAAAAAATGAATGAAAATTAAATTTGACTTACCACCTTTATTTTACAAACCTTATTGTTATGAAGAAGAAAAAATAATGATACAAATTCACTAAAGCGGTATTAAATAATTAATATGTACCGTTAGTCAAAAAATTATGTGAACACGAAACTTTTCTCAAAGAAATTTCATAATTAATTTGTTTAATATTAATTTGTTTGATATTTATTCATATAATCTAATTATATTTATTTTAGAAACTGATAAGTATTCAGATATTTCCGACGATTGTAATGTACAAAGAATAAATACTAATATTGAAGGTATATAAACTCTATTTTTAAATTAATTTTTTTATTATATAAATGGAATCTTTTAATTAAAAATTTTGAATTACATATAACTACATTTTTTTTTTCATATCAATTTAGACTTTGACACATACGAAAAAAAAAAAAAAAAAAAAAAAAAGAATAATGAAGGTATTAAAAAACTCTATTTTTTATTATAAGTAGAAATTGTAATTAAAAATCTTTTTTTAAGAATTATTTCCTTTATTCTAGAAGTTAAGGTTGGTGAGGAAAAAAATATAACATTAAAAAAAGAATTTCCACAAGACGATAATATCGAAGGTATTCTTCGACCACATTTCATGAAACCATGGAAGTATCCGCGCATGTGCTAACTTGCCGAGTCCAATGCTAAAATAGGGGTGACAGTCATCTAACTCAGAGAAAATGAGCAATAACAGAGCGCGGAATTTCTGGATGTTTTCCAAATTTCAAGCTGGCATCCCTCCAACATTTTGGACGCGTCCTCACTGCTAATTTTAGGATATGTGGCCGCACAGTAATTGAAAACTCTATTTTTTATAATTTATCTATTTTTTATTATAATTTTTAATTAAAAATCTTTTTATGAGAGTTATTTCATTTTTTCTAGATGATAAGATTAATCAAAAAGCGATTTTAAAACTGTTAAAGACAGACATAGGTAATTTATTATTTATTTTGTATAAAGTTAACGTAATTTTTCTGTATGTAATAATCTAAAAGACAGCTTTTATTTTCAATGGGTTTTCATGAATGATACGTTAGATTAATATTCCTTGGAAATGGGAAAATCAAGCTTAAATATTGCTTTTTAAGGAAAATCTCAACCACCTATATTTGTTGTGAGCGTAAATTTTATTTGATTTTTATACTATTTGTTTTAAAATACTTCTAGAATTATATAATAAAAATATTTTTAAAGGTGCTTTTTCTTCCATTAAACAACGGATGTCCGTGAAAATATTGTAACTTTTTCATGCTTGAGTTTAGGTGTATTATAATCTATAAATAAAATCTTTTTGAAATAAAATATTATACAATACTTATATTTCAAAAATTTTCATTAATGAATTATGAAAAATCAGTTGTAGGTTTTATTGTCAAAGCTGGTAGACGGGAAGTGCCGTGTTCGAATTCCTTTAAGTCACTTATATTAAACCGCGTAAATACGGACTAAATTTTCTTTAAAATATCGCCAATTATTTAAGCGATCATGTGATTAATATTCTTCTCTCTTTTATTTTTTTAAATGATATTTTTTACTTGAAAAAAATATTATTTTAAATTTTGTAAATTTCCTTAAAATTTTTTTAGTACCTAAAAAACGAGGAAGGCCTTCTGCTTCGGGAGTTGACAAAATAAACAAGAAATTAAAAACAATCCCGAAAGTTTGGTATTACATATAAATAAAAAGATAATCTTTTTACAGGAACACTACTTTTATAAATTTAGAATTGAATGTAAAAATTTTTATATATATGATTAAAATTTTAAGTAAAATATTTTAATTTAATTATTTTATTTGTATTTTTTTAGAAAAAATGAAAGAAATGTACACTCAAGAAATGAATGAACTGAATGGGCAGTTGGACAATTTGAAGACCAAATTTATAACAAGTGTAAAAAAAGAATATGTAAGATACGAAAAAAATGTGAAAAATTTACATGAAGATTTTATAGAAAAACTTGAATTAGAATTTCAAACATTTTCAAGTATAATAGCAGTAAATTCTGCGTTCATAAGTGAATTATAGTTACATTGTGATTTGGACAAGTTGTTCATTTTTTAAAAGATTTGTATATATATATTGTACATATTTGTAAAATCTGTTTTTATTATATTATTCAAATTTGTAATTCAAAATAAACTGTTATTTGACTGTTTTTTTTTTTTTTTTTTTTTTTGTCGTTTATTTAATTTAGATAAAAATTAAAATACAAATTATCTCCCGGAAAATTTTCAGACGATTGAAACAGAACTTTATGAACTCATAAGCTGGGGATAAAGATGGAGAAATAAAAAAGAGAAGAAGAGTTTATTCGAGTTTTTACGTTTTTTGAAGTTTGGGAATTCAAAAATCACAAAGTTAATAAGTGTTCATCTATACATTAGTGAGTTTGTTATTTTCTGTTGACAATATCTCAAGTACAAATTTTTGTTCCAAATACCTTCAAATTATCCACAGACTTTTTTAACTGGTGAGGCAAAAAAAAAAAAAAAAAAAAAAATTTTTATTTCAATTTTATGAAAATAAGGCAATATTTTACATAAACTTGCATTATTCTTTGCATTGAAAATAGCATATTAAATTGCATGAAAAATAAAATAAAATAACCTCAGTTAGAAATTAAATTTCATTTCAAATACAGTCGGTAACAAAAGTGTCCGAACACTAACAAAAATTTCTATGTAAAAGAAGTACACTTCATACGGTTTTGTTAAATAAATCCTTATCGAATCATATCCTCACACTGATTAAGAACAGGATTCGACAAGGATTTATTTAACAAAACTGTATGAAGTGTACTTTTTTTACATAGGAATTTTTGCTAGTGTTCGGACACTTTTGTTACCGACTGTACGTCAAATTTTGTAGTTTATAAAATCCTTAACCTCGCACATGACAGATGACCAATATTTGCGTTTCGAAGTTTAGTAACAGTCATAGAAATAATTTGTACATTTTCACACTAAGTAATTTAAAAGGGGCTAGACATCTATTGATAAAATTGAACACTGCTCTTAAATTTAAAACAATTTCCTTTATGAGATATCACATTTTAAGAATTAAATTTTATGATAGAATCTACTTATGGGGAAATTCATCGCTGGTGAATATTTAGAGAACTGCTTTTAAGTAAAGGGTTTAATATAAAAAGACCACTCTTTAGTTTTCCTTAAATTTAGACACTAATATATTGAAATAAATAATCTACTTAAATAGGGCCAAAAACCTTAATTTAATCTGATTTAACCAACATTAATTTTTTCTGCATCTGGATAATCACTAATGATTATTTAAATTATACGTGCTGAATTATTTTTTCATAGGATGAAAACTAATCGTATCGTTTTGCTTATTTGGAAAGAACCAAGTCATATTAAACTAACTTTTTTTTTTTTTTTTTTTTTAATAATTTCATATATCATCGTCGCGAGGGTCACATTTTATTTTCTAAATTCAAATTCAATGATGCAATTTGTGAATTTTTAAAGAAGGGCCACTCTAAGAAAGGCCACTAAAGAAGGGCCACTATAATTATTTCATATGCTTTTAAAATGTCTACGCAACAAACATTTATCGTTAAAAATAAATAAATAAATATATTAAAAAAAAAAAAAAAAAGAAGAAGGAGAAGAAGAAGAAAAAGAAAAAGAAATAAAAAAGAAAAACGAAAAATGTTAGTTTATTCTAGAACAACACGTATATGAGATTGATTTTAAGTAAATATATCGTAATACTTTTATTAAATCTAATTTTTTTGTTAGAAAGCTAATGATCATAATGAAAGCTTGATCGTGGATCATCATCGAAAGAAAGAGATGTAAAGGTTCAAATAATTGCCGATATCAACATCAACAAATGCATGGTGATATTATGTTTTAGATATTAGCCAGTAGTTTATTATACGTAAATTACAATATTCGAAGGGCGGGGGACTTTCGCAATAGTTAAAATATATAAATGAACAGATTATATTTTTTAATAATGACATTTATATTTTTCTCGTTTTTAACACTTTACAACAAGGTTGAAAAGTGTTAATGACTTCGGTTTTTCTGTCTGTCTGTCCGCACTCAAACTCCCGTAAATATTCATGGAATTTCTCGAAACTGATATATGTTATTCAAGTTCACTATCAGATGTTACTTATTGAAAACGGAGTAAATATCTTTACTAGTTTGTGTACAGAGACACCCGAAAGTATTCCAAAGCATTGTGTTCTATGAGAGGTATTTCTATAAACCATATTTTAATACCTTTACTGCTCACAAATCTTAATGAAATTGAAATATTTTATTGTAGTCCACTATCGGATGTTCCCCATTGAAAATAGAGTAAATACCATCACTGGTTTGTACATAGGGACACCCGAAATTATTCCAAAGCTTTGCGTTCTAACAGAAGTATTTCTATAAAACAAATTTTAAGGACTTTACTTTGCACAAATCTTAATAAAATTAAAATGTATTATTCATATGCACAAAAGGATGCTTTCCATAGATTACAGTG